>PVJD01000415.1:0-451632 GCA_004026545.1 Mormoops blainvillei
AAAAAGGGAAATGCAAGTCAACTTACAAGTGAGTTGGATGGCTCTCCGACAGAAGGACTTCTTTGCTGTGTAATTGACGACCAGTTCCAACTCCTCCCCCGTGAAGGCGTTCCTGGGTGACGGGAAACACACACCTGAGTCCTAACGACCACAAGTGCTGACCCCACTGCCTTGGCTCCCCCTGCTCCTTTGCTCTTCGACCTACACTTTTAAATCAGCCTGCCTGTGTTATCAACAGCCCTGCAGCCGTTTAGATGGTGATTACATTGAATTTATGGTTCACTTGGGGGGAAAAGGTATCTCCCGAACAAAACTGAGCCTTCCCATCCATAAGCATGCTACACATTTCCCCATTTATATTTCTTCTGCATTTTTGGTAAAGTTTACTAATATTTTTTCACAAAGTTCTTGCACATCTGTTGAGTTTATGCTTGTGAACTTGACAGTCTTCATGCTGTTGCGGATGAAATCTCATTCTAGCACTTTGCCTTTCATGTATTTTTCAAATCAGAATCAAAATGTTTTTACAAAAGTAATGTCCTAGAAAATACTTCCTCCTAAATGAAGGCAGGAAAAGAGAATGCCTAGGCGGGACTTTGGAAGAAGCTAAACGGTACTGAGCTTCCACAGACTGGGAAGGGCGGCATTGCTACGTGCAGTTCCTGAACGCTTGGCTAAGCCTCAAAAGGCTAAGCAGCCCCCTCCAGATTCCCTCAGCCGCATGCCTAGGGGCCCCCACCAGGCCCCTGTGGGCTCAGGACCACCACGGCAGCTTTGGCCATTATCCTGAAGGCTCTATCTTTACTGAGCCTACATCTGAGGTTGTCTAAGCAAGGTTTAGGTGAGTGCCTTTATGTAAAACACTTAGCATGTGGTCTGGCACAGAGACTACTTCTTAATTCCTCTGTGGTGATCCACAAGGCACTATGCTGGTCTTCTTCCCTGTCAATGTAAGCCCTTCTTACGGAATGAACCTGGTAGTGTCCCTCGAGGCTGTCTTGTATCATCAAGGCTCTCTTGTTTCCCAAAGTATGACATTTATTTGACACATTGTAGATTTCTTCTCCAGGCAAAATGTACCATCCTTGACCGATCCTTGATTGAAGTGTTTGAGACCTCTGCCTGGCCAGCGTAATAAGAACCGCACCTATTCCTCACATCCAAAATGACACCGGCTCAAATACTCTGGCCTCCTTTGACATTGAGTGAGAGGGAGGCTAGAGGGAGGGCAGAGGGAGGGGGCACTTGCCAATGCCCAGGGACACAGTGTGTCCGAAGGCAGAGTTCTAGGCCAGGGAGGGAGTTTCTGACCTTACATTGGCTTGCCCGGGCCTTTGAAGAAGTTGGTTCTCTATAATAATCTGTTACAAAATTTCCTTCTGATCTAGATCTCTACCCTTTCCAACCACAGTAAAACCACATCAGAGCCACAGTCCCACAGCAGTGAGCTGTACAAGAATCACACGTACCAAAATGAGTGCCTAATGTTTGGGCAATTCCCAGGTCAAAGTTAAACAGATTTCTTCACTGTAGAACATCAGAGAGCCTTGCACTTGCCAGTAGACACTTGGGTCTTCAAGAAAGGATGTAATAAACAATCTTTTACAAACTTGTTTGCTCACTGAATTCTTTTCCAACGGTAGGTCTACTGGCACCTTATGTGAATGAGAATGGGATGAGAAACATTAGCCCACACTCACCAAGAGACTGTCCCCTTCACTGAGAGAAACTCTCCCCCTGCTGCTGGTGTTGACCAGGCCCACTCACAACACCACGGTGCCATGAACACCAACAGAGGGAGTTCAAAATCCTGCGTTCAGGTGCCGCAAAGGCGGGCAAGACGTGCTCCTGCTTCAAGGAGAGCGGACTGTACTTGCTCCTGAACTTCGAGCTTTTATTTGGGAGGCAAAGGATATCAGGAAAAATAGAACAAAAAAGGGTCAATGTCTTCATCAAGATCTAGTAAATGTGTCCTGGCCGGTGTGGCTCAGTTAGTTGGCATGTCATCCTGTAAACTGAGAGGTCGAGGGTTCGGTCTCTGGAGGCGGGTGGTGAGAGGCAGCTGATCGATGTCCCTCTCTCCCTCTCTTCCTTCCTCTCTTTAAAAATATCAATTGGCGTGTCCTCAGGTGGGGATAAAAGAATAAAAAAGATTTGAAAGATCTAGTGAATGTCTGCTTGGTAAATATCAGGAGTTTTTTAGTCCAGAAGAGGCACAGCATTTGTGGGATAACAACAATATAAATTCTGAAAACCAAGTTTTCAGCATAACTGCAATAAACCACCCAAAGGCCACTTCTGACGAAGTTCCAAAAGTGCATACAAAAAATTACCCTTATTAGAGCCATGGCTGGGAATCTCTTTTTAAAATATCCAATTCCATCTATCAGATGATAGATGTGGCTTTAGTAACAGTTCTCTAAAAATGGAAATGGAAGGACCATTTTGAGAGGCGAAGTTGTGTCCAACTCATGTCCCTCGGAAATGAAGGGCGTTTGAGAAGGAGGTGAAGGGAGCAGAGGTCACTTCAACCCCACTTCGCGTTTCAGGCCCCACCCAGCGCCGGCTGTTCTTGTGTTTTTATTTGGCTCCCCTTGCAGTTCGTGAGTGGGAAGCTCAGGGCATCAGAGGATCTGTCCGAAGGAAAGCGAGACACTAACTCTCCTGTTGTCACAAACCATCACAATGCACAAAGTATAGCGTGATTTCAGTGCAAGTGACCTTTTCATTGGGATGACCCAGCATCTCCAAGGAGGTAATGGCTGGAAAGGTCACAGCCCTCACTGTGGCAGCACTGTTCTCACTGCACTGCAGAGGGGACAGATCGGAACAAAGGCGACAACAATGCACAGCCCAGCTGAGGGTTAGTGGCAGTGGGAGCATTAGGCTCCGGGCTGCGTCATCAAGGGCTTTCATCACTCCTGCCCTTCCGCTCCTGGTCCTCTAAAGGGGCTGCCACCCACACCAGAGGAGGAGGAGAAAAACGGACCTGCACCTTAACTGTCTGCCGGTAATCACTATCTTCTGCCAACCAGAGGGAAAAAAACGCCCATGGAACTGAAACGCAATGGTTGTCCCTTCGTGTACTATCCTAAGAATTTAGCACTGTGAAAAGGAGTGTCCTCTAAGATTGGATTCCCCAGACCCAGCCACAGTGCAAATGCCATTAATGCACAGGCACCTTGCACAATGTCCTGGGACAAAAGTCTAGGAGACGTGAGGCTCCTTCTTTCGCAGCTGCAACTCCCTAACGCAGGGTTTGGCTTCTGCCAGCAACAGCCTGTGATCCTTTACTGTGAGACGTGAGAAATCACGGACTTCTAAGCCCTCTTCTGACTCCTCTACTTCCGTCGCCTACTGCTCCCAACAGTCTGCTTCCTGGTAGGTAAACTGAGTAACACAAGGAAAAGAATGAGTTTCAACTGTCCTATTGAAAATCAGCAGTTTGGGTAAAAGTTGAATGATGGGAGGTTGAAATGACTGACACAGAGCTTGGACATTGTCTGTGGATGTGGCTGTTCCCCTGCCCTTTCTCCTGACAAGAAGCTGTGTCACTTCCATCTGCCCACCACCAAGCCGGTGTCTCCTCAACCCTCTTCCTCTCCCAGGTGAGAAGGGGACCTGTCTGGGACCTGCCCACCGCCTCCACCCAGCCATCGTCACGCAGCTGTGTCCCCCACTCCTGTCCTCGGTCAAATGCTCCCACCACAGCTGTGATCTTTCCACCTCACAGCAATCAAGTCAGGATGTCTGCCTGGCTTGACTGGAGTCTCCCCTAAAAACATCACTCCCACTGGAAGGGCACTGGCTGGTACTGAGGGGGCAGTCACAATTTCACATGTAGGCCCCTCACTTTTTGTTTGCTCTTGTGTGATGAAACTAGGACTTAGACCAGACAGTCCTTACACACTACAGAGGACCTTGCTATCTCTGTTGACAAAACAGTGGCTATCTGACATTCTGACACATCGATATATCCCCCAGTTCCAGCACAGATGACCATTCCATCAACACTCATTGACAATTTCGATAGTTAATTTTTGTACCAATGGCACCCAGGTACGTGGTCAAACACTCGCCTGGATATTGCTATGAAAGGAATTTTTTAGATGAGTTTAATATTTATATTGGGACCTTAAGAGGAGGATCAAGGTGCCTTCACAGCTGAGAGTGCCCTTCGGGACCCCTGGACTTCCTTTCCCAGCCAGTGTGCCCCTCCCCGTCGTCACACTGCCGGGCTGGGGCAGGGTCTCCCCTGCATTCTCAGTGAGCAGCAGGAGCAAGCGCTGAGTGACCAGCCAGTGGGCAGTATGCTCTGGTGGAAAGAAGGCAGGCTGAAGGTTGCTCTAAACGAACCTAATTTTCTCATTTGTGGAAGGGTAAAAGTCATATCGGCCATCTCTGTAATATACAACTCTCTAACTAGACTCCTAAATTCCAGGTGCCCATTGGCTCCCTTGCCATCTACCAAACTCTGCGACACCTCGGCCAACTTTCAGGGCCCTGCACACATGGCCATGACTCTCGGCTCCAGTTCCCCCTCACACCACACCCCTAAAAGCATTCATGCTCCAGGGCCTTGAATGATCCCCCGAAGCTGTCACATTAGGTCTCGTCTCATGTTATCTTTCTCCATCTGGAACTCCTCCATCATCACTTGTCAAAATTATTCCAAGCCCAGATCAAGTCCCACCTTTACTGGAGAGGCATCTGCACGGGCCCAAGTGTCCTTGCACGTTCTTGCCAAGCGGGCCAAACTGCAAAGCCTAACCGCCCCGACCCTGAGCCACACTGGGGTTGGTCACACAGGCAGTGAAGTCGGTCATGGTGGCAGCAGTGAGACCACCGCACAGCTGCACAGAGAAGGGCCATTTGTGCTCACTGCACAGGGTGCCGAGCTCTGGGCCCGAGAGCCCTCAGTAAAGAGGTCCATCGCTCAGCTCCGTGCGGCTCCGGGGCAGGGACCCCGCGCCACCAGGCTGACGTTCTGTCTGATGTGCTGAGTGCCAAATGCTTTGCCCTGGTTGGTTGAGACTTGTGTCTAATTTCAGCTCCCATGGAGATGCGTCGAGGTGGTCTGTGGTTTGCTGAGCCCTCTCCTTCAGTCTGGTTGCCCCTCGCTCTTCTCTGTGCAGCTGGGTTCTTCCCTGACAGTTTTCTTCAGAAAAGAGTCCCCTGGAATTCCAAGGGGCTATGAACTGCTGGCCTGCTAAGCCCTGTAGTGTCTCAACCACCTGCTCTGTTTATGTGGGTAGTTTCACATCTTCCAACAAGAGCCCAAGTTCCCCGAGGGCAGAAATCAGGTGATAACAGAGATGAGTTCTACATGTATAGAATAATTAAATGAATGGATAAATGAGTAAGTGGGGAAAGCGCCAAAGATTCCTTGAAATTTTATAACTGTTCAGTCACCTCTAATTTTTATGGCATTCTCCATACCTCACTGAAAGTTGCCTTGCCTGTCTCAATAACACCCGGCATTCTCACAACAAAATGAAAGCTTCTGAAACAGTATTAAGCCAGCAAAGCAGAGGAGACAAGTGTGCTCTGTTAGTGCTCAGACTTACGGAAGCATCTGTACTCTGCCACACGTGCAATACCCAGTAGCCCACCAGGTCCCCATCCTGCCGCTCAGTTGGAGGCTTGATCCATCTGAGGTCCAACTTGTTACTAGATTCATTCAGAAACACAGTGACATTCAAAGGTGCTACCGATGGGGCTAAAAGGAAAAGGAGAGATGGATGAAGAACCACAAAGAGAAGCACATGGAGACGTTCAGTCTCTTCTTGGTTTCTGGATGTTTGGTTTTCAAATGTTCGAGGAAAGCACTCAAATGAAACTGAGACAAACAGCAGATTTTCATCCTCTTTTCAATTAAGGACCATTGAGATAGCACATGAGTTTTAAAGTCAGCCCTTTCCAAACTAAAGAGCAAGGAAGAGGAAGACAAGGAAGGTGGTGGATGGTGAGAATGGACTCCCTTGGGGGAAGCAAAGCTGACACACTTGAACAGGTTCTGCAACAGAAACCTGAGGGGCAGAAGGTCAACCAGACCAAATGGGCATGAAGTCTGTGTCGTGTGAGGCATACAAGGCAGGGAACTCCGCAGCACCTTAAAGCCCAGAGGCAGGCGACTGATGGTCTGAAGAGAACCAGTCAGTCAGGAAATTACTGTATACCTGCAAGACGTTTCATTATTGGAGATCTGACACTCAAATGTTAATTACTAGGCTAGGTGTCGAAATGCAGCATTTAGCACTGGTTTTCGCTCTCTAGTTTATTGTAAATTCTGCTAAGGCACATACCTACTTATGTCAAAACATCATCTCTCATGAGGATAATAAAAGTTAAAGCACTTTGGAAAGTATGTAGTACAATGTATATTGGGAAACAGGTCAAGGTCGTTACTGTATTCTTTTTGGGAGGGAGGAATCTTGACTATAACTATTAAAATAGAAAACTGCCCTGGCTGGTGTTGCTTAGTGGATTGAGCACTGGCCTGTGAACTGAAAGGTCGCCAGTTCGATTCCCAGTCAAGGCACCTGCCTGGGTTGCAGGTCCCTAGTTGGGGCCATACAAGAGGCAAGCACACACTACTGTTTCTCTCCCTCTCTTTCTCCCTCCCTTCCCCTCTTTCTCAGAATAAATAAAATATTTGAATTAAAAAATGGAAAATAATATGTTCTTTGACCAAGTATTTTATTTCCAGGAATTTAATCTACAAAAATTCTCTTGTGAGTGGCATTATGTTCAATGAAACAAAATAGTGACAAAAAAGAATAAATGTAATGGGGAGTCGATGATTGTGACATAATAAATTTTGATACATTTTCCAATGGAATACTTATAATTTGCCCAGTGAGGAAAAAATAGGTAGATCATGTGCATTGATATGAAAAAATGTCTAATGGAAATAAAGATCAAACTGCTAAAAAGTATGATCAATGATCCATTTTAGAAATTAAGAAGTATTTTATATATAGGGTCCAGCACAAATAACACCGCTTTTTTATTCCAAAAATCTTTTATTACAAAATCATAAGCATGTAATTCTGTAACATATCAGTATCACACTCAAGCACACCATATGACATTTTGGGTGAAATGTTCAAATTAAAACTAAAAATTATTACACCAATATTATTATACTACCAACCACACTCAAGCAGGCGTTACTTCTGCTGGACCCTGTGTATAAAAGAATAAAGGCAACTGGAATAATATATACCAAATTGTTGCCTATAGCTGTATATTTCTGATATGTCTGAAAGGAAAAGAAAACAGAACCCTAAGCTTCTTCATCTCTTTTGGTTCCAGGAGCAGTTAGAAGGAATTTCAATGTAGGGCGTGTCAAACAGCTAAAGCTGTACCTGTGAAATGAATCACACTTTCAAACCTGTTGTAGAATTTATGGATAAACATAGCTGACTCAACATGTTTTTACATCTGCTCCCTCTTAAGACCCCTCTACGAGGACAGTAAGGAATTTAAAACAGTATAAACTCATAAGGTCATGAGTCATCAGTGGAAGCGAAATTTCAACACGTACTTGAAAGCTGAAAAAGAAACAAAGAGGGTGTAATTAACTCAACAAGCTGATTCTCCCAAAAGCGCCAGGAGAGGTTCAGTAGCTGCGGGCCCAGGTACTAGAACTGGAAGACTGAAAGTTTGATCCAGAGGTCGTTAGTCCTTGAGACTCTTCTAACCTATTCCCACACACCTGGCAGGAACTCCCTCAAGTTCCCACCGGAGACTGGATACCTTATTCTATAAACTGAAATGCCTATGGACTCAGAACACCAGTAGAATGGAGGAAGGAGAGGTGCCAGGCTGGCAAGTGGGGAAATAAGTGAGAGTCTGTGCCCTGAGTGAGCAGGACTCCACCTTACAGTCCTCCTCACCTGGCTGCTATTCACGAGGCAGCAGACAGGAGACTTCTTTTCTAAAGAAAGTGACACGTTCTAGAGGAGAGAAAACCAGTATTAACACTTGGGGGTATCCTAACCTGACCCAAACACTTAAGGTTACTGTCCAATCACCTGACAGTGAAGTCTACAAACCCCACCCACATTCTCAGAGCATCCAGTCAAATTGCTGGTTCTCTACTCTTCAGTACGAGGGGACAGTGGATGATCAGCAGAAGTCAAGAAAGCTGGGACCAAATGACACACAGGACAGAGGCATCAGAGGAGACAAAGCCAATGTAGGGAACTAGAGAAAACTAAAACAACAGAAAACCCAATAATTAATATGCCCAAAGACAGTTAAAGGCTCTCATACTTGAGAACTGAAAAGAAAATTGTCAATGAAATAGAAAACTGTTGAAATTAGCAATATGATAAAATAAAATATTTAATAGAAGAATTAGAAGAGAAATCTACTAAACCTCTGAAAGAGTGGAATAAAAATTAAAGAGGTCAATTTGAGATAAGAAAATTGAGGAAGCAATCAAAGAGTTCCAACTGTCTGATACAATTTCTGGACAAAAAAAAAAAATCCAGAACATTTTCAAAGAAAAAAGTGTTTAAGAAAAAGTCTCAAAACCAAAACACTTGCATTTCTACATCAAAAGGGCCACTTAAACGTTATGATGATGAAAAACAGATTCTACATCACAGCCCATCACAGCCCTATCATTAAAGACAAAAAGTATTTTTAAAAACAAATAGCTCATGTAGAAAAAAGAATGTGGAAATACTTTTAAAATTTTGAGAGACACTTCTGGTCAAGATGGAGGTATAAGTAAATGTACTTCACCTCCTCACACAACTACAGCAAAAATTATAACTAGACTACAAAACACTTATCACTCAGATTTGTCAGAAAATTGAGCTTTATGGAAGTCTGGCAACCAAGGATTTAAAAAAGCCACGTTCATCAGATGGGTAGGAAGGGCAGAGATGCAGAGAGGCATGGAGACACTGAGACACATAGATATGGAGTGGCGTAGAGAGGCAGAGGAATGGGTGGTCTCACACTCATGTGTGGTGGATAAATCGGGATGGATACCTTGGGAGTGAGTGATCCCCGGTCCAGACCAGACCAAGCATCCCAGGGTTCCAGCTCCAGGAACATAAGTCCCTGTAACTTCTGACTGCAAAAATCAGTGTGGGCTGGGGCAGCGGAAGAAACCATAGGTTCCTCAGAAAACTCTTCTTAAGGTCCCAAGACTTATGCAGACCTACCCCTCTGGGATTCAGCACCAGGAAAACAGCTAAAAGGGCACGGGTGACATATGGGGAGAAGGTGAAATGACTGGCAACAGGGCAAGTGCCAGGAGACAGCTTCCTCCAGGGCAATCTCCAGAAGTTGGGCAGTGGCATTGTCCCCTCTCTAAGCCCTCCCCTACACAGAACCACAAAGCGGTAAAATAGGTTGCCTTGTCCTAGTGATTACCTAAGGCTCCACCCCACACAATTTATAGATGCCTTTCCTACAATGGGCCACACTACTATGACAGGGAATAAAAGCAGCTCTACCTAACACAGAGAAACAAATACAAGGAGGTTGCCAAATTGAGAAGACAAAGAAATATGGCCCAAATGAAAACAAAACAAAACAAAAGTCCAGAAAAAGAATGAAATGAAATGTTGATAAGCAATCTATCAGATGCAGTGCTCTAAACACTGTTTATCAGGATGCTCGGATGCTCCAGTACTCCAAGAACTGATTGGGTACTGCAACAGCATAAAAAAGATCCAGGCAGAAATGAAGGTTGCATTAAGTGAAATAAAGAAAAATCTACCAGGAAGCAACAGTGGAGGGAATGAAGCTGAGAATCAAATCAATGATTTGGAACTTAAGGAAGAAAAAAGCATTCAATCTGAACAGGAAGAAGAAACAAGAATTCAAAAAAATGAGGATAGATTAAGGAGACTCTGGGGCATGTCCAAACATATCAACATCTTAATCATAGGGGTACCAGAAGAAGAAGAGGAAGAGGAAGAAATTGAAAATGTGTTTGAAAAAAATAATGAAAGAAAGCTTTCCTAAATTTGGTAAAGGAAATAGACACACAAGTCCAGGAAGCTCAGAGAGTCCCAAACAAGTTGGACCCAAAGAGAACCACACCAAAATACATCATTATTAAAATGCCAAAGATTAATGATAAAGAGAAAATCTTAAAAGTAGAAAGAGAAAAGCAGATAGTTACGTACAAAGGAGTTTCCATAAGACTAGCAGCTGATATTTCAAAAGAAACTTTTTAGGCAAGAAGAGGCTGGAAAGAAATATTCAAGTCATGAAAAGCAAGGACCTACATCCAAGATTACTTTATCCAGCAAAGCTATCATTTAGAATGGAAGGACAGATAAATTGCTTCCTAGACAACATAAAACTAAAGGAGTTCATCATCACCAAGCCATTATTATATGGAATGCTAAAGGAAATTATATAAGTAGAAGAAGAAGAAAAAGAAGATCAAAACTATGAACATTAAAATGGCAACAAATTCACAACCATCAACAACTGAATCTAAAAAACAAGCTAAGCAAACAAGCAGAACAGGAATAGAATCATAAATATGGAGATCATTCAGAGGGTTGTCAGCTGGGAGGGGGAAGGAGGAGAATAGGGGAAAAGGTACAGGGAATAAGAAGCATAATTGGTAGGAACAAAATAGATAGGGGGATGTTAAGAACAGTATAGGAAATGGAGTAGCTAAATAACTTAATTGCATGACCCATGGAGATGTACTAAGGGGGGATTGCTGGAGGGAATGGGGGTACTGGGTGGCTGGGGACAAAGAGGGAAAAACTGGGGCAATTGTAAAGCATAATGAATAAAATATATTTTAAAATAAATAAAAATAAATAAAATCTTTTTAAAAATAAAATTTTGAGAGAAAATAATTTCCAACATAAAATTCTATACTAGGAAAAATTATCACTCCAGTATGACATAAAGACATGCAAGTTCCCACAGTTTTTATATTTTACACGTACTTTCCCTGGAGCTCCCTGACAATGCACTCCATGAAAATGAGGGAATGAACCGAGAAAGGCAGATGCCTGGGAGCAGGCTATGGAGTCCCTAGGATGACTCTGGAGGGAGCCAGGAACAGTAACCCAAGAAAGAACTGAAGCTAACAGTGCCTGGGCCTCACTCAGGCTAGGACTAGTGTCTGTCCTCAGCTATCGGACTGGAAAACCTTATGATGCAGGAGCACTGGACAGAGCACACATAATGGTCGTCTCACTAATGGGTAACAACTGACTCTAGAGTGAGCACTGTTCTTGTCCTGCCTCACAAATCTGAACAGTAAGAGCCAAGAGGACCAAACTTTTTCCAACAGCTTAACAATGTTCCCCTCCAAAAAAGCTCAATAGTCACAGGAATATAAAAATACCTAGTATCCCACAAGATTAAACTCACGATATCGGGAATCCAATCAAAGATTACCAGCTACACAAAGAAACTGGAAAGTGCATAACAAGAATAAAATTAATCAATCAAAACTGCCCCAGCAATAATCCAGATATTAGAGTTTGCAAAACATTAAAACAGTTATTATAACTGCATTTCATATGGTCCAAAAGTTAAGCCAAAATATGAAAGATACAAAATTTATAATGTGAGAGATGAAATATACCCTAGATAGAATTAATGGTGAATTACCTACTGCACAAAAAAGAAATCAGTAAATTTGAAAACACAACAACAAAAACTATCCAAAATAAAACACAGAAAAGCAGCAACAAAAAAACAAAACAAAACAAAGCAAAAACACATATAAAAAAAGAAAAGAAACCTAACAGTGTCTGTGAGTTATGAGACGACTTCACGTGATCATATATTTGTGTAATTGGAGTCCTCCAAGAAAAGTAGAGGTGGGAACAAAAAAATATTTGAAAAAGTAATGGCTAAAATTTTTTTTATATTGGATGCAAACTACAAACACACAGATCCAAGGAATTCAATGAGCCACAAGCACAAAGAATATTTTTAAAATTACACCAAAGCAAATCACAATTAAATTGCCTAAAGTCAATAATAAGGGAAAAACCAGGGGTGAAAATGCATGCAGATACATTACACACAGAGGAACAATTAAAGACTACTGTAGATTTCTTATCAGAAATAATTCAACCAAGAAGACAGTGAAGCAACATTTTTAGAGTACTGAAAGCAAAGCAAAGTGATCCTAGAATTCTTTACCTAGTAAAAATATCTTTCAAGAATAACAGCAAAAGAAATACATCAAAGGTAAAATAAAGATTTTTTTCAAACAGAAGCTGAGCTCCTTACCAGATCCAAACTACAAGGGATGGTGAGGCCTTCAAGATGGAAAACGATGCTGCATGAAAGCATGGATCTACACCAAAAAATGATTAATATTAGAAATGGCACATTTATGGGTAAATATATGCTTTTTCTAATTAAATAAGTCACTCTAAAAGATTATTGATTCTTTAAACAAAAATCATAACAATGTAGTGTGGATTTATGGCATGTAAAGCTAAAATGGATAACAGCAATTATGCAAATATTAGGAGAAGAAGATAGAAGTATATTATTTGAAGTTTCCTACACAATAATACATGAAGTGGTATAACACATCACTTGAAGGTAAACAGTGATAAGTCATGTATACTATGAACCCTAAAGCAACCGCTGAAGGGACAGAAAACAAGAATTATAGCTAGTAAGCAAACAAAGGACATAAAATAAAAATATTCAATTAACCCAAAAGAAGAAAGGAAAAGGGAACAAACTACAGACAATAAAAATGTGATGTATTAAACCTACCCTTTAAACCTAAAGTTTGAAGGTGCAAAAAGTTAAAAATAAGGATGAAGCAAAGATATACCATGGAATCAAAAGCTAAAATGGCTATTATAATATCAGACAAAATAGACTTCACAGAAAATAATATTACCAAAGATAAAGAAAATAATTCATATTGATAAAGCAGTCAATTTCTTAGAACACAGCAATATTAAACATTTATGTGCAAAATAACAGAGCTTCAAAACATTTAAAACAAAACCTGCTAAAATTTCAAATAGAAATAGGTAATTCCACAATTATAACTGTGGATTTTAATGTCTCTTTCTATAGAAACGACAGTAGGTAGAAAATCAGTAAGGATACAATTTGAGGAACGTGACTAACCAACTTCGACAGGCTGATAATTACAGAGTGCACCATCTAATACAAGCAGAATACACATTCTCTTCAAGTGCACAGCAAACATTTATCAAGATAGACCAACCATATTCTGGACCATAAAATGAGTCTCAATAAATTTTAAAGGATTTGAGTCTGATGCAAATTATGTCCTCTTACCCCAACAGAATTAAATTAGAAATCAATTCATAGATCTCCAGAAAACCCCTAAATATTTGGAAACTAAGTTACACTCCTAAATGGGTCAAAAAAGAAACCAGAAGTATTTTGATCTGAATGAACATGCAACACAGCATATAAAAATTTTTCTCCAAGGTTTTTCTTTCTCATTTGAGAAAAGGAGGTACTTTACAATATTGGCACTAGAGTTTCATCTGTGCGAGGATTAAGCCCTAAGAATTTCTGACCTGGTCTGTTGCACAGCCTTTATTAAGACCAGATCACTGACTGTGTGAGGTTGGAGTTAAGGGCACATAAGGGGTGCTGCATGCTCCAGAGCTCCAGTTGGGAAAGAATGAAGACTGTGTGACTCGAATTTAACACAGCTACAATATTTATTCCAATATTCACAGAAAAGGAAAAAATCTCAGAATTCAAAAGCAGCAAACAGAAAACTCTTTAAAGTTTAAAGATGTAAATGAAATTTGCTATGAACAAGAAATTCTAGAGATAACAGTAGCTACTCTATAGGGCTGCTATGAGGACCTAATGAGACAATGCATACGAAGCACCTAACACGGTCACTGGTACACAGTGTTTGGTGAAATGTTAGCCATCTTCAAATTCATTCGTTTTCTTGAGTTTATGCTATGAGTAATAACTTTTACATTATATTTTAATTAAAAATGATATGTTATAAAGAGTATGTGGCTATTAATATCTTCCTGTGTAAAAGAAAGTATTACCTATATGTAGTTAAGTATAGGTTTCTTTTCCGTTTTTATTGATCACCTCAATAAAGTTGCCCTTCAGAGACAAAGACAAAACAAAGCAAAATTTAAACTAAATCAGGCCACTGAGAAGGCTTACTTAATAACGTTATTAGGAGCAATATATACTTTTTTAAAAAGAGTTTATTCTTCCATTGTTTTTGCTCATACATGTTAAGTTTCAACTTTCAATCATAAAATTCAATAAATTTGATTCCTTAATCATAAAACTTACTTTACTTATATGTTGCCAAAGTCTACAGCCATACAAAACATTACAAGGATTTTACTCTGCATTTTACCATCACAAAAGAGGAAGGGAGAGGTACCAAGTAACATACATTCAAAGATTGATTTGCAGACATGCAGTGTATTTGGCGCTACTCCTCAATATAGCACCTTCTTCTCTTAAAACAGACATTATTAATCTTTAGTCAAAATATACCACAATTTGCTATTTCCATCAAAACCAGCATTCGAAACTTGGTAAAGGTAATCATTTTTAGGGGACAAAATACAACCAGAATTAGGAATTGAATTCTAATTCTCTGACTTCTTGTTATGCTCCAAGCTGCCATCTACAATGTAGGTTTAATTTAATAATATTTCCATTGTGTAAAGAAGAAACAATTTAAAGACAATATCCCCCAATCGATATAAAGACAAACAGCACTTTAAAATTATCAGTTCTTGGTCGTACAAAGGGAGTCCTGATATGCATAACGAGTGATAATTTTGGCAGGAATTACAGAATGACCAATACCATTCAAGTTGTGAAGATCATACTAATAGTTGAATTCATGAGGAGAAGGATCTGGAATGCCTATATCTGGATTCAGAATCCTTAGCAACTTGTTTTATGGGTCTCTTCCTGAAACTATAACAGACTCAGGTCACAGGCTATAGATTTACTCTGATGTGGAACCCTACCCTTTTGGCAAAGAAAGATTTCAGAGCCAAGAACTCAAAATTTAAGAGAAAGTTTATTTATAAAGTTACAGGTGCAGTAGAAGTGAGCCAGCTGGGCTCCGTAGACTCAGGAAACAAGTTACAGGGGCAAAAGAAGGGCCCTTGGAGCTTAGAAGAAAAGGAAGCAAAGGTAATGTGCCTGGGGGGGAGAAGAGGGGACCTGGACAGGTGGGCACACTCCCAGGAGAGGTCACACTAGGTCCTTCATCTTGAGGGTTTTAAAGTCTGGGAGTTTAGGCGAGGTCTTAGGGGAGGATCTCAATAGAATATTCATCAGCTTTATGCTGATGAACCAAAGTGAGATTTATTCCCCCAACCTCACCTGTCCTTGCTTGGGTGAGGTTGGCACAAATGGTACACTAATTGGATTTGTGTTATCTATCTTCCTGAGAAGGGTAATTTAAGCTATTTACCGTTTGGCTGGGGAAGAGAAGTATAACAATAGACTCTTAAGTGTCCTTGGTTAGAGGGGACAAGATTTTGCAATTTACTAGATGGCTGTAAACTGCTTGGCCATTTAAACTCTGTCTCAGCTTCCTTGTTCCACTTGTCCTGGCTGACTAGCCTGTCTCATTAAAGCTATACATATTCTAGAATGTTTATAAAGGCATAAATTCAGTCTTAAACTAAGGCAAAAAAAAAAAAAGCCTCAGTAGAACATGAATCACAGTACAGGAGAACAGAAATCAAAAATTCTCTGTAAAGTTTAGAGGTATGCTGTGCTTCACACAAAACTTTTACTGTTTTTTTTTTAAAAAATCTTACAATGTACAAAGAACTATGAGTTGCAAAGCAATGTCACTAAACCAAAATTTAGTTTAATCACTTAAGTGTTATTTTAAAATTATAAATGGGGTTTTATAATAGAGAGCTGAAACATTTATTTTTCATAGTTTCAGGATTTGACAAGTAATTCCAGACCTTGTTTTCCAAAGCCAGTCTTCTCTGCTATTTTTCAGATTTCTGAGACCTAGTATTTAGAGATTTCCATTCTAAATGATACAATTTTAGATAACTGTTATATACTTGTTGATAAGATTTTTCCAAAAACAGTCCATCAAATATAAAGAATGGTTTCTGTCCAAGGATCAGCAGTGAGGGAAAAAATATTAAACATCTCTCAAAAAATCTTTTCTTCACCCTGCAGGGTAGTTCAGTGGGTTAGAGCATTGTCCCAATACACCAAGGTTGCAGGTTTGATCCCCAGTCAGGGTACATACAAGAATTAACCAATGAATGCATAAATAAATGGAATAATAAATCAATGTTTCTCTCTCTCTCCCTCTCTGTGTGTGTGTGTGTCTAAAATCAATTAAAACATATTCACTCATTTAAAAAAATAACAGAACTAGTGCTGTCACAAAAGCAAACATATCATTAACTTACTTCTGTAGACTTTGATAATGTTATATTGGTTGCAGAGACCTTCATCTTACAGAAAGATCTTTTATACAAAGGCCATTTTTACAGAGTAGAAATGCTGGGTACTCACATGGCCCTAAATGTTCTCTTCCAAAGGAAATCACATTACTTTTGGGGAGAAGAGCTGCCTTGGTAACTTCCCTCAAATGTTTATTTTAAATTAACATAGTTAACGGAAATTTTTTTTTTAACCAACTTTGGGTACTAGCTAGCATACTACCCACAAAAAAGAAATTCTAAGCTGTTTTTTTTAGAAAACTTTCCACCTTTACTTTTAACATTATAACGATTTTTACCTTTTCTTGATTGCCTCATGCATTATTTAAATTTTTTAAATTCTGCATTTCAATGCTGTAAGAATTCTTTTTCAAATGATCTGTACAACCCAGAACAAAGACATCAGATCAACACTCTCAAGTCACACTGGTTGACAATAATAATGAGATGAAAATGGATGGATATCTGAAAGTAGGTATTCCTTCTGTTCCGAAAGTGAGCAAGTCTTTATTTTAACATGTGAGCCACACCGAACTCCATTCCTCTGGAAATCCCTCAAACTCAGAATGCATTAATTTAATAAGTCAATATATTATTCTTAAAAATTAAAGTTTGGTCACTAGGAAAGACTAAAAAAAAATATTCCCGTCCTCTCAAAATAACAACCTAACAGCTCTAAACACCCACTCCTCTCCCTCCAAAACAGGGAAGTGTTTGAGGCTGAAGGCTTTGAAACTGAAATTTCAGCTTCTGTAACATTACTACTGTGGTAGGCAGTTAAAGACACAAGCAGAGCAAGAATGATGGGCCAGGTACGGAAGGTGACAGGGCAGAAAGCCTGGTGCCTAGCAACGAGCTGAACTGGGAACACAAGGACCTCGCGCCCAGGGTAACCTTCCCTCCCGCAGCACATGGCTGATCATGCCGTTTAGACCCCCCGACCTTTCAAATTTCTGGTCATGTGATTTGGACCCTTCCCCGGGCCCTTGCACAGTTACTCCCTTAAGCGCTAACCCCTATGAATAACATCTAGGCCTCAGTTGTATTTCAGCTGCAGGCCTGGAAAAGCAGCAAAAACAGACAATCGGTGTCTGGCTGACCTCAGAACCAGCTGCCTTGACTAATGACCCCCTGCCAAGGCACTGACCAATCAGTGGAGATCATGACCCCGAAGGGACATACCTGGAAAACTGATGAGTATTCCATTGAGATCCTCCCCTGAGACTGCCCCCCTAATCCCTGCCCTTACAAGCCCTTAGGCTGGAGGACCCAGTGCAGTTTTCCCTCGCAGGAGCATTTCCTATCTCCCTCTTTCCCCTCTGCCCCAGAGGAGCCACCAGAGGAGCCACAATAAGCTACATGCTCATCTTGGTGGTGGTGGTTGGCAGAAATCACTTTGTTTCTTCACTTTAGAGCATGTACCTCCTTTCTGGTGACCAATCACGTAAACCAAGGTGCAAGAAACCTATGACTCCCACCCACCCATTTTGGGAGTGATGTGTGGAGCATTTTCAGGGTTTCTATAACAGCCTTGGCTCAGTAGGTCCTAGGGGAAAAGAACGAATAAAGCAGCAGAAGTACGTGAGAGAGTTAAAAATAGCCCTGGAGTATGTGGCCCAAAAATGGGTGAAGAAGGGGATTCACATTAGGACCAAAGGAGTTGGGAGGGTGTGTCTTGCTGTGGTGTGGATCTGAATCTCGGCAAGAACATTCCTTTGTTACCTACTCAGACTTTAAAACTGTAATGGACTGGGAACCTACTATAAGGCTATCCTTGGGTCCTTTAGAAATGGAAATATATTGTTAATCTTAGGAATATAAATTATAGCTTCTCAAGTCAGTCCTGACTAACCCTGTTGGGACTACCAGAGAAAATAAAGGATCCAGTTATATCTGAATTTCAGATCAACTATAAATGATTATATGTATAGGTATGTCATCAAATTACTTGTATAATTTACCTTGTAAAACATTATCCTTAATTGCTAAATCTGGTCACCCTACCAGAGATGGAAAGGAGAATGGGTGAAGGGAGGCAGAACTAGCTAGTGGGACAAAGACAGAATAATCATGTTGGTGCCCCAGGACCTGAGGTGGGCAAAGCAGGATGATTGTTCTCTCAGGCCATGGTCGCCCAAAGCCAAGGCAAAGATAGAGAGAGCAGGTGAAGCTTGTATGTCATCATCACCTTCCACCTTCCGGGAAACCTGGTGTGTACAGACCTCCCAACCACCTCACTCCACTTCATGTCTACCCTGAGACCCCCCTCCCATGGTGAGACCACTCTTCCTCCAAGTCCCCCTAAAGGCAACACCCTCCTGAGGTAGGAGCCTCGTGTCCTCTTCAAATAGCTCAGCAACTTGGTAACAGTTTTTCAAAGGGCTGATCCATGCTTCAGCTATATCCCTATAAAGGGGCATTCAGGGTTCTACATAAGGAGTCAACCACGGTAGCTTCCAACAACAGAGTTCTGAAATACAGGAAGCAAAAACTTACAGAACTGAAGAGTGAAATAGACAATTCAAAAATAACAGTTGAGACCTCAGCTCCCCACTTTCAATAATCAATAGAACAACCAGACAAAAGATCAACAAGGAAACAGAAGAACTTAACAAAACTATAAATTAACTCAACCTGACAGATGTTGAACACTCCACCCATCCCCAGGTGAATACACCCACCTCAAGATCTGTCCAGGACAGAACTTATGCTTGGCCATAAACAAGCCTTGATAAATTTAAAGGATGGAAATCATACAAGTGCATCCTGCAAACACAATGGAGTAACAATAGAAATAAACAGAAGATGGAGGCATAGGTAGATACACTTTGCCTTGCACAACCAAAAGAAGAACAACAACAAATTTAGAAACAGAAAACAACCAGAACTGCCAGAAAATTGAACTGTATGGAAGTCCAACAATCAAGGAGTTAAAGAAGAAACATTCACCCAGACTGGTAGGAGGGGTGAAGAGAGAGACAGGAAGCTGAGGCAGGAGGGACACCACAAGGCAGTGGCTGGAGGACCAGGCAGGCAAGACAACAGCTGGCAATCCCTCATTTGCATTTTGGAAAACTGAGAGGAACAAGACAACCATGCAACCCAGGGTTCCAACATGGGAAAAGAAAACCTCAAAACCTCTGGCTGTAAAAACCTGTGGGAGTTGTGGCAGCAGGAGAAACTCCCAGCCTCACAGGAGTGTTCATTGGAAGAGACTTTAGGGTCCTAAAATGTACACAAACCCACCCACCCAGGGACCAGCACCAAAAGGGCCCAATTTGCTTGTGGATAGTGGGGTAAGTGACCAAAAGCCACAAAGAGCAGACTAAGTGGCACTGTTCCCTCTTGGACACTTCCCCCACATACAGCATCACAAAGCAGCATGTGGGTTGCCGCACCCTGACAAATGCATAAGGCTCTGCCCCTTACAATGTAACAGGTGAACTGAGACAAAGAAATTATGGCCCAAATGAAAGAACAGGTAGAAACTCCAAAAATAGAACTAAGTGATGAATAGATAGTCAACCTATCAGATGCAGAGCTCAAAACACTGGTAATCAGGGTGCTTGCAGAAATGGTTAAGTATGGTCGTAAAATAGAGGAAAAAGTGAAGGCTATGCAAAGTGAAATGGAGAAAAATATACAGGGAACCAAGAGTGAAGGGAAGAAAACTGGGACTCAAATTGATGATTTGGAGCAGAAGGAAGAGATAAACATTCAACTAGAACAGAACGAAGAAACAAGAATTCAAAAAATATGAGGAGAGACTGAGGAACCTCTGGGACAACTTTAAATGTTCCAGCATCCAAATCATAGGGGTGTCAGAAGGAGAAGAGGAACAGCAAGATATTGAAAACTTATTTGAAAAAAATAATGAAGGAGAACTTCCCCAAACTGGCAAAAGAAATAGACTTCCAGGAAGTCCAGGAAGCTCAGAGAGTCCCAAAGAAGTTGGACCCAAGGAACTACACACCAAGGCACATCATAATTACATTACCCTAGATTAAAAATAAGGAGAAAATATTAAAAGCAGCAAGAGAAAAGGAGACAGTTACCTACAAAGGAGTTCCCATCAGACTATGAGGTGATTTCTCAAAAGAAATCTTACAGGCAAGAAGGGGCTGGAAAGAAGTATTCAAAGTCTGGAAAGGCAAGGGCCTACATCCAAGATTACTCTATCCAGCAAAGCTATCATTTAGAATGATAGCTTCCCAGATAAAGTTAAAGGAGTTCATCATCACCAAGCCCTTATTAAATGAAATATTAAAGGGACTAATCTAAAAAAAAGAAGATGATCAAAACTATGAACAGTAAAATGACAACAAATTCACAACTATCAACAACTAAACCTAAAAGCAAAAGCAAACTAAGCAAATGACTAGATCAGGAACAGCATCACAGAAATGGAGATCACATGGAGGGTTATCAGCAGGGAAGGGTGAGAGGAGAAAAGGAGATAAGGTACAGGGATTAAGAAGCATAATTTTTAGGTACAAAATAGACAGGGGGAGGTTAAGAATAGTATAGGAAATGGAGAAACCAAAGAACTTATATTTACGACCCGTGGACCTGAACTAAGAGGGGGTAGGGAGATGCTGATGGGAAGGGAGGTACAGGGCAGAGGTGAATAAAGGGGAGAAAAAAAAGGGACAACTGTAACAGCATAATCAATAAAAACAAAAAAAAAGGATCAAACAAAATGTAAGACTTAAAACTATAAAACTTTTAAAAAAAGGACATTTGAGGAATTCACAACAATTTGTGAAAATTAAATTAAAAGTTGTAAAAATTAAACAACAAACTCCTAAAAAACCAGTAGGAAGAAAAGAAATCACAAGGAAAATGACAGAAAAAAAAAACAAAAAAACTCGAACTGGAAAAACACCCCAAAATACCAAAACTTAGGGGATACAGCTGAAGCAGTGTCTAAAGGAAAATGAATAGTATATATGCCCATATTAAAAAAGAAGAAATTTAAAATCAATCACCTAACATTTCACCTTAAGAAACAACAACAACCGAAAGAAAAAAAAACTGAGCCAAACCAAACAGAAGAAAGGAAATACAGATTAGGGCAGAAATGAGTAAAAGAAAGAACAGAAAAATTCACAAAAGGAACAGTTGGTTCTTCAAAAAGATCAATAAAATTAATAAACCTTTAGCTAGACTTTAGCTATTCTCCCCTCAAAAAAGAGGGAAGAATCAATTATTAAAATCAGGAATGAAAGAGGGGCCATTACCACCAACCCCCCAAAACAGGGTATAATTGAATATTATGAACAACTGTATATGGTACCAACAAATTAGATAAACCAGAGAAAATGGACAAAATCCTAGAAACACACAAACTACCAAAAATGACTCAAGAAGAAATAGAAAACCTGAACAGATTGATACCAATTAACTAGATTGAGCAACTATTCAAAATGCTTCCCACAAAGAACAGTTTAGGATTAGATTGTTCTCTGGTGATTTCTACTAAATATATATATTTTTTAAGAGAGGTGAAGAGAAGGATAAAGAGAGGGAGAAAAATGTTGATGTGAGAAACAGCAATAGGTTGCCTCTCATACACACCCTGACTGGGGACTGAGCTCTCAAGCTAGGCAAGCGCTCTGACCAGGAATCAAACCGGCAATCAGGTCCGCTTACCTCCTTCGTTGTGCAGGATGATGCCCAATCGACTGAGCCACAGCCATCAGGGCTCTACTAAATACTCAAAGGAACATGAACAGCAATCTTTCACAAACTCTTCCAAGGAGTAAAAGAGGAGGAGCACCTCCCTCATTCTATGAGTCACCCTGACACCGAAAACAGAAAAACCCAACACAAGAAATCTATAACCCAGTATTTCCTATGAATACAGACACAATTGGAGGTGATGGTTGCACAACTCTGTGAGTATATTAAAAACTGCTGAATTGTACACTTAGAATGGGCTTGCCTGGCTCATCACAGTTCATCTGTGTGCCACCTGCCTGCTGGGTGACATGAGTGTGTGGCCGAGCATTGTAATGAAAAATCTGGTAATTGAAGTTCTGTGTAACTGGAGCTCTAAGGTTCAGGTGAGTCTGAGTCTACCTAGGGATTTATAAGTCAAGGTATTTATTTTCTCAGTAGTTGAAGATCTTTGCATGTTTCTGTGTTGTGATGTACCATGTACTTGACTTGAAGACCTTGCTGTTGAGATTTGCCCAAATAGTTAAATGCCTGTCGGATGCATTGCATTTTTGAGGGCATCATTGTAGGTGGAATCCTGACCTTGCATGAGCTCTTTTTAAAGGCCCCTTGGTGAATTTGGTGACTTCAGAATGATGAGCTAGTAAGTGATTTCCATCAGGTCAGGAATACAGAGGTTAACAGGTTAAGTCCTCTCTAGGTAGGAGAGGCCCAGCTGGGAGCCAGTGTTACTGGTAGAAAAGAAGCTCTTGTGGTATCATGAAGAAAAGAATTTCCTGAGACCCATGGGAGGATGGGGCTCTGTGGTAAACTTTATTGATGATGTAAAATTAAAAGAACTCCCCTCCTGACTTCACAATGTCCCATCTTCATCCATCTCGCCATTGAAAAGGTCCAGTCTTATCTTCAGTAGGGCCAACGCAAAAGCCAGTGTCTGGAGTTTTTGTTTCATATTAAGATCCAGTCCAGTCCAGAATCCAGCTAGCTTAGCATGTGTTTTGAGCTGTAATCCATTGCTGTGCTGTGGTATTCAGGCTCCCTCCTGGGGCCTGCATGGGGACCCCACATGCCCATGGGGAGAACAATGAGTGCACAGTGCAAGTGTGTTGTCAGGTGGGCGAGAGAGCTTCATTGTTCCCCCAGACTTATATTAGCTTGGACTTGGGACAGGCCAGGTGCTTCTTCAAACCGGCTAATGAACTCCCCAAGCTTTCGCTGGCTTCGGATGGGTTCACATCCCCCAGTTAGACTGACAGGCCCATGTGGTCCAGCACCTCCCCCTGTTCCCCACAACAATCTGGTACTAGAAGGGGAAAGGGAGGAGCGTTAATCCCCTTGGCAGAGCAATACTATGATCCCCTGGGGTGGAAAGCTGTAGCTTCCCGGTGAAGCAAACAGGCTCATGTTCCCCAGTTTATTAGGCTTAATATTTAGTTTCCTTTGCTCCTCTTCTCTAGCTAAATACTGGCGGTAACATCAGGACATAAGCATTTGACTTTTTTATAACTCCCTCCACCTGTTGGTCATTCTTTCCAGTCTTTTCTAGTTAATGAGGGTACTGGAAAAGATGTTATAACCTGCTTGCAATCTGGGTCACTGTTTGAATTGACCCTGACCTTGGTTTGGAAATCCACAAAGTTTTTCCCTAACCTTTCTGTCTTTGTCACTGCTCCTCAAAAAGGTTGAGATGTGTTCTTTTCTCCTTGCCAGAGAGTCACATGCAGAGATAGAAATCCAGTTTCCATGGCTTTTCTTCCCACAGAGCCCATCCAGGCAGCTTCCCCACAACCTGCTTGCCTTGTCCATGCCTCCCCGCTAATCCAGGTACAGAGACCAAGCACAGCTGAACTGAACCTGCCTGGTAAAGTCATTTCTATTGAAATCAAGTTCTAGTCCTTCAGTGAACCATCTTCTTTTCTGGGATGCTTGGATGGCAGAGAGGAAAATCTCCCTATCTATTAGCATGCTTGGCACTGTTGGAAATGGTTTTAGCATGGACCTTGACCCCAGGTGAGTAATATAATCTCTGGTTTTAATGTTATGAAATCTTAACCCCAAAGGGCGAACTAGATATTACTAGTTGTACATTCTTAATAACACACACTAAATGAATTGCAACCATAAATACAGATAAAATCAGTTAACAAATATGCTGTCAGGGTTTAAAGGAAACTTGTTAAAATTTTATTTAAAATATTTTATGAAAAGTGAAGTTATGAAATTATGCAGAGGGAGAAGTTGCAGAACGATCAAACAGATTAACTAGTGATGAGCACTTGATCATGACACTTGCTCCAACTGTCATTCTGTCATGAGCTGACTTAATGCCTATGTCTGTATCCCATAGGACCAGTTCTTCATGATCATTGTAGTATAGCCTTGGTCTCACCATGTCTGACCCAGCACTCAGGCAGGGGTGAGGGCCAAACTCCAGGCACTGATACACCCTGCTGGCCACATTTCTTGTCCTCTTGTGCAGGGACTCAGTCCACAGGCCTGAAGGGCAGCTGAGGGATTAGAAAAGAGACTGTGATAGCTACCAAACTGCAGTGACACCCTGAGAAGTGAATGGGTCTGGGTCCTGCTCTGGGGAATGGTGCCAACAACCCGTCACCAGAATTCAGAGCTCTCCAGGGAACTGTCTAGTAGCCTCATGGCCCCTGTACTTGGTTGGTCCTAGTGTTGTTACTACTTACAAGAATATGCAAAGAAAAAAATCTTTTGTTGCTCAAAAATGAGGTTTCCATTACTGGAGCGTTTCCATGGTGACCAAACTCTAGTAGCTAGGCCTTGGCCGGGTATCTCAGTTGGTTAAGAGCATTGTCCTGATACACCAAGTCTGCAGGTTCAATCCCTGGTCAGGGCACATACAAGAAGCAACCCATGAATGCATCAATAAGCAGAACAAGTGGAACAACAGACCGATCCCTCTCCCACATGCGTGCTCACTCTCTCTCTCTAAAATCAATGAATGTATCCTCAGGTGAGAGTTAAAAGAAAAACTCGAGCAGCTAAATGTTGGCCTGGTATGTGTGTGCTCATGTGTGCAAATGGTTCTGTCCTTATTGTAGCAATTTAAATGTAGGTTAAATCCCTTTTTCAGAACTTGGTTCTCCTGCTTTGATGGTGCCTGGGCAATTGAATTGAATCTAACCTAAGTCTGTGGAAGGAACAGACGAACTTTCTGTGAGGAATGAAGAATGCCGGCTGGTGTGTGATGGGGAGACAGCCTAGAGGAGTGAAGTGACTTCTCCCCAGGAACTGTGAGATCTGCACGGTCACCCTCACTCTCTTGCATCATTAAGTCTAAGCAGGTCCTTGAAACCCCCTGGAATTTAAGTCAGAATTTCATCAACACAATAAGGTTTCATTGACTAGCTTACATCAAAAACCCCTTCTAGATAGAAAATAATTACTCAAAGATGAAATGACAGAAGAGTTATTGCCTTCTTCATCAGGTGCATATATACAAAATTCATTAAATATGAAAGCAGTTGAAAAATCATGTAATAAGCAAAGGGCTCCAGTAAGTCTCAGGATTGAATTTACTATAAGGGGGATATAAATTTGACACTCTACAAAAGCCCCTTTTGTAATTACTGCATTATACAAATCACTGGTCTGATCATTCATTCATAAAATATTTTTGAGTTCACACTCTGTGGAAGGCGGTTGCGAGATGTTATGGACATATACTTGGGACTGTACACTTCCAACATGGTTTGTGTACCCTGTTTAGAAATGAGAATTTATTGAGGCTTTGTGGGAGAGCCCTGGTCTGTCAGTGGGGGCACAGAGAGTGTGGTGGAGACCTCTATAGGTGGCAGGGCCAGGAGGGGGGATGCTGCATCAACAGGGCCCTTGTGGGTCCTGAAGGCTGGATGGGGCAGTACCTGAGTGGAAAGCACTGCAGCTGGGGGAGCTCCTAGGTCCATGGGGCATCGATGGGCTCAGGGTGGGCTAGAGAAACTCCAGTCTTGGGCAGAGGCCCCGGAAGCCACATGCTGGAGTTCGCCTTCACGGTGCCTTTTCTGTCCTACGTGGATGCCGAGGTGGCCTGCTGGTACCTGATCCCAGGTGCTGAACCCTCCCATGGGACCTCGCTTTGGGAGCTCACAGTGACTGGAATTCATTAATTTTTGCTTTTTATCCCCTTGCTCAAAGTGACATATCCAAGAAGATATTCCGCAGACTGATGTCAAATAGTGTGCTACCTGCCTTTTCTTCTAGGAGTTGTAAGGTTTCAGGTCTTACATTTAAGTTTTTAGTCCGCTTTGAGTTCAATTTTGTATGTGGTGTGAGAATGTGGTCCTGTTTCATTCATTCTTTCTTTTTTTTTTTTGCATGTTTCTGTCCAGTTTTACCATTATCACTTGTTGAAGGAACTATCATTTGATTATTGTATATTCTTACCTCCTTCGTCCTAAATTAATTGACCACTAATAAGCAAGGGTTTATTTCTACACTCTCTATTCTGTTTCATTGGTCAAAGTGTCTGTTTTCATGCTAATAGCACAGTATTTTGATTATTAAGCTTTGTAGTATATTTGAAATCAGGGAACGCAATCCTCCAACTTGGTTTTAAATAAAATAGTTTTGGTTTTGTGGTGTTTTTTGACCAACTTTGAAACTTTATATAAGTAGACTCATCCTGGATATATCTTTTTTCCCCCAACAGAGTTTACCTTTAGTAGTGTGGTACATTTTGATATTCTGTACTCCTCTCTAGGTCATCAAGAACAAAATAAAGCTGATTGTGGTCCTCAAAACTGACTTCATAACCCATCCCAGGATCATGGCTCAGTGCTAAAACCCTATTCTAGGGGATAAATTATGAAACCCCTTTTCCCTGGGGTGGGCTTGGGGAGATTAAATTGGGGGCACTCCCCAGGCAGCCGGACCCCAGGCAGCGCACCATGACCGCTGTGTGCTCTTACAGGAAGGACTGGGAGAAGGTACTTTCCTTGATGCTCATGCCACCGTTGTCATCGTCCTCATTGCTGCGGGAGCCCTGGCCTGCTGCAGGGAGTGGGCGCTGGCTGAACGCTCGCCCAGTGTGCTCCACTCCACCGAGCTGGTGAGGATGGGTGGTGGCACGCCGACCTCCACGCTGTTGGGGCATCCACGTCACTGTCGCCCATGGGCAGCCGGGGCAAGGCTCAACTATCTCGGGCCTTGGGCACCGTATCCTCTGGTGAAGTGCCTGGGCCCACCACCCGCTCCTGTCTTTCAACCCAGGCGTTGTAGTACAGCACCACGTTCTCATCATTCAAGCGACAGCAGCATCACCTCTCCCTTGATCCTGCGGAAGGGCCTGAGGGTGAGGATGCTCTTCACAGAGTAGCAGCAATCACCCGGACAGCTTGCTCTGCACCTTGACGAGAGCTCCAAAAGCTCCTTGGCCAAGAAGCTGTAATTCTTCAAGCTCAATGTAATAGCGGGGAAAACTGTCTTCAGGTGTCACTGAAGAAGTCAGCCCTGGGTAGCTGGCTGCTAGGAATAACAGTCCCAACGGTAATCCTGTCCTCCAGAATCTTCAGGACTTTGTTCCACTGAAGGCATTTTTGGCGAAGGATTTATAAAGCTGTGTTTCAACAGCTGCTCAGGACTCGATCTTTCCTTGTCATCCCGACAAACACATTAGATCACTGGTTTCTTATGAAGAGATACGGCTGAGGAACAGCCAGGCGGGAGAGATGCATAGGGCCCAGTGCGTGGGAAAGGGGAGGAGCTGCCACGCCCTCTCCCAGCACCTCTTTGTGTTCTGAACTCCATCCGTTTGGATGTGTCTTATATCTTGCTCTCTTTAATCACATTTTTATTTTCAAGTTTCATCCATGTGTTGCATGTGGCTATGGTTTCTTACATTTTATTACTGTATGTGTTCCATTATGTGCATTTTCTGCAACTTACTTGCTCTTCAGTGGATTTCCAGCTTTTAGCCGTATGAACCCTCCTGCTGTGAAAATTTTTGTACGAATCTCCAAGTGACATTGCAAAAAAAAATTTAGGGCATATACCTAGGAGTGAACTTGAGGGACCATAAGGCATTTTATGTAAAGCTAACATGGCGGAGGGGGGGGTGGCTATAGGGTAAATTTTCTCTCAACTTTTCTAGATTTGTAAAAACTGTATTGACACTTACCTCACTGGGGCTTGTTCATGTGTCCACAGGTTACTGGCCGTGCTGTGAGGCGGGCTTGGGTGTGCTACTGTAATTGGAAAAGCTCTGTTTCATATGCGTCTCTTCCTTCTCTTGTTCCCAGTGGGCTAGCCAGTGAATATCCTTTCCATGACGATGACCCAAGCCCCAAAGGGCAATTGGAAATCGGAAAGTACTTTTATAATTTTCTGCTTTGTGTCGTGTCTGCTCACAGGTCATTGGCCAAAGAAAACTCATGGCTGCATGCAGAATCAAGGTCCAGGGAAATACCTTTTGATGGGAGAAACTCCAAAATCACGTGTCAATGAGCATACATCCTGGGTGGGGTTAAAAATTGAATAATGCAATCCAACCACCAAAAATTGGACCAAAATAGGGACTTAACTCAGTTCCTGCCCGTAGTTAAAACCTGGTAAATATTAGTTGTTGTGGTTGTTGTTGCTGTTGTTGTTATTACAATCTAGCTACCTTACATGGACCAGGATGACACCAATACAACTTTTCCTCTTGGCTCAGTCAGGAGCCAGGCCCCAGAGCTCAGATCAAATGGTGTTAACTACTTAATTACCGACACATTCTAGGGAGAGGTGCCGGATCATGTATATAGGGAGAGATGTTGCTAAGGAATAGCTTCAACTATTTCTCTCCTCAGAGGTGTGTAAGGGGGACTCATAAATTTGGATTATGGAGTGAAGATTTCCGTAACAGAATTGTCAATATGCCATAAACTGCTTTCCTCTCCCCTAAACTAATTGAGGCTTTTTTGGGGGGGGAAACAATCATGGAGAGGGCTTCATACATGCTTGTATGGCAATCGGCTATCAGGGAAAGATGTGGCTCACCCCTCACTCATATCCCCCAAATTAAAAAAGAAGTTAGAAACCCACTAAAGGAAAAGTTCCGCAGAGCTGCTGCTGTGACAAAAGGATGAGCAGCCTGGGGGGAAGCCTCTTGTCCAGTGATAGTGGGTCAGAGGGCTTGATTCTGGGGGCTGGCTGGGACCCTACCTAAGGCACCAGGCTTGGGCTGCCTAAATGTCACATAGTCCAAGAGGGGTGTGGACTCCTGGGCTATGGGATGAGGAATGAACCAGAGAGGAAGGAAATGCAGGAACGTTTCCTTGTAATGATTCCCACAAGTGGGACAGGGGATGGTCTCTGAGGAAAACACCAAAGCACCCCATAAAATAAGTAAAATCAATGTTTGGACATGAGCCACACCCAGAAGGCACCAGTCGTGGCCATGTCACAAGTGTCCTCGTCCATAGGGGCCATTTCTGTCCCTCTCTTTCCCCCCAGTTTTTCAACCTTAGAGGAGTTGGAGACAGTACTGTGAGTCTGGGAGAAAGAATGGAAGAGGAGTGGGAGAGAATGGCGACAGAGCCCCTGACCCTCTGCAGGCGTCCCTCCCTGAGCCAGGGTGAGTGAGGACAGGCCTGAGCTTGGAATTGGACGAGAGACACAGTTTAATATGGAATTGGTCTGGATTTCTTTTAATAGCTGAAATATCAGACCAATTGTAGCAACTGAGAATGACCAGAAGAGCTATGGGACCTACCCAAGATAACATTAGAGCTGGGGTGGGAGGTTTGATGTGAAACAGGAGGAAAAAAGTGCTGGTTAAAAGACAAAATTGCTTTTTGCCTCCCCCACACAAAGTCCAGTTCACCCACTAAGTCGCTAATGGATGCAAATAAAAGTATTCAGAAGCGGTGTGTGGGTAATCAGAGTTCCTTGCTCAGGTAAAACAATCAATATTATTTATGTGTTTCCTATGAATTGCTTTTACATACATTACCTTTGCTACCAAAGTTTCTACCTGACAAAGCATAACAGTTCCCATCTATTTGCCATCCATGGATATTGGCCTCATGACTGTTTTCACACCCATAATGTTACATTTAAATCCACAAAACCTGTGTACACGGGGCATGTATCCAACAGTTCATCCTGAAACTGAGAAGAAAAAGGATACTCCTCAGAGCACATGCCACTAAACCATCATTGTCCTCAAAAATGCAGTGACTATGATAAATTTGGAGTTACAGAGTATGTCTGATCCAAAGAAACACGGCTCTGGGTTTGCAGCCAGCAAATCAATGTCTGTTCCCAGGCCTAAGAGATTTGTCCTTAGGGAAAAACACTTTTTCGATTGGGTGGTCAGATGCCATTATCACAATGTTGACACCAACTAGCCCCTCAAAACAAAATATCGAGAGCCTTTACTTCTTGATTTTGTTTTTTCAAGGAAACATTTATTTGAATATCTATATATAGCATATATAAAGTCTTAAAACCTGCCCTGGCTGGTATAGCTCAGTGGATTGAGCATTGGCCTGCGAACCGAAGAGTCACTGCTTCGATTCCCCGGTCAGGACACATGCCTGGGTTGTGGGCCATGTCCCCAGTCGGGGGGCATGTGAGAGGCAACCACAATTTGATGTTTCTCTCCCTCTCTTTCTCCCTCCCCTCCCCTCTGTCTAAAAATTAAATAAAACCTTAAAAAAAAAAAGTGTTCCCTTTTCTCCACATCCTTGCCAACACTTGTTTGTTGATTTATTGATGATAGTCATTCTGACAGGTGTGAGGTGATATCTCACTGTGGTTTTAATTTGCATTTCTCTGATTAGTGAAATTGTGTATCTTTTCATGTCTATTGGGCATCTTTATGTCCTCCTTGAAGAACTATCTATTCAAGTCCTTTGCCCATTTTTTAATTGGATTGTATATTTTTTGGTGCTGAGTTTTATAAATTCTTTATAAATTTTTTTATTAACCCTTTGTCGGGTGAATTGGCAAATATGTTTTCCCTTCTTTTTATTTTGTTGATGACTTCTGTTGCCATGCAAAAAACTTTTTAGCTTGATGTAGTCCCACTTGGTTATTTTTTCTTTTGTTTCCCTTGCCTGAAGAGATACATAAGGAAAAATATTGCTATGAGCAATGTCTGAGATGTTACTATCTATGTTTTCTTCAAGGAATTTTATGATTTCAGGTCTAACATTTAAGTCTTTAATCCATTTTGAATTTATTCTTGTGAGTGGTGCAAGAAGGTGGTCTAGTTTCATTTTTCTGCATGTGTCTGACCAATTTTCCCACTACCATTTATTGAATAAACTATGTTTAGCCCATTGCATGTGCTGGCTTTCTCTGTCAAATATTAATTTACTATAAAGGCATGATTTATTTCTGGGCTCTCTATTTTGTTCCATTGATCTGAATGTCTGTTTTTATGCCAGAACCATGCTATTTTGATAACTATGGACTTACAGTATAGTTTGATATTAGGCAGCGTGATTCCTCCAACTTTGTTCTTCTTAAGATTGCTGTTGCTATTTGGGACCTATTGTGATTCCGTATAAATTTTTGCTTCTCAGTCCAGCACTCAATCCACTGAGCCACGCCAGCCAGGGCCATTTCCATATAAATTTCTGAATTATTTGTTCTAGTTCTGTAAAATGTGTCATTGGTATCTTGATAGGGATTGCATTGGATCTATAAATTGCTTTGGGTAGCATGAACATTTTAATGATGTTAATTCTTCCTATCAATGGACATGGTATACACTTCTCCTTATTTATATCTTCTTCAATTTTCTTCTTCAGTGTCTTATAATTTTCCAAGTATAGGTCTTTTACATCCTTGGTTAGATTTATTCTGAGGTATTTTATTCTTTTTGAAGCAATTGTGAATGGGATTATTTTCTTAATTTCCCTTTCTGATAGTTCATTATTAGTATATAAAAAATGCAACTGACTTCTAGATATTAATTTTATATCCTGCTACTTTACTGAATTCATTTATCAGTTCTAGTAGTTTCTTGGTGAAATCTTTAGGGTTTTCTATGTATAGTATCATGTCATCTGCAAATAAAAATAATTTTACTTCTTCCTTTCTGAATCAAATGTATTTTTTTCTTCCTAAATAATTTTTACATTATTATGAGAACATCATACTATATCCTCTGCCAAATATTTAACGTTTTTGCTTTATACATTTAATCTATGATACATAGGGCACTGACTTTCATAATTGCTGTGAGATTCAGATCCAATTTCACTCTTTCTTCCCTGTCTTCCTAATTGCACCCGTACTCCGTATTGATTCATACTCTTTTTTCCTTCAATCATCTGCAATGCTCCTCATTACTTTTCAAGTTTCTAGATACGCGTGAGCTTCTTTCTATGCCTAATATATGCCACTGATCTATTTTTCTGTTACTAAGCTGATTCCATGCCATTTTCCTTCGCCTTTTAATAAATCTAGGTATCTGGCAAATTCTCTCACTTTGTTCTCTAGAGTCTCTTGGTCAGAGAAAAGATATGGCACATTTTGCTACTTGATTATAACTACTAGAACTGACCTGGCAAATTCCATGAAGAACCCCGTGTGTCATAGATTTCAACATTGACATTCCTGACAAATTATTCTAATTTGGAGTGATCAAAGTTAGCCCTGAGAACACTAAGCCATGTTGACATCACAGCCTCTTGAGAGGATTTGTTCTCTCTGATATGCCAACCTCTAGTATTACCTCATTCCAAGCCATTCTCTACCTGCAGCCAGAATGATGATTTGAAAATGTAAATATGGAGGACTTCCAGCAAAGATGGAGGTGTAGGTAGATACACTTTGCCTCCTTGCACAACCAAAAGAAGGACAACAAAAAATTTAAAAACAAAAAACAACCAGAACTGCCAGAAAATCAAACTGTATGGAGTCCAACAACCAAAGAGCTAAAGAAGGAACATACATCCAGACTGGTAGGAGAGGTGGAGACAGGCAGCCAAAATGGAAAGGGCATGTGAGACCAGGCAAGTCAGTGGCTAGAGGACCAGGTGGTCCCGCATTTGCATGCAGATAAACCAGGAGGAGCAACTGGGGAGTAAGACAGACATGCAACCCAGGGTTTCAGCATGGGAAAAGAAAGCCTCAAAATCTCTGGTTGCAAAAACCTGTGGGGGTTGCAGCAGCAGGAGAAACTCCTAGTCTCATAGGAGATTTTGTGAGAGAGACCCACAGGGTCCTAGAACATACCCACCCACCTAGGAATCTGCAACAGAAGAGCCCAATTTCTTTGTGGGTAGCAGAGAGAGTGCCATAAAGCTAGCCAAGAGCCAAGCAAGTGGCATTGTTCTCTCTTAGACATGTCTCCCACATACAGTGCCACAACACAGAAATGTGGGCTGCCCCGTCCTGGTGAATACCTAAGTCTCTGCCCCTTACAACATAACAGAAGCACCGAGACAAAGAAATATGGCCCAAATGAAAGAAGAGATCAAAACTCCAGAAAAAATATACCTAAGTGATGAAGAGATAGCCAACCTATTAGATGCAGAGTTCAAAAAACTGGTAATCTGGATGCTCACAGAAATGGTGGAGTATGGTAGCAAAATAGAGGAAAATGTGAAGGCTATGCAAAGTGAAATAAAGAAAAATACACCAGGAACCAACAGTGAAGGGAAGGTAACCAGGACCCAATCAACAATTTGGAGCAGAAGGAAGAAATAAACATTCAACCAGAACAGAATGAAGAAACAAGAATTCAAAAAAAATGAGTAGAGGCTGAGGAACCTCTGGGACAACTTTAAACATTCCAATATCCAAATCATAGGGGTGTCAGAAGGAGAAGAGGAAGAGCAAGACATTGAAAACTTATTTGAAAAAATAATGAAGGAGAACTTCCCCAATCTAGCAAAGGCCAGGAAGTCCAAGAAGCTCAGAGCCCCAAAGAAGTTGGATCCAAGGAAGCACACACCAAGGCACATCATAAATATATTACCCAAGATTAAAGATAAGGAGAGAATCTTAAAAACAGCAAGAGAAAAGAAGACAGTTAGCTAAAAAGGAGTTCCTACAGGAATATCAGCTAATTTCTCAAAAGAAACCTTACAGGCAAGAGGGGGCTGGAGAGAAGTATCCAAAGTCATGAAAGGTAAGGATCTACATCCAAGATTACTCTATCCGGCAAAGCTATCATTTAGAATGGAAGGGCAGATAAACTGCTTCCCAGATAAGGTAAAATTAAAGGAGTTCATCATCACCAAGCCCTTACTATATGAAATGTTAAAGGGACTTATCTAAGAAAAAAAAAGACAAAAACTATGAACAGTAAAATGACAACTCACAACTATCAACAACCGAACCTGAAAAAATGAAAACAAAACAAATGAAGCAAACAACTAGAACAGGAACAGAATCACAGAAATGGAGATCATATAGAGGGTTATCAGTGGGGAGGGGGAGGAGGGAGAATGGAGAAAAAGGTACAGGGAATAAGTAACGTAGGTGGTAGGTATGAAATAGACAGGAGGAGGTTAAGAATAGTATAGGAAATGGAGACGCCAAAGAACTTATATGTACAACCCATGGACATGAACTAAAGTTGGTGGGAGTGGGGTGCAGGGCAGAGGGGAATAAAGGGGAGAAAAAAATGGGAAAACTGTAATAGCATAATCAATAAAATAAACTTTTAAAGAAACAGGAAAAAAAGAAAAAAGAAAAGGAACAATGGCCCCTGCCAGCACTTCTGTCTAGGAGAAAGCTAGCCCCCAACTCTTTCACTGATGCCAAACAATCCAGTTCCTCTCCATGGGTTTCTGGTGCCCTTCAATCTGCTGCCCTTGTGCTGGAGCTCAGAGGGAGTGAGTCCGAGTAAGTCCAAATAAGCACATGCACAGGCCCTTTAAGGGGGACTGCCTGGGACTCCAGAGGTTTTTGTCTTCCACAGCCTCAATCCCCGCTGGTTTTTATAGTCAGAATTTATGGAGACTTATCTTCCTGGCTCTGGAACTGTGGGCCGGGGGCCCTGGTGGGCCTGGGGCCCTGGTGGGTCTGGGACCCCTCACTCCTGAGATATCTCTCCTGATTCTTATCTGCCACACACGGGTGTGGGACCAACCAGTTCCACATCTCCGCCTGTCCTACCAGTCTCGATGTGGTTTCTTCTTTAAGAATGGAAGTTGTAGGACTTCCATTCAGCTCAATTTCTGATGATTCTGAGTGATGGTTTTTCTATAGTTTAGTTGTAATTTTGATGTGGTCATGTGAGGAGGTGAGCCCTGCGTACCTGTTTGCTATCTTGACCGGAAGTCACCTGTTGTAAATCATATACAACAAAAGTGAACGGGTAATGACCTTCACATTTTTTCCCCTTTCCTTTGTCTCCTCAACTTTTAGTTCTTTTCTTCCAACTCTGTAAAAGCCAAGTATGATTAGGTGTTTGAGAGGCATCTTGTTTTCCCAGTCTATACTCAGCAATAGTTTAAAAACACAAATCTTTGCTTAAATAAGCCTTTGAGTAGTTTCTAAGAATATGAGATTGTTGAGAACTAGAGGGTATGAAAGGATCAGCATTAAGACCCTCTGGTGGCTTGGTTGAGAGGCAACTATGGGCACCTGTGTAGTCAGGTTGAGAGCCAGCATGATGCTCTGTCAGGTTGATGGAGAGGCAACATGGGAAATTCTGCTGGCCTTGCAGAGAGGCAGCTTTTAGGCCCTGTGCAGAAGGCAGAGAAATAATTTTAAGTCCCTGTGAGGGACTGATATAAAGACAGTATTAGGTCATGTGTAGGACTGGCAGAGAGACAGCACAGGGCCCTGTCCCAGCCTTGTTGAGAGGAAGTTATAGGGTCCTGTACAGCTCAGCAGAGAGTCAGCAGGGGATCCTGTGTGGGCCTGGCCATGAGGCAGCATTGGCTTTGCATCACCAGGGAAGAGAGGCAGTTACAGGACCTTGTGCAGTCTGGCAGAGAGGCAGCATTGGGTGCCTGAAGGCCTGTCCTAAAGGCGGCTTTAGGGTTTGTTGTGGGCTAGCAGAGAGGCAGCATGGGGCCCGTGTAATAACGCTGAGAGGCACCTGGAGTCCTCTGGAGTCCTACCGGAGGCAGCATGGGTGACTGTTGGCCTGGCAGAAAAGCAGAATGGGGTCCTCTTTAGCCTGGTGGAGAGACAGCATTGGGTTTTGTGCAAGCCTGACAGAGAGGTAGCATGGGATCCTGCGCAAACTTGGTGGAGAGGCTGTTGTAGGGCCCTGTGCGGTATAGCAGAAAGGTAGTTATTGGGCCCTTTGTCACCTGGAAGAGAGGCAGTGTATGTCCTTGTGCAGACCTGGTAGGCAGCATGGGGTCCTTTATATAAGCCTGGCCAAGAGGCAGCATAGAGTCCTGTGCAGGCCTGACAGAAAGGGACCTGTACAGCCTGACAGAGAGACAGCATGTGCCAGATGGCAGCATGGGGTCCTGGGCATGCCTGGTAGAGAGGCTGCATGGGGTCCTGGGCTAGCCACGCTGAAAGGCAGTTTTAAAGTTTAGTGCAGTGAGGCCCAGAGGCAACAAGAGCTGGTCTTGCCAGATGTAAATAGGATACATATCTCCCCCACCTTGACCAAGACATTGGTAGCTAAGCCTCCTGAGAGTGATGAGCAACCAAAACTATCCTGGGCTCAGAAAAACATGTCAAAAGAATTGCATTTAATCTGAAAATGGCTGTAGTGGAAGATAATAAACATAGCAACCTGGGGACGCGGCCCCAACTCTATCCTTCTCCTTCAGATCCTAATAAGAATGGTCTTTCTAGATAAGTAATGATTTTGATAATGGCTGTGGTGCTTATTCCTCATTCAGTCCATCGGCTCAGATGTGCCTGGGATGGGGCAGGGCTACTCCTGAGGCTGTGAGATCCAAAGGTCTTTAGTCATTTTGTCAAGTGTGAGAAGACCTTTCTTCCAGGCAGGAGCCAGGGTGCAGCTCTGCCCATTATCTAGGGCCATCAGAGGCCTCTGGACTGAATGCTGAGTTCAGACCATTTGAGGCCTAATCAAAGGAGTCAATGGCTCCTGCTACTTCCCTAATATCAGTGAGATTAATCATATCAACTAGTCAACGGTCATAGGACGAAGTTCTTAGATAGGAAAAGCAAACTCAGGACCACTAAAGCTGTGATCTACTCACTGGCACATGTGTGCTGGCACAGGACTGCCAACCACAGTCCATTGTTCTTCCCAGCCTAGGAGACAGGCCCAAGGGAGAGGGAAGGTGAGACCACGGGGAACACATCGAGAACACACCTGCCCAAGAGAGTTATTTCCCTCATCAGCTTGTTGTGCTCCTCTCCCCATTCCCAGTCTGAAAATCCCACTATTATATCATGACTGGGTTAGATAACATAGCAGAATAAGGTTACCAACCGTTCTGCCTGAGATTATGCCTTCTTATTTGTTTGTCTTTGTTGTTTGGAGTGTGACATGATAGTCTATGGTATTTATTATGATTCTTTTAACATCTTTGCAACTTAAATTCTTTTGAAAATGTTACTGATTTATGAAATTCAAAAACTGGGGACCCTGGACTGTATGGCAGGATTCCTAAAATGCCCTCCTTTACAACCTTCTACCCAAGTCTTCTTATTCTACGAGACTTCTTTTATCATTTCATCTGCTTGACACTGAAAACCATAAAACAATGAGACTAGACAACATACTCCCAGAGTTTTAAGCTCCAGATCTACATAAATATGATTCACAGATTCATCTCTACTCAACTCAGAAAGTTGGTGTTCTCCAGAAGGAAAGTTAAAGTGTATATAAATGCCATTGTGACCCTGCTAAGTCCACTTCCCAGATCTCACTTCTTACCACTTCCATCCTTCCCTCAAACATGCATCGCTCACAGTCACATGGACTATATGCTTTCATAGCTCTCTGCTTTTTCTTCTGCCTTACTGTTGAACTTCTACTCACTCTTCAACATTAGGCCTAAGTATCACCGCCTCTGTGAAGTCTTCCCTGATGTCTCCCCACACCTTTTCTTTCAGGCAAGTCAAATGTCCTTTATCCCCATGGTCACAGCTCCCTGGACATATATCATGTTCGGTAGGTAACACACAGCATTTGGAACAGGTAACCTGCTTTTCTGCTTTTCCTGCTAAGCTATGGGATCTCACTCAAAGCCTTTACCGCCCACATCTTTCTATGCCCAGCACCTAAAATAAAATACTTGGCATATATTTGTGCTATGGAGATTATTGAATTCAAATAAAACAGATTGAAGCAAGGAAAGTTCATTAGTTAAAACCAACATCAACCATTATACTTAGTTAAAAACTTAAGAAAACAATAAATTTGAAATAAGGCAAGGTAACTTACTATGACCATTATTGTTATCACAGTTTTGGAGGTACTGGCCAAGGCTATAAGGCAAGAAAAAGAAGTTATAGTTTAAGGGTTGGAAGGGAAGATATTAAATTGCTATTATTTGAAGATGATATGATCAACAACAATTTAAGGAGAGAGGGAGGACTTCTCTTTCTGGCCATGATTAATCTTCTTGCCCAAAACAACCAAAAACTAACAAAATATATGAAACTACAGTTTTCAAGACCCTAGACAGCATGAAATGAAGGAAACTGATCTCCAAGAGACTGGAAATAATTGATAGAAGTCTTACAATTGTCCCAAATTACAGTCTTGAGAGAGTTTCTAAGCTACGGCACAAGTAGGAGAAACCGAGGCAGGCCACAGTGGATTCCCTGGGCTGAGTTGAGGAAACAGAGGCTGAAACTCCAGGAAGACTAAATCAGCTAGAGTTTGCAGAACAGAATACTGGAAAGGAGAGAGTGACACAGGCAGAGAACCCCAAGGATCTGCAGAGTGTGCCTTCCAGTATTTATCAGAGACTGATCAGCAAGGGAACTGCCCAAAGCCAAGGGAAGAACCAGGCAAATGGATTAAAGGTAATAGTGTCTGATGCTCACATGGAGCCGGAAATAGTGCCTATTCTTACTACATAATTTATGGGCATTGAGTACATTACACGGAAAGGCCTTGTCTCAGTACTGGGGAATAATTATCCCTAGTCAGAACACTGCTCCAGTCCTGCCTGTCAAATCTTGGAAGACCCAAAGGATCAAATTATTCTGAAATAATAAAACTGTATCTCAGTCCTGGCCGCTACGGCTCAGTTGGTTAGAGTGTCATCCCATTCACCAGAAGGCTGGGGTTTTGATTCCTAGCACATACCTAGGGCTCAATTCAGGGCACATACCTAGGTTGTGGGTTCAATGCCTGGTTGGGGCGCATATGGGGGGGTTAACCAATTGATATTTCTCTCTTACACTGATGTTTCTCTCTCTCCCTCCCTCCCTCTCTAAAATCAATCCTAAAAAGTTATCTTTAAAAACTGTGGTTCAGAACAAAGGTCAGGAAAATTAGTGGGAATAAAAAAATATTTACAACTCAGTGGGGTAAAATTTACAAAAATGGTATCCAATAAAAAATTACCAAGTTTACAAAGAAACAGAAGAAAAAAACCCATAATAAGGAGAAAACTCAATCAATTGTACTTTCTCAGACTGATATAGGTATTAGAAATTAGAAGATAAAGATATCAAAATGGTTACTGTACTTGTATTTCATGTTCATTATGGTAAGTACAAATATGAAATACTTTTTTAAATCTACATTGAACTTCTAGAGATTAAAACTACAGTGTCTGAGATGAAAAATACACTGAATAAGATTAAAATGATATCAGACATTTTAAAAGAAAAAATAGGGGACTTGAGGACACAGCAATTAAAATTATACAAAATGTAGAGCACAGAGAGAAAAACAGAATTAAAAAAATAAAATGTCATTGAGCTGTGAGACAATCTCAAGCAGCTTAATAAAGGTGTGACTGGAGTCACCAAAGGAGAGAAGAGAGAAGGAAGTACAGAAAAAAACAATATTTGTAGAAATAATAACCCAAAAGTTTCCAAATTTGAATAAAGTTGTAAACATGCAGGTCCAATATGGTCGACAAACTCTGGGCAAAAGAAAGATGAATAAAACTATTCCACAACTCATCTCATGTAAAATATGTAAAAGTAAAATGTATGACCACAGTAGCACAAAGGTCAGGAGGGGGAGAAATGAAAGCATAAAGATTCTTATATTATATGAAATGGTATGGTATCACTTAGAGGTAGCATGTGATAAGTTTAAAATGTCTACTCTAAGCCTCAAAGCAATCACAAAAATAATAAAGATTTTATAGCTAATAAATAAAGAAGATAAAGTGGAAGGAGATAATAAAAGATAATAAAAGGAGATAAATGGAAGCATGAAATATATAATTAATCCACAGACAGAAAAAGGAAATAAAGAACAAATGAGATAAATAGTAAATAAATAGTAAGATGTTAAACATAACCAGATCAACGAACACTTCAGATGTTAACAGTCTATTGTTAAACAATACTTGCTACAATAGATACAATTTCAAAAGCAAAAGCAATAAAAGAAATATTGAGGAAACAGAATTAATCAAAATTAAAAGTTAGGTCAAGAGGGCGGAGTAGACAGACGTGGCTTACCTCTTCACACAGCCACATCAAAATTACAACTAAAATATAGAACAAGCATCACTCAGGAATGTCAGAAATCAAGTTGAATGAAAGTCTGACAACTACAGAATTAAAGAAAGCACACCAATACAGATGGGTAGGAGGGTGCAGATGCAGCACAGGCCAGACCCACACCCATGTGAATAAAAATTTGGGAGGGATATCTTGGAGATGAGGAGTCCCAGCCCCACACCAGGCTCCCCAGCCTGGGATTCCAGTGCCAGGAAGATAAGTCCCCACAACTTCTGGCTGAAAAAAAAAAAACAGTGGGGATTGAGTCATGGAAGAAACTTCTAGAGCCCCAAGCAGTTCCTCTTAAAGAACCCACACATGAACTCACCTACTCAGACTCACTCCCTCTGAGCCCCAGCACCAGGGTAGCAGTGACATACTAGGAGGAACTCAAGTATCTGGCATCAAGGCGAGCAGAAGCCGTTGTCCCTTTTCTGAACCCTCTCCCCACAGAGCTGGCAAGCTGGTGCCAAACCTGAGACTCCATCCACCTGGCTAACACTGTGTGACCACCTTGGAGATCCCCAGAGGCTCTGCCCCACCCAATTTATGGGCCCATCCAAGCAGCTTTTCCTTAAGAATAGGTGGTCTTGGCTCCTAAATCCTATCAAACAAGCAACAACTGGCTTCAGTGAGCCTTAGCAGCAGCCAGATTAGATTCACAGCTTGGCTTCCCCTGGGAATCTCCAAGCCCAGCGCAAGTAGCAGCCATCTCAGGTTGCTTTATAGCTCAGGCAGGGTGCCCCGGGCAAAACACAGGTAGGGGCTGAACTTGACCTGTACCATCTGGGAAACCCCAGGGCCAGCACACCCAGTAGATAGCTACAGACCACATCGGAGCACCACCACCCTGCCCTTGCACATCTGATCCTCCACAGAGAGTGGACGTAGGTGGTCAGTGAACACAGCCAGTCCTTGCAGCTGACTGGTCTGGATAAATCTCTCCCATTGATCTGTCAACAGCAACCAAAACTCAACTACAAGAGGAGGGTGTACTCGGCCCACATGAGGTACACCTCAAGTGCCCAGCTTGGGTGTTAGGGGAGGCTGTGCCACTGGGCCCTACAGGACACCTACCACATTAGGCCACACTACCAAGACACGGAGTCATAGCAGCTCTACCTAATACATAGAAACAAACACAGGGAGGCTACCAAAACAGGGAGACAAAGAAACATGGCTCAAATGAAAGAACAGATCAAAACTCCAGAAAAAGAACTAAATGAAATGTAGATAAGCAATCCATCAGACACAGAGTTCAAAACACTGGTTGTAAGGATACTCGAAGAATTTAGTGAGGACCTCAGCAGCATAAAAAAGACCCAGTCAGAAACAAAGAATACAATAAGTGAAATAAAGAAAAATTTATAGGGAAACAAAAGTAGATTGGATGGAACCAAGAATCAAATCAATGATTTGGCACATAAGGAACCAAAAAACAACCATTCAGAACAAGAAGAAAAAAGAATCCAAAAATTGAGGGTAGTATAAACAGCCTCTGGGACAACTTCAAACAGTCCAACATTCACCTCATAAGGGTGCCAGAAGGAGAAGAAAAAGAGCAAGAAACTGGAAATCTATCTGCAAAAAAACGTGAAAGAAAACTTCCCTAATTTGGTGAAGGAAATAGACATTCCAGTCCAGGAAGCACAGAAGTCCCAATTATGGTGGGTGCAAAGAGGCCTACTCCAAGACACATCAAAATTAAAAGGCCAAAGGTTAAAGATAAAGAGAGACTCTTAAAAGCAGTAAGAGAAAAGAAGTTAGTTACCAGTTGGTTGCTGGGGGGAGAGGGGAGGGAAGAATGGGCGAAGAGGTGAGGTGATTAAAAAGTACAGATAGGTAGTTACAGAATAGCCATGGGGATGTAAAGTACAGTGTAGGAAATGGAGTAGCCAAAGAGCTTGTATGTCTGACCCATGGACATGAACAATGGTGGGGGGATTGCCTGAGGGAGTGGGGGGTGCTGGATGGAGGGAGGCAAAGGGGGGAAAGTCAGAACAACTATAATAACGTAATTGAGAAAATATTATTTAAAAAGACAAACAAAAAATAAAATGCAGAAGATAAAAAAGATTAAATTTAAAAATAAAAAAAAAAGAATTTGAGAAAAGAAAAAAAAATATAAGAGGATATGCACTTGATGAGATGACAATAATATGAAAGACCTCTCTCTGGACTGATGTAGACAGAGGCATAGATATAGGAAGTATTTGATTTATCAGAAATGCACACAGCTGCAGTAAGAGAAAATGCAACAAGATGGGTTTTGTTAGCAAGGAAGATGTTAGGCAACAACCAAAAGTGTCTAATGTATCCATAAGCAGAAGGGAAGAATTCCTGTTAGTAAGTCAAGAGTCTAGGGTTCTAACAAGAACTCCCACACAAAAGCACTGGAAATTTGGGCCAATCTCTTAACATCTTTGCCCCCTTACATCATCTGTAAAGGCAAAGTCTGGACCATTTGATCTCTATAGTACATTTAGTTCCACTTTTTACCACTGAAGTAACTAACAGGCTATTCCTTTTACTTCTACACAACAACCCAGGAAACAAAGGGGTGTCTCCAGCTCCTTGGGATCCTTAGCCTTGGTCCATTAGGAAGATATCCACCTGGTTGATCCCCATTAATCGTCTCAACAACTTCTAAGAACAGCCAGCTTTGACTTCTGGCAGGATTAAAGCTTTACAAACTCCTCAAAAACAATAGTCATGACTTGTTAATATCTCAGGATGAACAAAGTCCTGGAACTAGGTAAATGTTTAATAATAGTTGTTGAATGGGTGAATAAATAAATTAGTTCTTATTCTACAAATGAGAAAATTGTGGTCAGGGCTGATGGGATTGTGTAGCCAGAAATCCACGATGTCTGCTATAAACCCTATACTCTTTTCAATTGGTGGCAATGCCTATTTCTCCTGCCCATTGAAAAGGTTGGAAGAGAGTGGTAGTGAGAAACAGGGACCCTCCCAAGAGTCACTGTGAATGACTGGCGGCAATAAGCTGTAAATGTGGCCATTTGAGTCTCTGAACGCTTTATGGTACGATATGAGGCAGCCTCGTTATGCTCACTTGAGCACCAGAAAGGTCTCCTTAAACCAGGGTACAGTGATCTCTGATGGAGATGTGAATGGAGAGGATGGTAGTCAACTTGCAGGGCAACTGGGGACTTTCAAAAGGGGTTGGAGAATGTAGGAAGGAGCACACACCCTGGAGAGATCCAGGATGCTCAGAGAGAACCTCCAGCAACCACATTCAATCTCATCGGCAGAGTGTCACGGCTCGTGCTTATTAATGAAGTACAGAAGCTCATTAACAATTTCCTTGATTTTTTTCTTTTCTCTTTTTAATGTGGATTCAAGCTTCTTTTTATGATTATATGGCACCCATCGCATGGTCCTGATATGCGTTCCTGAGGGTGAGAAGAAAGGGTCGCGTACAATTAAAAACAGGGCAGGTGGTTTGTGCAGCTTGTGTGTGGAAGTAGAAGGCAAGGCTGGAAAGCATTTGCCACCTTTGAGGCTGAGTGCTGGAGAGTGCACCAAGGCCTGGCGCTCGGCCCAGCACCAGAGCACCAGCCGAGTGAGCTTCGGTGTCAAGAGCAAGGGTGACTGGGGTTGACCTGGGCCGTGAGAGCAAAGGAGTCTGCTCTGCCTCATCAGCCTGGGCCTGAAGTGAGCTAATAAGAAGGCCAGGGGACACTGCTGCTGCAGCATGGAGGCCTCCAAGGTACTATTAAAACCTCATTCATTCATTCATTCAATAAATAATTATTTTGCACCTACAATGTGCCAGGCACTGATTTCTCTGGTTCTCTGGTCTAGTAGCCAAACAAGATTTGCTACTGATAAACTGAAAGAGGAATTTCCAAATTCTGAGTTTGTATGTAAGGGGAGACCCACCAAAAAAACAGGTATCTGCTGGAAGGCGGGCCCCTTGTAATACAGGCTTCCCCCACTAAGTGAGTGTTCTAGGGACTCAGCTATATCAGTGTACCAGCTGGTGTTGTTGTGAGAGGCTGCCTTCAGCTTCAGTGAATTTTTTTGAAAATTCTTTCAATGCCTTTGCCCATTTCATGGTGGGTGATTTACAATCATACCTGTCCACACCACACTGAGTGTTCAGCAATTTTTTACTAAAAATGGTATGACGTCCATGCCACACCCTCCTTATTCACAATTTACTCCAAATGACTTTTCTTTATTTCCCCAGATGAAAAAAGTCCTCAAAGGGAAACATTTTGCCAATGTAGAAGAGATGAAACAAAACAAAACAAAAAAAACAAAACAAAAAAAAAAACAGCAGAAGCACTAAAAGGCAGCAAAATCAATGAATTCAAAAACTTTTTTGAGCAGTGGAAAAACGTCTCAATAGGTATATTGCATCAGCTGGAGAGTACTTTGAAGGTGACTGAAAGTTATATATGTAAAAACAAATACACAATTTTTTATAAATAAGTTCCAGGTTTTGGGGGTTCCCCTCTCATACTTCATTAAAATACTGTACAGGCTGGTGTGGCTCAGTGGATTGAGCACCGGCCTGTGAACCACAGGGTCACTGGTTTGATTCCCAGTCAGGGCACATGTCTGGGGTGCGGGCCAGGTCCCCAGTAGGGGGCACGCAAGAGGCAACCACACATTGCTGTTTCTTTCCCTCTCTCCCTTCCCCTCTGTCAAAAATAAAATAAATAAAATCTTTAAAAAATAAAATAAAATACTGTACAAAGCTTGTTTTGCAATTAGAACGAAACTGTAAAGGGAGACATCTCTGGTCTAGTGGAGACATAGGATTGCTCTCAGAGGGACGCAGGCCCACGTCCTCTGCGGTTTCCTAACTGTGTCCTCCAACAAGACACCTTCTCTGAGTGTTCTCCCTGGTGGAATGGGGTTGTAGTATGCACTGTCTCCACCCAGCAGATGGTTGGGGATGAGTTAAGCCTTGTTCTGTGAAGGATAAGGTTTGACATTTGATTCTAGCCTTTTGGAATTTGGAGTATCTTTGAATCAGTCTCTCCAATGAAAAATATCAGTCAAAACCAGGGTCAAGAGTTTGTGCCTTGGGGCTCTTGGGATAAGGAGTCAAGTAAACGGTTTAAGACACCTAACTTGTTCCATTAGGGCTCACACATTTTTGTAAATAAAGGCTTGACTCCAACTTACTATGGCTAATTCTGCCCTTTCTCAAGATACCAGGATTTCCTTGGAAAACTCTGCCCTGACCCAGGGAAACAGCTCTCATCAGAGCTAATTTTCAACAAAGACAGCCATTCAAGACATTGATTCCAGTGCCCTGAGTTGCAATGGAATAGTTTAGTCAAGTAATATTTCACTGAAATTTAATCAAATTATCAAAAGCTTTGGAGAACGGGAGAATTTGGGCCAGAGCTGGACATGTGGTTAAAAATGCACCCCCTACACACACACTGATCAGCGATGCGGTGACCCTTCTCAATCTTACTCTCAACAGCAGTGTCGAGTATGTGACTACATTTTGTGAGCTCTGCCTGTTTTCCAAGGGCAGTGGACTTTACAGTTCCTACAAAATGCTTATAAGGGTATTGCTAAAAGGACTACAGGCCCATTTTCATAGATCTCTAATTACTCCTTAATCTTCACTCTCTGCAAGACATTTGTTCCTTTGTTTAATCAAGGATGCTGCCAGGATGCAAGTGCTAGAAGAGGTGTCACTTGCAGGCAAAATTTGTGGCATTTGTCTTGTTCTTACCTGTTCACTCAGCCAGCATGTCTTGCCTGCGTGCCTTCCCCTCTCAACAACTTTGCTAAGTTCCAAAGATACACATGAAAGCACAGACCCTGCCTTCAAGAAACTTATAAGTAATAAACAAAATAAAACAGAAATCAGATCTTTATAAACCAGAAACCTCTATGTCTGATTTTATCATTTTACCCCTGACTTAATATTGTCGTTATTATTTTCTAAAAGTTGAAATTCTCTGTTATAGATCAAAAAATAAACAGTAAAAACTTTCTTTTGTGTGTTTTTTGAGAACTTTGTTTCATCAAATTTCTACAATATTTAAAAATTTAATAATTCCACTAGAATTTGAAGCACAAGGGAAAAGGTAATAATTCAGGGAGCCCCAGAATTTCCCCTTTAGCCTCAGACCAGTTGAGCCTTGGGTATGCCTGCACCTGTTGACAGTTGACAGTGTGTCAGAATAGCCCAGGGTTACATTTGGAGACCGCTGCTCTTTAAGGTCTTGGCAGACTCAAAAATTCTACAGAGCATTGGGTATGTACTTATCGAGAGGCAGTCCAAAATGTTTGGAGGGTTTCTACATTTGTGGGAAATATTCTGACAAAGAATTTCTACTGGGTCCTCCTAAGTGGAGTCACTCCTAAGTCCAGTATTAATAAGGGGAAGATTAGAATGGTTTTGACATTAATGGAACCATTTGCCCTGGTTTCTGTACAAGTTTCCTATGAACTTGGTGAGTGTAGATTTTCATGGAAATATGATAGTTTGATTCATCTTGCACTGATGTCATTGGTGGGGATGGGTCCAGACTCATCATTGTCACTGGTAGGCATGGCTCCATGGGTTTGAATTCTGGCTCTTCTGTCTCACCTGGGAGAGCTCGAGTAAGCTTCTTCACTTCGCTGAGTCTCAGGAGTGCTCATCTCTAAGATGGGTTTTAGCTTCTGGCCAAGAAAGAGGTATAGGCAGATATACTTTGTCCCCTGGCATAACAAAAAGATGAACAACAAATTTAAAGTCCAACAACCCAGGAGTTAAAGAAGAAACATTCATTCAGACTGGCAGGAGGGGCGGAGACAGGCAGCTGGGGTGGAGAGGACACACCACAAGTTGGTGGCTGGTGGACCAGGACGGGCAAGGCAGAGCCCAGTAGACTGGGTGACCCCACATTTGCATGCAGATAAGCCAGGAGGAACAACTGGGGACTGAGAAAGACCGTGCAACCCAGGGTTCTGGTGCAGGAAAAGAAAGCTTCAAAAGCTCTACCGGTAAAAACCTGTGGGGGTTGCGGGAGTGGGGAGAAACTGCTGGGCTCACAGAAGAGTTCATCTGAGAGATCCACAAGGTCATTCCTAGAATGTACACGAACTCATCCACCTGGAAATCAGCACCAGAAGGGCCCAATTTGCTTGTGGGTAGCAGGGGAAGCAACTGAGAGCTGACCAAGAGCCAAGCTAGTGGAGTTGTTCCCTCTCACGCCCCTCCTCCACATACAGGGCCACAGGGCAGTGATATGGTTGCCCTGCTCTGGCAAATACCTAAGGCTCTGCCCATCATAACAGAATAGGTGCACTGAGACAAAAAAAATATATATGGCCCAAATGAAAGAACAGATCAAAGCTCCAAAAATAGAACTAAGCGATGAAGAGATAGCCAACATAACAGATGCAGAGTTCAAAACACTTGTAATCAAGTTGCTCACAGAAATGGTGGAGTGGTTGCAAAATTGAGGAAAGAGTGAAGTGAAGGCTATGCAAAGTGAAGTAAAGAAAAATATACAGGGAACCAATGGTGAAGGGAAGGAAACTGTTACTCAAATCAACAATTTGAAGCAGAAGGAAGAAATAAACATTTGACCAGAATAGAATGAAGAAACAAGAATTCAAAAAAATGAGGAGAGGCTGAGGAACCTCTGGGACAACTTTAAATGTTCCAACAACCAAATCATAGTGGTGCCAGAAGGAGGAGAGAAAGAGCCAGAAATTTAAAACTTATTTGAAAAAATAATGAAGGAGAACTTCCCCAGTTTGGCAAAAGAAATAGACTTCCAGGAAGTCCAGGAAGTTCAGAGAGTCCCAAAGAATTTGGACCCAAGGAAGCACACACCAAGGCACGTTATAATTACATTACTCAGGATTAAAGATAAGGAGAGAATCTTAAAAGCAGCAAGAGAAAAGGAGACAGTTGCCTACAAAGGAGTTCCCATCAGACTGATTTCTCAAAAGAAACCTTACAGGCAAGAAGGGGCTGGAAAGAAGTATTCACAGTCATGAAGGCAAGGATCTACATCCAAGAATACTCTATCTGACAAAGCTGTCATTTAGAATGGAAGGGCCGATAAAGTGCTTCCCAGATAAGGTCAAGTTAAAGGAGTTCATCATCACCAAACCCTTATTAAATGAAATATTAAAGTGACTTATCTAAGAAAAAGAAGATGATCAAAACTATGAACAGTAAAATGACAACAAACTCACAACTATCAACAACTGAACCTAAAAAAACAAAAACAAAATCAAACTAAGCAAACAGCTGGAACAGGAAGAGAATCACAGAAATGGAGGTCACATGGAGGGTTATCAGCAGGGAGGGGTGGGGGGAGAATGGGGGAAAAGGTACAGGGAATAAGAAGCATAAATGGTAGGTACAAAATAGACAGGGGGGGTTAAGAATAGTATAGGAAAGGGAGAAGCCAAAGAACTTATATGTACAACACATGGACATGAATGAACTAAGTGGGGGAATGCTGGTGGGGGAGAGTATAAGGTGGAGGGGGATAAAGGAGAGAAGAAAAAATAATAAAAATAAAAATGAGCCAAAAAATTCTAAAAAATAAATAAATAAAAATTAAAAAAATAAAATGGGTTTTAATGGCTTGTGTAAATGAGAGAATTCATGTAAATATGTCTAATATCAGTGATCGTTCAGCGTTAGTGATGTGTAGCTGTGAGTAGCAGCCAAAGACATGCTAGAGGAATGTGGTTCTACAGCAGGTCAATTGTGAGTCCTGTTGAGACAGCTGTTTGTGCTCTACATCTGGAAGGAGACTAGGCAGTAGCTGTTCTCATCCCCACAGGAAGGAGCTAAGACCCATCCTTCTCTAACAGAGAAAGAGATTGTGCTGACTATTTCTCACATACCAATGCCTGACTTATTTTTAAATTTATTAACTAATTTAATTAACTAATCATACAAGAAACATATTGTAAAAAAAATCAAATAAAGACAGGTAAAAAGTACCAAGGACACTCGCACTAACTGTTCCCTCTCTTCCCACTACTCTCTTCAGAGGTAACTGTCTGGGATGTGCCCTTCCACACTTGTTCTACATACATGTGGTATATGTACATGTATAACCATGGTTTCTGGGTTTTTTTAATTCAAGTGAAATCAGTCCATGTGTTTTTCTATAACTGCCTTTTATTACTTCAACAGTACATCTTTAGAAATACTTTCAAGTCAATACAAACAATTCACTTATTCTTGTTAATGTCTACACAGTAATTCAAGTCACTGATGGCCCACGATCTATGTCACCAACCCTCTTCTGGTGGATATTTTGGTTACCCCTACCCCCTTTGGGGAAGGGGGGCTATGTGAAACAATACTGCAGAGAGAATATCAGCATGGAGACCATTCCTTCATGAACCCAATAAATTCAAACTTCTGAGTTAAGGATATTGCAGATTTTTGAAATGAAAAGGTGCTACATTTTAAAGCAGAACGAGATTCACTCTAGCTTAATAAGTATTTACCAAAACTATACTACATATACAAAACCAGGGAATCCCATCAGGGGTGGGGTGGCTGGCACAGGGGTCGAGTGACAAGGCAGTTTGAATGAATCTACTATGCAACTTTCAACTGGCTTTCACTGTTTCTGTTCAGCTGCCAACGTAGATGCTAGGTTTTGCCCTAATGATTTCAGAAACACCATGGACATGTGACAATGCACAAACAATCTACTAGGGACTGAAGAGGAGTGGGGGAAGAGAGTGAGAGGCATGGCATGCAAGTGCGCCAGTAGCCAGCATTACACCGTTACAGACATTGTTCCTCTCATCAAACATTTATTGAGCCTGTCTTGCACCAGGGACCATGGAAGTCTGGTAGGGGAGACAAGGATGAGTGCTTGTGTCCTGCCACCAAGCACCACCACCTATCATGCAGAGGGAAAAGAAGACATGAAATCAGGTGAAGATGTAGGATAGAGTGGTACAAACAGTAAGAGGAACATAGAACTAGATCAGGAGAGTTCCGAGAGGGGAGAATAATACAATACTTTCAGCTGGGAGAAGGGGGAAGGCAAAGGGATGAGAATGACTGTCTTCTCCCTGCATCGCCCACCTGTGTGGATGGTATTAACATCCCCATAACCCAAGCTGGAGCTTCCAGGAGCATCTTCAACTTCTCCTATTCCCCCATGCCCCCCCCCATAACGGATCCCCAAATGCCCTCAGTTACAATTACAGAATAGCACTCCCAAGTCCTCCCAAATTCGGGTCCTCATCCTCTCTTGTCAGAATATTTGTAGGAGATTTCTAACCCATGTCTTCAGATCCAGATCACCTACCTGCTGCCTCGAGAGTAGTCATCCAAGATCACAAATATGGTCATGTCACTCATCTGCTTAACAACTTTTGCTGACTTTCCCTCACTTAGCATAGCAACATCAAAATTTTATTACTAGCCCATCAGCTTCCCTATTTTATTTTTGTCATAACTTCACATGTCCGTTTGCCGGTTTTTTGCTTGTCTCTCAGCCTGTTACCTTCACTTCGCCACTGTGCTCTGTACTTCAGGGGCTTGGTGTCTACAAACTTTTACCAGCTGCATTTCTGTGAGGACCTAGGGTACACAAATCACCAACCAGCAGGAAATGGAAAGCCAGAAGTAAGAGACAATCTTCCTTCTGCAGCAGTTCCTGAGGTTCTAGTGGTTGCTGTTGTCGAAGCAGGACTACAGCAGTTCAGGATTCCAGCAACCTGAAAGGTCATACCTTTTCTGCAGTTCAAGCCCTGGTTACGGTGACACCATCTTGCTGGATCCAGAACTAAAGGCACCAGCAACCTCCAACCAGCAACCGCTGAGTTCCAGCCCGGAAACATTAGCAGCTTTAAATTCCCTTCTTCCTGTTTCTCTCCCAGCTCTTCAATACCTTGTATTCAATTTTCTCACTTAAAATACCTATGGTAATATCTGTTTTCCATAGTTGACTCCTATGCTATTTTTCTCAGTTACTCCTTAAAAAACAACAAAAAACAGCTTAATCTTATCCTGAGTCGTAATATCCACAAGGTCATAAGTTGGTGTACATTTTTCTAATAAATATTAGTCTCAATGCATAACTGTTATGTTATCTAAAACCATCTTTTGTACTCACGTATACCCCATTCTGGGAAACTGTAGTCTGGAGAATCCAATCCAGCCTCTCCTTCACCATCGGCTTGTGACCTCCCTCTCCAGCTCCCATCTCCAGTTCCCCTACAGAGTCTCTTCCACTCTCCTCCCTATCCTTCTTCCCCAAAACACATACCTTTCTTCAGCAACGGCATGTTTTTTCATCCCTTTTCATGCTTTGTTTTCTATTCATGAAAATATCTTGACTCCTTCCTTGACCAAAATATTTCTTCCTAATCTTAATTCAATCATCACCTAAATTTTGAAGCTTTATTCAAACTTCATTCTATTCAAAAGACCTCTTTAACTTCCTTCATGCTCCCTACTAGACAGTAAGTTCCTTTGCAGCGTCAAAATGTAACCCCCACATGAATTTCACCCAGTAGGTTGGCATATACTTGTTGAGTAAGCAATTGAGGAGTGGCTGAATCGCCTGATGTCTGTGGCTTCCGTGGACTCTGAAGCTGGGGAAGGCAACCTGGAGGGGAGGACAGAAGGACGTGCATGGTCACGGTGGAGCACAAAGCATGTGCTTGCAGAGTGGCCCAAGTGGGATGGCCCGAAAATCCAGTACAGGAAGAACTATAGATCCTAGCTCTAAGATTTAAAATTCAATAAAAATGCTCTGCACTGCCCCTCTACTGAACACAAGAGCCCAGCAGCCACCTCAGGGTGTTTCATTTCTTTGAGATCTCTCTTCATGCACATGGATTTTTGGGTTATTTTATCTAGAGTAATAAGAAATTTCTGAACCAACAGTAACCCAACAACCATTAATGACCCAAGAGGACAACAGCACCTAGACTATTGTCCTATCAATGTTTTCCAGACATGTACTCCATGGAAAGTGCAATGCTAAGCTCTGGCTTAGGAGAATTTTCAGGAAACTAACCAAAATACACCTTTAATAATTATAACATGGAAATAATAAAAGTCAAAAACATAAGTTTTGGAATCCAATAGACGAGGTTCATTGCTCCTCTTTGGTAGCTTTCTATTCAAGTAGCTGGAAGCACCTACTAACCTCTTCATACTTTAGTATTCTCATCTGAAAAAATGGGGATTATGATGCTTACCTTACAGGATTGTTTTGAGAGTTCTGTGAGACGGCACAGACAAGGCACCTACTTAGTGTTCAATTAATGGAAGCTGTTATTTTATTACTGTTAATATAATAGCATAAATGGGATAGAGTAGCAGTTGCCATTGGGGATATTAAGCTAGAAGAACTAAGGAAACAGAGACCTCAGGCAGACTGTGTGAAAGGGGTCTGTGGGGCTGAGCCTTGAGGAACGTCAGCGGCGTGGCTGCCCTTGCTCTGAAAGACTGATGGCTCACAGCGAGGAGGACGCAGCAGTGCAGGGTGTGGGTCACAACTTAGCCAAGGATTGCTTGGAAGAGATTTCTCTTCGAAGTATCAGGCTACTCTGAAGCCAACTGGACCAGCTTTCAGCCCTCAGAGGGCAAAGGGACACAAGAATCCAGGGACACAGGATAAACAAACACTATTAGCTTTTACAACCAAAATAAGGGCCTTATGAACTAGCTGTACCGATAAGTTTTCAGCTCTTCCTTAATTACATCAGCCCTCAAGTTATCTCCATTGCCTGCCACGTAATCCACGGGCCTCTCTCTACTTAGATCTCTAAGGAGATCTCACTGGGGGACCTAAACTAAGTCATAGGAAGGTCTCACTTTACACAATAAGGATATTTTTAAAAGTTATTTTGTAAAAGGAAATTTCGCTGAGAATATTTTTCAGTGTAGTCTGTGCAGTAGGATTCCTTTTAAAGTCCAAACCACCACCCACAATTTTTGTTTGGCATATTTGTGCGTCTGCCCCTCGGTGGGTTCTTCAAGTGTGCATATCTCTAAAACACCACGGACATTAAATGGCTTTGAGTCAGATCTCATTCTAGCTACTGAGCAGTTGTTCCAGGGACGTGCTTTAAGTTTAAAGAATATACAATGGGAAGAGACACAATAGGCAGATGAAAGAAAGGGCTTAAGGATGTCTTTTAAAAGTTTTTTTTCTTGAAGGTTGTATATCCTGAAATCCCACCAAAAGGGTTTAAAATAGCACATAATAAAAACACAACATTTCCAGGACCTACGACATGGCCAACTGAGCTGATGCAAACTCTTTACACAGTACAGTTATAAGGTACAGGTTGAATCATCAGAATTTTTCAGAAATATGGCTGAGGTCACAAGAAAGGATTAAAATCCCCAGGTGCTGTGAGCACAGAGGGAACCAAAGGTCAGAGCAATAAGCAGTGAGGTGAGTCTGGGGCGTGGTTGCCAGACCTGGAAGTAGGCCCGATGGTCAGGAGCATGGGTTTTCAAATCCCCTAGAAGATGAGGCCACAAGAGATGAGGCTACTGACCTGCAAAAGACACAAAGTGAGATCTGAGGTGCCTGGTAGGACAGCTGCCCCATAGCAAACCAGGGACTGGAGACTCTACCCAATGGCTGAGGGATGTGGTAAGAAGCTTATCTGCAAGTTAGCATATGACATAAAAATCGGTCCTGGGCCAGTGACTCCTGATACATCTGGACACATGGCAGAAGCACATGCAAAGGGTTCTGAGTCCCTCTAATATGAGCTTCACATTCCTGAAGGACTTGACAGCCCACACGGTGCTTTCGCAAGGCAGAGGCTGTCATAATCATTTAATGGATAAGGAAATGGAGGCTCAGTTAGGCAGAATCATTGTCCAAGATCACAGATCAGGTAAAGAAAAGAGCTAGACCCAGACCCAAGTACTTCCCATCTGCAGCCCTGCCTCTAGCATATGGGCTCACAGGGTACCTCCTGGGACACCAGGAAATGGGCAAGCTGACACTATAGACACCCTGGGATCAAATACAAGTGCAAAGGTACCTCACTTAAAATGAATACCAGTCATATCCTGGCCACCAAGAGGCATATCACCTCCTCTCCCACACCTTCATGTTGCTCATCTAAGTAGGAAACGTGAGGAGAGGGACCGTCAAGTGGGGACTGGAGGGGCACTGGAGTCTCTGGTTGACAAAAATCAGAAACTGTTCCCATAACGTGGGAGTCTTTTCTTTTTTTCCTTGAAAGTCACTTGAACTTTGTCATTCCAATTAGGTAAGCTTATCTCTTTTTGTGTTTGCTTAGCTCGTGGGTGGGAAATGTCATTACCCTCTCCTAATTTTATGGGAAACTACTTATAAGTGATAAATTTTGAAATGTCCGCTTAACTCCCTGGCCTCAAAACTCACACACAGGAATCCAGGGTTGCATGAGAATTGATTGCCGTGCCTAGAACCCGGAGGAGAGAGGGTCTTTGCCTTGTGACGGCCAACTTGGTCTACCTGCTTCTCCATCTGTCAGGCTGTCCATTTGCTCTGGGAGTTGTCAGGTCTTCACTGGCTGTGCCAACCCGCTGACCGCCTGAGTGAATCCTGCCCAAGCATTGTCTAGACAGGAAGTACAGGCAGCAGTGTCCACAGGGAGTCGGTCCACAGGTCCTGCTTTTCCTCAGACACTCAGAAAGAACTGCCCGATCAATCCAGGCTTCTGAGAGGTCTCTAAAATGTGTGCCCTAAGGAGAAACTTTCATGACCCTCTTTCCCACTCTCTACCTCAGAGCCCAGGCAGCAGCACTGAAGGAGTCATGTCCCCTGACATCTATGATCAAGGGGACCAGGTCTGGATGTGAAATTTATATGCCAGATGTAAAACAAAATTAATTTTAGACTGTAAAAAAAGAATAAAAAGCAGTTATTTCAGCAAAAAAGAGCAGAGGCCCAGGAAACACAGATTCAAGTAGCAACCTAAATTGTGTTCCACCCAGACAAAGGGGAGGCTGCCCTTCCTAGTGAAAGCTCCCATCCAGGTTCTCAATTAGGTCCATTCTATGTAAATAAGGTATCCAAATTGTACACCTCTGATGAGTCTAAGTCTCACAGTGGGCTGTCGGCATTACGCATCCTGATTGGTCATTATGGAACGGCTCTGATTGACGGGGCAAAGGAGCAGAGCACAGCGGGGGAAGCTGAGGGCTCACCCCTAGGCAGGTATGGAGGGTGCGTGAGACTCCCTCAGCTGCCTGCGGAGAGTCCACCGTAGCAGACAACTTTCTTCTCGGGTTCACGTCAAACAAATTTTTCTTCTCAGGCTCCACATTTGACGAAGTATTCGAAGCACTTAGGGAGGGGATTAAATAAAGATGAATGGAGATTCACTGTGCAGCAAATGAGCAGCTTCAAATTGAACACGAGCCTCCCTAGGAACCCTTCCAGCCTCACTGCCACTGGGGGTGTCTTAGCAACCCATCACCCCACACCCACTCACTAGCCCCTCTCCTTTCTGCCTTCCGCACTTCTCCCTGCTCCCCTGACATCTGGGAGGGAGAAAGAAGACACAGCCAAGGCCTCCCTCAGTCTCCTACACAGCAGCCCTTCTCTTTCACTAACTTTGCCCTTCCTAAACATATACTTTGGGTCTCACTCACCCTGTCTCCCAAGCAGCTCACCCAGTTAGTTACACGCACACACACACACTTTCCTCTCTGAGAGGAATTCCAGTGCCACTTCCTTACATATATGAAAATAAAAATCATTGTCCCTCCTGGAAGAAATTAGGGTCTAATATGGCCACCCTCAGTATAAAGAGACATGTTAAAACATACATACATAATCAAGGTTCAGAACCAAATGAGAGGAGGCTGCGGATGTGCCTGTCGCCCACCCTTTGAGACCCTTTTCTCACTCCCTCCTGACTGCTAAGGCATTTGTGGAGACCGTAGATGACTGTGAGTTCTCAGCATACAGGGTTCTCCAGGGACAGTCCCAACTCGAGGCCTAGTAGACACTTTGTGTCCTGGGCACTGTCGGAAGAAGGCTGAGCAGGGAGGGCAGCACACACTGTGCACTAGAAAGAAAGGTTGCTGGTGCCAGAATCCATGTGGCCACGCATGCAGTGAGTGCCCTCTGCCCACACTGTTCAGAAGGCAGTGGCCTCTTTGCGGCAATGTACATGCTAATGTCACTTGTCAGAGATGCTGGAGAAGGGCTCGGACATTGAGCACATGAGTGGATGGGAGGAATTCTGAGGTGCTGGATCAACACGGAAGAGTACGTGTGAGGGAGGGTAGATAACGGAGCACACCTTTACTGTAAGCTGCCACGCTTGTGCTAGTCCTGTGCTCCTCGTGTTTGTCTTCCTGTGATATCAGTGTCCACCGGCATTAGCCCTCATCCACTCATGTGTTCCTGCTTCATGCAGAACCAGGATCTGAGAACTGTCAGGCTTCCAGAGCAGATGTTCCAGCAGCCAGAGAGCTTCAGGGTGCAGAGCAGGGACTGCCAGTTTGGCAGATGGGCATGTGAGCGTATAGTCATCGTGGTGATTGTGTTACAGGTAGGAATGGACAGGACCCCCCGCCCTGGCAGGGGAGAGAACTGTCCAGGAAACAGAGGGAGCTCTGACTGGAATCTGCCGTCTACTCAGACACAGGCTGGGATGGCAGAGCAGGATTGCAGAAGAAGGAGAAAGAATGGATAGGGATGGGAAGAGAGTAGCTGGCTCTCCGCCTGAGGTAACGCATTGCCAGCCCTGTTACCATCCTCTCACACAACGTTCAGCCAAGGCACAACCCCATGAGAATATGCACAAACACATGCATCCCAATCTCCTTGCTGCCAAGCCTCACTGATTCTGTGATTTGAGGGGGTGTGATGTGGAGTAGCCAAACTGACTACTTCATATCTCTTTATATCCTTATTTTCCTTTAACGATAAGAACCAGAGCCTCATTGTCTTTTGATGGTTTTATTTGCTGACCCATCATTAATGGGACACCTACCATGTGTCAGGTATTGGGAATACCAAGGAAGAAGTACAGTGAAAAAGAATACATAGAGAAATCACCCCAGCAGAATTAAAATGTAGGTATTTACCAAATGCTCTAGCATCCAAGAGAGGTCATAGAGGGGGTAAGCAGGTAGAAAAGGGAAAGACAGGCATAGAAAGCAGAGCGAACGCAAGCATGTAGGATGGGAGTCCCTGACGTGTTCAGTTGACCGAGCAGATACTACCTTCTTTCTTTCCACTACCTTGTATCTGCCTAAAAAAATGCATCTCAATTTCCACAGAGCTGGTTTAAATGGTTTACACTTTCCCCATAGTATGTATCATTTTAACACTTTGAAAAGGAGGCTGATTTGGACATGAAATAGCCCATAATCATCAAGTAGGAATTCCCAGAATACAAAATAGCTTTAGGGGCTGATCATTACTGTGTAAAAATTATGTCTGTGTAATGATAAAGATGGGAATAGACAGTAAGGTTAAGTAAATAAGGTGAGGTTTTGAGTTTAAAGGGGTTCTTCGTATTTTTATGTTTGTCTAGCTGTAGATACACACACTGTATATACACACACACACACAAATATATGTGCACAGGTACATATATATACACACACGTTTCATGGGAGAGTAGCACCTGAAAGGCTGCAGAACCATAGGGCTTTGCACTTGATTGACATAGTTAGTGTTTGCTGAATTACAGCAAATCTCTGCTGTGCCTTTTTTTTTTTAATCATTGACCATTGCTCTCGAGTTAATATTTGAACCTGACCATAAAGGAGGTGACAGATGTAGACCTATGGCCAACATTGTAATGGAGAAGAGCCTCCTATAAATCAGCGCACACTGGACAGCCCCACCAGCAGAGCTGCTGACCAACTGTGGAGGGAGCCTCATTGCCACCATGAGTTTCTCCGGCAAGTACCAACTGCAGAGCCAGGAAAACTTCGAGTCCTTCATGAAGGCAGTTGGTGAGTGATGGGACACCAAGGTTGACGGTCATGGCAATAAGGGTCTGGCCCAGCAGGTGGTATCCAGTCACAAATGCAGGTTCAATGTTGGGATGAAAGGAGAGATTCAGGCTTTATGCAGACCAGGGGCCATGTTATGCTTGTTACTCTTGCAGTCACTTGCAGCTTATGCTAGTACTCACTGGACAAAGCCACTCCATAGGTAAGTGGAAAGAGCACTGAACTAGGGTCTGATTTGGACTGAGGCCACCTCTGCTAGTAACTCATCGTGTGAGTCTATTCATTCATTCATTCTTCTAACAAACATTGGTTCAAGGTCAACCATGTTCTGAGCACCGTTCTGGACCAATACAAGGTAAGCAGGTAAAAATGAGTCACATTTCCAGAGTCACAGTTTAGAGAGAAAAATGAGAAGAAATAAATAGAATTAAGAATCTCCTAATGTGCACTGAGTATTGACTCAGTACCAGGCACTGTGCTAAGCCATTGATATGCAATATCCTATTGAATCCCCAGTAAAAAATACTGAGTTGGGTACTATTATTTTTTCCATTTTACAGTCAAAGCAACTGATGCCTTGAAAGTTTATGTAATCCCAATGAAGGTTACTCAGGTAGAGAGTGTTTGCAGCAGGATTTGAAGCTGGCACTTGTTCCCAGAGACCCCACATTAACCCCATGTCCTCCAGAGGAATGCACAGGAGGATGTGGTGCTCACAGGAGCACCACATGGGAGGTAGGATTGATGGTGGTGAAAGTGAGCCTTGGCTAACCCTTGGAAGATGAGCAGGTGTCCACTAGGGTACTGGGAAAGGGGATTGAGCTTCAGGTAGAGGAAGCCTTGAGAGCAAAGGGGCAGTGTGACAAGGAAAGGGGCCAAGAGAGACAAGGGAGGGAAAGACAGCAAATACAGAGAGGAGAGGACCTTCAGGACCAGCAGAGAGCTTGGATCCTCTTCTGTAGGGCAAGTCATACCATCTCTCTGTGTCTCACATCCCTCACCTGTGCAACAAGACACCCCCCCCCCAGTATCAACACACATGGTTTTGTGAACCTCAATTCATATAACACCATAGATATGCTCTGAAACTTGCAAAGCTCTGTCCCAAGGCAAGGGACCCCTGATAACTCTTCCTCAAAAGACTTGACAGGAGAGGTCAAGGCAGATGTATACCAGGACAGACCCAGTGTGTGTGTTAATTTTTAATAACCCCCTCATCCCTATCCTGCCGTCTCACTCTCAGGACTTACGTGGCTTGGAAGAGAAACTGTATTGGTCAACCCTGGGTGTGGAGAATGAAATGCTTATACTCAAAGAGTAAAGTCTCTGGGAGTTAAAGGAGGAGCAGTGAGGATAGAGAGTGAGCAAGAACCAGGGTGCTCACTAGGGTAGAACTTCTTGGAGCCAGAAGTATGTCTTTTTTATAAACCAACTAGCAACATAGTGAGCTGGCCAGGGCAGGTCAAGTCAGGCCCCTGACCTTTCCTTTCAGAAGTCAAAGCCCATGTTGCCCACAGGACTCCAGTATATGCCTGTGGCCTCCAAGGAGACAAGCGCCACCCTCTCCCTCTCCATACCACAGAGTTTCTCCTGTGACTGTTGCCTTGCGGCTCCCACATCTGCCCATCTCTAAACCTCACCTGGTTCCCAACAGGTCTGCCTGACGACCTCATCCAGAAAGGGAAGGACCTCAAGGGAGTGGCGGAGATAGTGCAGAATGGGAACCACTTCAAGGTTACCATCACCACCGGGTCCAAAGTGATCCAAAACGAGTTCACCTTGGGGGAGGAATGTGAGCTGGAGATGATAACTGGGGAGAAGGTCAAGGTAAGAGATGTCCCTCGAGCCACATTCTGCTTCCAGACTTTCTTTGGAACCCGGTCCCAGGAGTATTCCTCCCTCAAGGGTCCCACCTCATAATTCCCGCCATGGATACCCTATCTCTGAACTTACTTCTGGGGTGAGAAGCAGAGAGACAAAGACAGCTCTGAGTGAAGAAGCTCTTAGGGAAAGCTTCTAAGGACTGCCTAGGGGCGCTCTGGCCCAAGAATCCAAGCTCTCCCAACATGGAGAAGACGGAGAGCAAGGCACAGGGCAAGAGATTAAGTCTTGGGCTCTCCCAGGCCCAACAGTGGGCAAGTGGGGGTTGGTAAAAAACCCTTAACAGAACCCTGAAGTCATTCTTGAGTCCATTGTAAAGTAAACTGGGCTTTGCCAGGCCTAGAGCTGGTGGTCATGAGGCAAGTATTCCTGGAGGAGGTGCTGGTAACACCATACTAGGGCCCCAGACAGACACTCAGACCAAACCTTCAGGGGTGATCACGGAGCCCCTGGTCTCAGCTACCTCATCTGTAAAATCGGCATAGTCTCCCTTCCCAGACTGAAAGCAGGGCAACATCACCTCCACTGGGCTGTGGTTCAGATGTGTGATGAGTGTAAACAACAAGTGTGTAATGAATGTAAGTAAACTGGGTGGGGGCTGTGTGAGTGGTCAGCAGGAGATGGCAAGAAGGTCCAGGCACTGGGGTGCCGGTCACCAGGAGTCTTTCTTCCTCCCTGAGAAACTCCACAAACCCCAGCTCAGCCAACACCACTGAGCAGCCGTGTTCACTCCTCCCCTCCAGACAACTGTGTGCGCTGGGCTCAGTATGTTGGTATTCTTACCTCTTCTGATCAGGCTTTATTTCTGCTTCTCCAGATATACCATTACAGGTCAAGAAATCTGTGATAAATTTAGGAGAAAAATTCTTTTGATATGCCCATAGGAAGAGGCAAGTGGTCACGGGCTTTACCACAGGCCTTTTCCAATTGTCCATTTTAGAGACAAATTTTTAACCTTGGTCAGTGTCTTCTGCTCCCTGTTACCTCTTCCTGTGTTTCTCTTACCTCTCTCTGGATGCATAAAGCTTGAAAAGGACACCACAATACAAAATGTAATTGTGCTAGAAGAAATAATGCATACTAAAGCAAAATCTGTGTTTTTGAATTTTGCTACTACCTCCCTCCATTATCTTGGAGAACTGAGATTTTACACAATTTTACTTTAGTGTTTGCTTTTGAGCCATGTAGGTGGCTTATGCTGATTTTTTTACATCACATACCATAAATTAAAAGTCTGACAAAAGAATCCCTGGCATATTTCTTAGTTCTTAAATGCACCTCACTTCTGTTTAGAGCCAGAGAGCCGGGAGGCTGGCCTTATATAAAAATGAGTGGCATGGTCGTTGTAAGCAGAGACCCTTGCAGGAGAACCAGCCAGATTAGCAAAGGTCTTGCTCCCTGCCCAGATCCTTCCTCACAGTCCATCTCTTCTGTCTCTTGCAGGCAGTGGTTCAGAAGGAAGGTGAGAATAAACTAGTGTCAAACTTCAAAGGCATCAAGTCCGTGACCGAACTCAACGGAGACATAATCACCAGTGTAAGTTGGCGCTTTGAGGTTGTCGCTCCCAACGCTTGAAGGGAGAGAAAAGGTCAAGAGTGAGGAGTAGCCTTCCCCACTACCTTTCCCGTTGCCAGTCTCTGCTACCACTTACTGAGGATCCACTACGTACCCGGCAGTTAACACACATTCTCTTCAGTCTTCCCTGACTTTTCTAAATGGGGAAATTGAGGCAACAAATAGCCAGGGAATGGCAGAGCTAGAATTCCTCTGAATGGGGTTTGTCTCGCAGGGTCGTCGTTCACAGCTGTACTATTGCACAGCCTTACAGGGAGCTACTCCCATTATAGGAAGTTTAGATTTGCATATTAATTATAATTTTGCAGTGTTTCCTAGTAAGTAATATTAGTCTAACAAAACCAGTACAGTGCGTTAGGGTCACTTTCCAGCAGATAAAAGAACAGTGCCTTGAGGAAGAGGCACCCTTTTTTCATACGCCAAAGCCCACACATGCTGGCAGCAGCCCCAGTTTCCCCTGGTCCCCTCAGGCTGTCCTTCCGCCACCTCTTTCCTGGTCAGGATTCCCCACTCCAGCCTCACCACTTCCTACTCCCTCATTGCCACATGTTTCCATCACCAAACCTAAATAAGATGGTGCAGCGGAGGCGCTTGGCAAGAGGAGATATAGGGTCATGCGCAGCCACCATCCTCAGTCTCCACGGGGGTGTAGCCACAGGACACACTCACAGGCTAGAGGGCAGAAATCCATTCATCCCCTCCTGTGGGCCTCTGATTCATGAGACAACCCTTCCCATTGAGACAGAGCCTACATGCAAGAAAAAGGCTTTGTTTGGCCAAAAGTTTGGTCTTTTAATTGTTATTTTCTATTTTATGATATTGCAATAATTATTAGCCATAACCCTTCTCTTCTGCCTCAGCACTAGCCAGGAAGCCACTGAGACCTCTATGTGCCCTACAAGCCCAAGGCACTCAATAAACGCCTTCGCCCTTTGAGCATTTATAAGGAGAATCATACTCATGGCGATTTTATGACAGCTTGTGACTCTGGCACACTCCTGTTGTATGTGCCACGTCATCCTTGGTGCTGGCTGCCAGCCATGTCTGTCTCTGATTCAGTGCAGTGTTTCTCCATCAGTTATGTCCCCCTGGCTCTTCCCTGCTCCCAAGCTGTGTTTTAGGGAGTAGCAGAGGGCAGAGCACTGCTCAAAAAGTCTGTCATCATTCAGTACAAGTGGGAAAATTCCTCAAGTAGGGAGAATGTGAGAGTCAACCACGAAACATGTAGTCCCAGCCCCCACCCCGGCACGTTCACAGCAAAGCATTAGGTTCCCGCAGGGGAGCAGGAGATGACCTGTCCTGGACTTAGCCCTGAGTAATGTCCTTTAATATTCTCCATCTCCTCTAATCCTCACATCTCCTGTGAGGGAGGCAGGATGAGAGATTTAATAGACAGGCTGACCTGTCCAAGGTCATCTACAATGACTTGTAGAACCAAGGTTCAAACCCAGATCTTTCTATTCCATTCCATTGCTACTGAAGCTAAGAGACTCCTTTTTAACTCTGATGACATCATCCCACATCGTTATCACAGTCTCATTCAAGAGAAGCAATGGAAGGGAGGGGTGGCGGGAGAAAGGAAGGTGCCTCAAAAACTCAAGGACAGATGAGCCCAAGAAGCCCAATGTTTTTACGTGCTTCGCAGCTCAGGGAGAAAAACTGTGCTTTACCTACTATGTTCCAGGCTGGGTGCCCAGGGGTTTCCAAGTACATGAGTCCTTGCCATTCAGCAAGTGTTTGGTACATAGCAGGCACACAATGAAACTTTGAGAAATTGGATTGGACCAGACTGATTTTCATGGCCTTGCTCTAACAGCCATTAACGTAGAAAGGAATTCGGTGAGAGTCAGGACCACTCTCCACGTGAGGAAGCAAAGTGACAAAATCTTGGCATGGAATTTTAGAAAAGATTGCCAACACCCTTTCTCTCGTCCTATAAAAAGTAGAGGAATCTTCGGGTTGTTATTTAGAGCTAATGCCATGGCTTAGTTATCTTTTACAATTCAATATCAGATGGACATTGCATGATTTCTTTTCTGACTTTCAGACCATGACATTGGGTGACATTGTCTTCAAGAGAGTCAGCAAGAGAATTTAAAGAAGTCTGCACTTCATATTCTTTCCATATTCTTTTACTATGTAAAATTAATGTAATAAAGAAAACTTTGTTTTTAAAAACTGTCTTTTCTTCTTGATGGCCTCTCATTGACAGTGTTATTGATATCAGTAAGCACTGATAACTTGTTTTCATAAACTTTAATAATCTAGTCTGAAGTAGACACCAGGCTGTCCACTCAGGTGACCCTACATGGAACATGAAATGTGGCTGGATCTGTAGAACAACCCTCAAGTGACTTTTCCTAAGAGTTAGAGCAAGAAGGTATGCAGAATGCTGGCCTGAGGGGTGGCTCCCCATGGGGACAGAGAGCAGGAATACTGGGCAGACAAAGGAGGGCTATGCCCGTGAGTGTGTTTCCCCCACCCTTGGACATGAACAGGAAGAGCAGGCAGTGACCCATCCAGTGAAAAATTCTCCTTCCTGGGAAAGGGCTGAGTGAGGAGCTTAGCAAGATGTGCCATAAGTAAATGGAAGAGGCCCAAAAGGAAATTCTCTTCATGCTGAGCAGAGGCAGAATGTGGGAAAAGAATAATTTCTTTGAAAAGTACCTTGTACCAGGCACTGGGAGTTTTTACCAGTTAAGTTGCATCTCCCCAAAATTTACATGTTGAAGTCCACAACCTCATTACCTCAGAATGACCTTATTTCAAAACAGAGTCATTGCAGATGCAACTAGTTAGGTTAAAATGAAGTCATGATACAGTAGGGCGGGCCCCCAATCCAATGTGGCGGGTCTCCTTATTAAAAGGGGACATTTGGACACAGAGACACCTCCGCAAGGAATATACCATGTGAAGACTGGAGTCGTGCTGCCATAAGCCAAGGAAATACCAGGAGCTGGGAGAGGGGCCTGGAACAGACCGTTGCCTTCAGAGGGAGCGTGGCTCTGCCGGAAGCTTACTCTCAGACTTCTGGCCTCCAGGCTGTAAAATAACACAGCCTGAGCCACCCAGTCTGTAGTGTTTCATTACGGCAGCCTTAGCAAACTAATAGTGTTCATTCCCTACCTCCAAAGAGCTGCCAACCCCTGACATTTCCACCTTTATCGCATCTCTCAGCTCCCAGAACTGTGCCCAACTCACAGAAAGTTCTCAACAAAGATGCAAAGATGCAATTACTTGTTTGGTAGGTTATTCCACAGTCAACCTAAGGCCCCCTCTCTCTTACGCGCACACCTCCGCCCTGCTAATAGTCCTCTCCTTCATAAACGGTGCTGGTCACAATGCTTCCTTGTCTGTTGCGCAGCACGTAAATCATACTCCTGAACATGCATTCTCTATATCAGGGGTCAGTCAACTTTTTTTATAAGAAGCTAGAGATTAAATACTTTCAGCTTTGTGGCCCATAGAGTCTCTATCGCAACTCTTCAGTGGCACCCTTGTAGCAGAGAAGCAGCCACACACACACACACAAAAGATGGGCATAGTTATGTTTCAGCAGAACTTTACTTCTGGACACTGAAATTTGAATTTCATATCATTTTTATATGTTATAAAATAATAGCCTTCTTTTGTTATTTTTTATCATTTAAACACATGAAAACCGTTCTTAGCTCACACGTTGTGCAGAAACAAGTGGCGGCCAAATCTGACCTGTGGACGGTAGCTTGCCGACCCTTGCTCAGTCTCAGCCTGCTTCGCCTTATCTAGCTTCACACTCTTTCCTATAATATTGGGTTGGCCAAAAAGTTCTTGCGTTTTTTTCCATAAAATAAAAAACACATTTTTCATTTTCACCAATAACTTTATTGATTTGGATATTTTGATTGAGTATGTCAGCTATCTCCCATGTGGTTCTCAATTCATTGTTCTCAATTAATGTCTTCTATGTCTCATATGGAGTACCATCTACCAGTACTCATTAATTTTTTCAGCATGACTTCCCTAACAACCAGCAATGCCACTGTTGCATATCAGCCCGAGAAATAAACTCATGCACGAAGAAGTATATAAAGCTGCAACAGTCAAAAACTGAAAACAAATGCCTGTCAGTAAAAAAGGTTACATAAACTCTGGTACAGCCATACTCTGAAATAACCTATGGTAGATTAAACAATCAAGGCAGATCTATACATACTATCATAGAACCAGCTCTAAGACAAAGCTTAATTAAAAAAAAAAAAAGGCAAGGTGTCTCAGTTGTTTGGAGTGTTTTCCTGTACACCAAAATGTAGGTTTGATTCTGGCTCAGGAAACATACCGAGGTTGCAGGTTCGATCCCCAGTCCATGCTCATGTGGGAAGCAGGAAGCAGCTGATCAATATCTCTTCTCACATCAATGTTTCTCTCTCTCTCTCTCCCTCCCTTCCTTTTGCTCTAAAATCAATAAGCATATCCTCAGGCGAGGATTAAAAAAAATAAAGCATATTTCAGAGCAATATCTACAATATAATATCATTTATGTAAATTTTATTAAAATACAAAACAAAATTATCTGTTTATATAGATATACATACATGTACGTGAGCATGGATGGTTGTGTAACAGTTATTATCCTACAGTGGGAACAGGAATTGGGTGGGAGGTCAAGAGAGCTTTTTGCATTATTTATATTGTTTGAATCTTTCACAAGGAAATAGTTTTGTGGAACTATTTTGTAAGTGAGTAGTAATTTTTAAAGAGCAGATGATGTAAAGTAAAAATATTGCACTTGAAGATATAGCTCAACTAATCTATAATTTTAGACCTCAGTTTTCTCTTCCGTAAAATGGGCAATACAATACCTTCTCTCGTGGTTTTTATAAGGAGCCTATGAAACAATGCAGGTGCCAGCCAAATAGAGCATGCTATTGTTGCCGCTTGGATTCCTCCGGGAACTGTGGCTGGGTTTGATATTCAGACCATTAGCAGAAACTCTGTTATGCCCAGAGAAACATCAGTGATGAAGAGGCACAGAGAGGAAAAGCGGTTTGCTGGGACTACCCAGCTGACACATGGGGCACTGCGCCTTTTGGCTCTCAAGACACAGGAGGAGGGAAGTAGTAGAAATGAGGTCTTCTCAGCAAGTTCTCTAGGGAGCTGAAAAATTCCCAAAGTCTCCTCCTAACTGGGAACGACGCTGGGTTTAGAAGATTGTTTATGCTTTCACCTAAAAAGGGGAATAAACTTAAGATACTGAATTTAGATTTTGTACAGGTGCCCAAAGAATCTTGGGTCTGAAGCCTGCTTTAAATAAAATGAATAAACAGCTGTTGGTTGTAACAGCTATTTTTACCTTGACCCCCCTTCCCTCTCGACCCTTCTGCCTTCGCTCCAAATGTCCTGTGTGCATCCCACCGATAGGGAGTGCTTCTTCCCCTGAAAGCCACTTAATTTGAGAATCAGTTTTGGCGTCTATGTCCATACAAAAGTAGACATTTCTATTGGAGAGGGGCATACCCTTTTCTTTTTTAACTGATTGCCATTATAGTAAAGAAAGTGATTGTTTTTCTTATTTTTTTAATGAAAAAGGGGCTCTAACTTAGTTCATATGTAATCTTCAGAGCATTTTTTCTATACATACTAGAGGTATATTGACTAGCCCCTGATTTTCTAGTATTTCTTATGAGAAAAACATGGAGACATGGAACTTGTTTGTCTTTATAACCTGGACTCATTCAGCCAAATCAGGGCTGGGCAGCACTAAGCTCTGAGGAGACAATGATCCCTGGGAGACTTGCTGTCCGCCAGGGAGACCAACCTGTAATCCGCAGGGCGACAGTATGCTACATGCCATGACGCTGGTGCATACAAGCCTCAGGCCCTGGCCACCTAAAAAAATGTCTCGGAGGAGGTGACGTTACCCCTGACTCGTCAAGCATCCAAGGAAATTTTTTGGCGGGGAGGCGTGGCACAAATGAGGGCTTGGCAAGCAATGAGGCAGAGAAGGACAGAATCTCTGACATGGATATCCTTCACTCTGCCAAGGGGTTTGAACTTGATCCTGGAGATCATAGAGTATCATTGAAGGGTTTTCAGCTACAAGAATAGCATGGTACTAAAGGCATTGTAGAAAAATTATTCTGGCCATGGTGTGGAGGATAATGAGAAAGGCCAAGGCTGAATACAAAGAGACCTTTAAGAGATGGCAGCAATGGTCCAGGCGAGAGATGCTGAAAGCCTGAACAAAAGGAGCGCCTGGGAGAAAGGAGCAAAGCAGAAAGGCCCAGAGGCATTTAGGAGTTGGAATTAATGGGCTCTAGGAATCAGAGGTGAGAAGTGTGTTAGAAAGATGTATTTTTGTCAGGGATGTAACTGCAGGAAATAAGGCACACTCAAAATTGTTCTCCTGATGAAAATTTAATGCACGCACCATTTATAAAGGTGTAGTTAGAGTAAAAGAAGCCGACAAGGCAAGTGAGGTGCCCAAGGACTAGCAACCACAGCAAGCCACCACCAGGCCTGTGGGGCAACATGGGGCTCAGCATTACTGGAGCTCAGTGAGAGCTGGAACCATGAGACAGCCCCCCAACAGGAGCTGAACGCTGGCTGGGCAGGGAGGGGCCCAGGAAGATAGAGTGTGGTGGGGAATAACACCCCACTGCTCACTCTTTCTGCCTCCTGTCTCCTACTGGTGCCTCCTAGTGGCTGAGAAAGCAGAGGTCAGCTTTCCTGGGCAGAGAGCAGGCCAGAGAAGGATGGAAAAGGGATGTAGGGGCAAATGGACACAAACCAGCATGATGGGAACTCCTTTAGTTGCAAGTGAAAGAAAGCCACTTCAGCTGGCTTAGGCCAAAATTCAAGTGGGGTTGGGAGGAAGAGGTGGTTCACTGACTCATGTGACTGGAGAGACTAGGTAAATCCAAAGCCTTAAAACAATGTTATCAATGCTTTTCTCTCTATCAAATCCCTTTTCCCTTTTCTCCCTCAGTGCCAGCTATGTTCTCCCAGAACTTTCCAACAGCAATGAGCATGACAACCAGCATCTCCAGGGTGACAAACTGAGAGCTTGCACTCCCAGAGAAGAGCAGGCACTCCTCCATCTCCAATTCAGAAGGGCCCTGGCAAGGGTCCGACTGCCTGACCTAAGTCACATGCAATGGTGTGCTGGAGCTAGATAGTGTGGAGGCACAAGAGTAAAAAACTAGAAAAATTCCTAGGTAAGTAGAAGGGAAACTGAGGCATGAAAATCAAACAGGGCCAAACAGTTTGAGCAACTTGCAGCCAAAAAGAATTTATCTCTCCTAACCAAGGACACTTGCAAGTGAATGGTTGGTACCTCTCCTCCCTAACCGAAGAATACATAGCTTAGGCTCCCTGGCCCGGGGAAATAAAGAACAAAGACCCAATTGATGTCAGCTAAACCCAAGGACAAATGAAGTCAGGGAAACAAGTGACAAAAGTACCATTAAAAGCCAGACAGACTCAAGATAAAAGTAAAACAGTATAATGGGCCAAAGAATATTCCCAAAACCCTCTATGTGCTCTTTTTGAAGCATCAACATATTTTAAAAATGCAATTAAAAAACTAATGAGTATTCTGCTAAAACCCTCTGCTAAGATTCCCACCAGAAGAAACAATATAAAAAGCCCTCAGAACAAAGATGCAGTGTTCACTCTAGAGCACACCCATGGCCCTCCCTGAGTATGAACTTTTTATTTCATACTTTTTATTAAACTGTAAGGGTCTCAAGGAGACTTGCATCCAGGGGAGCAGTGGGCAGCAGAAGCTTGACCCAGGCTTAACCCCTGATCCTGTCTCCAGGGTCCCATTTTTCTCTGACTTCGGGTGAGTTAACAGCAGCCACACCTGGGCTCATTCCTTTCCTACAACTTTTCTAGGGAGCCTAAGCAGCCCGCCTAGGTTCTCTCTTGCCGCTTCTTCTACCCTAAGTCCTCCCTTTGTTTCACTGTACCCAGCCTTTTACAAACGTATTCTCAAAATCACCTGGACTCACATCATAAAATCGTTCCTGCAGAAGTCAAGAACCTACACGCTACAGGCCAGCCTGAGGCAGACCTGCTCTGAGATGGTGCCTGTCTGGCAACGGTGTCAGCTCCCAACTCAACATACGGCTTGATAGTTTGACATTGGCCATGGTGGGAGCATTTACAACATGGAAATCAACAAGTGTTACCAACATTTACCAGCCCACCACTGACTTTTGGGCCATAATTGTATGCCCAGAAATGCTGTGCCATGATAGGTTCAGGCTAGGTCCTGAAAAACCCCCTAAGAACCTCATGATGTAGAGGAATGCCTCTAGAGAAAGGATTGGTGCTGCTATCGGAAGTGGGGAGGAGAAGTTAGGCTGAAAAGATGGGATACAGAAGCTCATTGCATGCAGAGAAGGAGAGGGAAGCATCTAAGAAGATATCCCAGATCTGAGGAACTAGGTGGATGGTGAGGTGGTAAGGTGAGACCGGGAGGGAAATAGTGAATGAGTTCAGGTACAAATAAGCTGTGTACGAATTGCCTGAATGCCTACTACCACAAGGAAAGCAACGTTCTTCCACTCAAGAAATATATATTCTACCAAGACAGGTTGTGAATAAAATGCAAAGGACTGTCTTACAAGGCCAAATATAAGTGCCAGTAAAGGACACAAACCACATAGCTGGAATTCTGTCTGCTGCCTCAAGCTGTGGTCCCCTGCACTGCCCCAGCTCTTTGTCAAACCCAAGAAGGTGTAGAGTCTACAAAGGGATTCCACATGTGCCACACCTGCCTGGGACTGGTGGGCAGAAGGGAAGCAGTGAGACAGGCCTGTGGTGTACTAACTGAGAATTTAGAAACCCTGTCTTGGTGAATGAGGAAGAGGAAGAAGGCAAACTGGACATGGCTGTCAAGGCAATGAATAGGAAGGAAGACTCATTCCCTTGGAGCCTGGAAATCAGGTTCAAGTCCCACATCTTCTGCTCAGAGGTTTGCGGCTGCGCCTGCATGACTGGTTTGAGGGCTTGACGGCAAGACTGCTGGCAGGCAGGATGGCCTCCAAAGACGCCCACGTGCAAACTCCTGCACCTGTGAATATGTGCCCTTACATGGCAAAAGGGGTTTTCAGATGTGATTACAGTAAGGATCTTGAGAGGAAGAGATTATCGTGGATGATCCAGTGGGCCCACCGCAATCACGAGTGTTTTTATAGGTGAAAGAGGAAAGCGAGAGGATCAGAGGAGCAATTGCGGGCTGTGGGGCCGCAAACCCAGGGATATGGGCATCCTAGAGAAGCTTTCAGAAGCTGAAAAAAGCCAGAAACAGACCCCTCTCCTGCAGCCTCCAGAGGGAACCCAGCTTCAATGACGCCTAGATTTTAGCCCTGTGAGGCCAATTTTGGACTTCTGGCCTCTAGAGCTATAGGATAATAAACCTGCATTATTTTTTTAAAGAACTTATTTATTGATTTGAGTGATCTGCCTATTAGCTTGCAATATAAACTCAATGTGTCTCAGAGCCCATAATATTAAAAACTACAGTAAAGTCTTCTCTAAAACTGCACTGTCTAATATGGTAGCCACTAGCCACATTGGTTATTTTAATTGAAATTAAATAAAATAAAAAATTCACTTCCTCACTTATACGAGACACATTTCAATTGCTCATTAGTCACATGCCACTAGTAGCTACTATATTGGACAACACATATATAATCTCCATCATCACAGGAAGTTCTATTAGTGCGTCTCTGAATAGATTGTCAGAAAGAAAGAAGCCACACATTTGCTTGGAAACAGTGGATTTAATGGCCTTTTTAATGGTTGTAACATAAAAACTCAAGATACACAGTTCATGTCTCTTCTGCTCTGGAATAAGCAAATTCATTCACTTATTCATTAACTCATTCGTTCGACACATTCACTGAGCACCTACTATGTTTCAGGACCTGTACTAGATTCTGGGGATAGACAGGTGAATAAAGGGACACAGTTCCTGTCCTCCAGGAGCTCACAATCTAATAGAGGAGGCAGACAAGTAAAAAGGCAATTACAATGCCATAAGGAAAGAGTTCCGATGGGGCATGCAAGGGTAGCATGAGAGACTCAGACAGGCAGCCAGCTGAATCAAGGGCATTCAGGGAAGGCTTCACAGAGGCAGTGATTTCCAAACTGAATGCTGAAAGATGAATAAAAGTTGGGAGGTTTTAGGTGTTTTAGATAGAAAACTCTAAGAAAGGCATGGAGAACATGGGTCACTCAGGGACCCGTAGGTGAGTGGGTTTGCCTGAAGTCTAGGATGCAACAGAAGCAGGAGCAGTCAGATGTTCTCAGGTTGTGTGCTGAGGAGGAAGAGTTGGGGGAGGGAGAAAGGAAAAAGAAAGTTTCGCTTTGGATATGGTGAGTTTGATGTGCCTGCAGAACACTCAAGGGCATGTGTGGAACTGGAGCTCAAGGACAAGGTTGGGAAATACGGATTTAACAATATCAGACTCAAGGCGGTAAGCAAACCAAGGGCCCGCTGAGCTCATGCAGAGAGTGTGTGCAAACTGAGATGAAAAGAAACTAAGAGTAACCAGAATAAACAAAGCCAACTGCAGGGAATACCCACATATCAGGCATACGGGGAACAGGGACGGAGAAGACTGAGAAACCACACCAGAGGACCATCACAGGAAGTGGTGTTGGAGAAGTCAAGTGCTGGAAGTGTCAGTTGAGGCAGAAATGCCAAATAATGTAAGGACTGGAAAGTACTCACTAAAGTTGACCTCGGTAAAAATCTATTGAGTGGAGTTCAGGAAGCCAGCCGGCAGTGGTTTCAGGAAGAAATGAAAGCTGAAGGAAAGAAGATAGTAACTATGAGAGACAATTCCTTTAAAATAATACTCAGCTGTGAAGATTATGACCGAAGATTATCCCCAGCATGTTTGTTGACTGCTTTGAAGAAGCCAGGGGACAGGGGAGTGTCACGGATCCCGGGTGGAGAAGGAGCAATAGGTGAGGCAAGGCCCCAAGGACATAGGGGAGGAAGAAGTCCGGAGCACAGGTGGAGAAGGAGGGGAGGGAAGGACAGGTGCAGACAGGACGTACGTGAATGAAGAGAGAGGAAACTGAGGGAACCCCGTGTTCTGGCCTCCGCTTTCTCCATGAAGCAGGTGGCGAGAAGCTGAAAGCAGAGGATTTGAGAGCAGGGGTGAAAGCCTGAAATAGCTTTTTGATGAAAGGGAAAGAGAGCCAGTGAGGGGCACATGAAACACTTCTGGGCTGCGGCCAAAGGCCAGCTGAAGTTGGAGAGGAGGAGTCCACAGAGGCTCCTGTGCTCAGAGAGGCTATGCTCGTCTCCAGGTGCAGCAGAGGAAAAACAGGACAGTTGAATTAATCCAGGGTTGGGACTCTGTCAGGCAGGAGGAGAGAATGTGCAGAAGGGAAGGAGGGCTAGAGAACTGGCTGATCTGGAAGGAGGTGAAGACAGAAGGAGGGTGAAACACATGACAGCATAGAGTAACCTGGGGCGGAGAAAAGAGCCCGAAAGAGGAGAAAAGGTCAGAAGCAATAACCAGAAAGTTAGACGTTAAAAGCGGAGAAATGATGGGTGATGACAGTGTCCATGGCGTGGTCAGAAGACCACGTATTAATGGAAAAAGAGGAATTGAGTAATTAAAAATCTGTGAGGCAGGAGGGTTAGCGGCTTTGTGAAGTGGACACAGAAGACACTAAGTTTGAGGAAGAAAGGACAGGAAACAGGGCCATGACACAGGGAATGACCTGACAACAGTGACAAAGGAGGAGAGACAGCTTGGGGAGAGATTTTATATGAGAGGAGAAGAGTGGTCATTGGTGTCGGTTCTGTCCCCGGGAGAGTGCTGGTTCCACCTCCGGGCCTGGGGTGTTGGGGCTTGGCAGAACTGTCGGACATCCTGTGAAAGCTTCTAGAGAATGGATATCCTCAAAGAAGAGCCAAAGGCCAATACAAGTATTCTGCAAAGAGGGGGCACACTCACAGAGCCATTTGGACAGGGGCAGAGGGAGGCAGCAGGTCATTCTGAAGACGAAAGGGTGGGAATGGAGAAACTAACACTTCAGGCAGAGATGACAAACATTGGGCCTGGAGGACTCACTTGTTAGGTAGAGTAGTGGAGTCAAAGGAGGCCCCAGGCGGTGCAGGAGACTTAGTGATACCCCCAAATGAGGGCTCTGCTCCAGAATCCACCAAAACATTTGTGAGAAGCTTGGGATTCCAGAAAATTAAAAGGACAACTAGATTCATTGATTCCTGAGACCCTCACTCTTGGGTGGAAACCAGTCAGCCTCCCAGAAAATGAAGGCCCTACCCCCAAAGAGATCCTACCCCAGATATGCAGAGTCCACATTAGATGTTCCCTCTTGCGAGAAGAGCAGGGGTCCCAGCACATGGACAGTAAAATAAATTAAGTAAGGCAAGCCATAATTATTCATTACTAAGAATAAAGATTTACTGGGGTGAGAAGGGGCAATGATGAAGTTTAAACTGGTATAGATGTAATCAAATAAAACCCACAAAGGCCAATTCTGCTGGACCCGTGATCATCTGATATTTGTGTCTCCAAGTTTCTCCCGCAGCTTCACCTGAAAAGGCTTCTTCAACCCTAACAGGCCAATGGCCAGAAAAATCTCAGATGTTGTCCAGGTAGCCCCCACATCCCAGGGAATCACAAGGCTTGGTGGTGAGGTTGGGGAAAGGAGATATTCCCTCTCTGTGTTTTAGAAAATGTTTCAGAATACTTGGAAACCAGACTTTAAACACAGGCCTCACATAGTTTGGGCAAACCCCGACTTCTTCCTTAATATGCACTGTTCTGAAGAGGTTTCAGTTCTCTGAGTAGAACCTAAATGGAGCAACACAACCACTTCTCATAACTCCATACTAACCTAAAGAAATTGACATTACCCCTCCTAGTCTGCCAGATCCTGGATATTCCAGACAATGGGTGACACCATCAGCCCTAGAGACACCTGCACAGATGGGTGAGCAGCCCACTGAGACTCTAAGCACCTGCCCCCTCAGCTCAGATGTCATCCCCGCCATGATATACCACGCTGCACTTACACACACACACCAGACATGCCCTCTATTGCACCCCTTCTCTCCATATCATTTACCGTTGCATTTGTTATTACACAGTGCTTTGTTTATTTACATTCTGCCTCCCCAGCTACTTTTGGAGTTTCTTTATTCAGGCCCACTATGCAATAAATATTTGTAGGATGAGTTGAGCTACAGGATGAGTTGAATTGAATTACACTGAGTTGAAATGAACCAAAATGACACTGGGGAACACAGAGTGGTGCATTCCCATAGGAACAAGGTTGAGCATTACTCTGACTCTTTCTTCATCAAGGGTCTCCCCAGAAACCCACTACCTCCAAAATGTCTCCCCAGTCCCCCAGCCATGGTGCCCCCCTCCACCAGGCAGGTCCTCATTGCTTCTTATGGAACAGAGGCGGTGCTGGCTCGCTGCTGGGCTCAGCCATGACCTGCATGGGTTGGTTGTTCAGGGCAGCCTCGCGCATCTTGTGGTACATGAACTCGTTCTGGCGGAACAGGCGCAGCTCCATCTCCGTCTGAACCCGCATGGCCTGTGGGAAGTAGACACACCATGAACAGTGAAGACAAGACCCCAGGACGTCTTGGTCTCTGACCTACCTTAGCCCTTTTGGAAAGGGCAGACAATGGGATAAATGACTCCCAGCCACCAAGATTCCATTGTCCCCCTCAGAGGATACATCCACCCACTGGGTGCCTAATGTCCTGGCAATGGGCTCAGTTTGCCAGGGAGAGGGAGTCAGACTCCTGAGAGAGTAGCTGAGGGATTATTCCCAGGGTAGAGTGTTTGTTCTCAGGAGCCATCAAGTGGGGACCTGGATTTGAACCCTGGCCCCTGCATTTGGGTCCCACCTAAGGTTGTGGGACCTTATGCAAGTGATTGAATCTTTTCAGCCCTCATTTTTCTCATACATGAAATGGGTAAGATTCCTTCATACTTTCCAATAGGTCAGGAAAATTATAGTGTGTGACACACACACACACACACACAAAAGCCCTCACTTTCCCATAGGTTCAAAGTATTCAAGAAATACTTAGCAATGGCCAGGCATCACTGAGGGGCTAAGGATACAGCAGTAAATAAGACTGACAAAAACTCTACCTTTGACAAGCTTAATACACTGGACATAAAGTTTGATTTCTCACACATTTTATGACACCGAAGTCTGTCATCTTTCCCTACACTACACTATCTGAGGACAGCTCTTTGAACTCTCTCACTCTCGAATAACCAGCCCTTCAAAGCACAAAGGAAACCAGCAGCAAGTGAGAGCATGCCATTTGCCAGGCACGGTTCTAAGCATTCACACATTAAGTCACTGAACCCTTGTTAAAACCCTATCTTTTTCTCCATTTTACTAATGAGGAGACTGAGGCCTACACACTGAATGTTTGCAGTCACATAGCTAGACATTGGTGAAGCTGAACTCAATCCCAGCAGTCTGATTCCAGGGCCTGTGCTCCCCAAGTCTACTCTGAGTAGCACATTTTCTGATGTACACAACTGTGCATGCACACACACATACACGCACATGCACCATTGTTTAGGTTTTCTCAGACCAAGCTTGGAGCGTCGCAGTGTTCAAGTCTCACCTTTGTCATCCACTAGCAAGATGACTATGGACTGAATAATCCCCTTCCCTGGGCCTCAGTTTCCTCATACATAAAACAAGGGGAGTGGGCTAAAGCCTTTCTGAGTTCCCTTCGGGTCTAGCAGGCTTTTTTTTTTTCAAAAGCAGAGTCCAGAACCCAACTCTCATCCTCAGAGAGCTCAGAGCACACAGGGAGGCCCAGTGTTGAGATGCTACTTGCCTCTAAGTCCTTGGTAATTGGGTGGGTGGATCCGTGTGTCACCAGGAGAATGGCATAGGCTTTGCAGATCATACCGTGCCCCACCTCAATGTTTCCAGCGTGCCAGTTGGTCAGCCCCGCCCGCATCACGGCCATGCCCAGTTGGGCGTTGTTGGGGTGGTAGAGCTTCCTATAAAGGCATATGAAATAATCATAATGCATAATCCCAACCTTTCTTATGTCTGCAGAGCATGTGACAACTTGTAAGTACTCTCACTGAAGTCTATCTGCTTTCCCACCAATGCAGTGAAGCATCTGCAGCCCGTTGGGAGGCGACTGAGGCACAGAGAGGTGGGTGAATTGCCAGAACCCCACACAGTGAAACTGTGACAGCTGAAACTCTGACTTGAGCCACTGAGCCACACTCATGGGGAAAAGGAATCAGGGTTGTCCTCTGGGCTTTACCGCTGGGAGCTGGGAGCTCTCAGGTGCACCCCAGCCCTCTCCCTGGAAAGCAGTAGGAAGTTCGAAGGAAAAAACATACAACTTCAATGTCCTTCTTGGGATAGAATTGTATTTTTCCTTACTTGGCACCTTCTTAACAGAGCTTCCTTTTCAGATATTATATAGTTTTCCCACATTTTATTTATGAGTAACATCCTCCCCCCCAAAATGAACCTTCTTGTGCCAACACACTCATGTGGCCAGAAATGCAAATTCACAGGCCAGTGTGGACAGAAAGGACATTGGCAAAGTGAAGGCAAGGGCATTGTATTTTATAATTTATAAGAATGGCTGACACCTCTTTTATTTGTAATTTTAAAAAGCTCACAGGATTTTCTTTGTTGATTGTTAGAGAGAAAAACCTTTCTAAGCACTTAAAATCAAGCTGGACATAACCTTAAGGAAATCAAACGCAGAAGGCACCATTAAGTAATATTGATAGATGAGCTGGAGGATTTCGGAATGATCAGGGATGACAAATAGGTTTCATCTCAGGTACCAACTCTGATTATTTGGTCATTACCACTAGATGCACCATAATTAAAAAGAATAAAAGCCTCCACTGTAAAATTTTACTCTTGTAAAAAAGAGTCCCTATTACTGATGCCTGCTGTGGGTACAGGAGGGAGAGGGAGCAACAAGTGTGCCATCTGTTTGTCCCACTTGGAACAGACACATTTCCAGGAGACTATGTGAGACCCAGCATTGTCACCTACATATAGCCATCCACCATCCTGCTGGCGTAGTGTGAGGCCTCCTCAAACGCCTGGAGGTAGGAGAGGACCTCTGAAACAATGCTCAGCATCCTCAGCGTGTAGATATTGGTGTCAGAAAACACTGACTCCTGCTTCTGCAGGCACTCCCGGCACAATTTCACAACCTAGAATAGACATAGGCCCTATCCATTACCGATGCACCATACAGAGCACATGCTTAATTTACACACGGGGGCTTCACAATGACATTGGACGCGCCTTTGAGAGTTGAGGAAATTGCTGACAGAAATGGAAAAGTAACAGTTTGTGATATGAACAGCAAAATGGTCCTATCTGGGTAAGATGTAGGGATGGAAAAGGCAACTGGAGTTACAACTGAATGGCAAAATGAGGAATTTTCATATATAAATTGGTTAATAGCAGGGAGTTATGAAAGATATAGATCTATCTTTACATCATTTTAGATATATATTTTTTTACTCTCACAATAATGCAATGAGATAGGTGCCACTAATATTCCCATTTTACGAGATAAGAACCTGAAGCACAGAGAGGGTAAGTGCTTTGCTGAAGTCACACACGTAGTGTGCAATGGAGCAAACCAAGCAATCAAGCTTTATCTTTACCACCTTTCCTATAATTCTCCACCCTGGCTATGCTCTGGAATCACCTGGAGACCTTTTTAAAAACACCTATGTCTGGGCCTCACCCTCAGACCAATTGAAACCAAATACAGTATCTGGGGAAGGGACCCTGGCCTCCGTAGTTTGTGTAAGCCCCAAGTTGGTCCTTATGCACAGTGAGGTCGAACAATCAGGATGGCCCTGCTTGTAGTATACAAGATGGACTGGCAGAGAGGGAGGCTCCTGGGAAGCTGGCAGAGCCATTAGGACAATATCACATTGGTCCTAGTGAGAAACAAGACGGGTTCGACCCCGCTCAGCCTGGAGTCAGGCTTTTCTGTCTCATTCATGTGTAGACATAGGCTCAGGTTGCACCTACAAAGTCAGATGGTCCTTAGATTTTAGTTGTTCACGGTTCTATTCTTTTTGCCTTGCCACTGTCATGGGAGAAATGCCACACAGTTCTTTCCATTTTAAATGAGTGGAAACTAATTTTGCTCTGAGACCAGAGGCCCATGAGGCAACTGGGTGAGGGTGTGGCAGATACAGGCTGGCAATCAACCCATCCTAAAGGCAGTCCTCTTAATCCGTGGGGGAGTGTCCAGCCCTACACCTGCCCCTGGTGATTCTGAATGGGGAAAAGGAGAAATGAAGAGGAGAGGCGAAGCCAGAGGAACGGAGTGAGTGGGGTCCTCCTGATTGCTCCGGCTCCCATCTCGTGCCTTCAGTTAAGACTTTGTTCACGTGACCGTCTCCCCCACCTAAAGAACTCCGGAAGTCAAGAAGCATGTCTTGTATCGATCTCCCCAGTAAGGGCTCAAAAATATGCAAAGAATGAATGAGTAAAGAATGAAAATGAAGACCCCTCTTCATTTTCATGAGTTGTTTAAAGAGCTTGTAAAAAATATGGATTTATGGTTCCTGTGTTCTGTTGCAGATTGGATAAATCACATCTTAGGGGATGAGACACAGGAATCTATATTCACAAAAAGCTGCCCAGGTGAATTCAGTGCAAGTGCCCTGCAGGTCAGTGGGTTGCCACTTTGGATGCCCACTGAAATCACTTGCGAGCTTCAAAAATCCTGATATCTGGGTCCCACCCCAAGAGATTCTGGTAATTGTCCTGGGTTAGAATCTGAGCAGTGGGATTTTTTCAATGACTCCAGTATACAGTCAGCTGAGAAATCCTGGTGCTCGGAGAGCCAGGGTTAAATGCTCAGTTAGTAGAGACTGGAAACTGTAGCCAGAACATGAATTTAATTATAGGAAAGCAAGCCACCCACTGCCATCTCCATTTCTTTGTATCAGATGCCATCTTGAGCTATCGCAAATCCCCCAGGGACATTGGTCAGGCCGCCTGTGTTCTTCTCAGACCCAGCTTCAGTGGGTTGAATAGTCACTGAGAACACACCCCTAAGAAGTGCTAAAAGCTTAAGGGCAAGAGGAGTCCTGGTCTCACCAAAGGGACACCTTCCAGAAAAGCAACCTGTGTGGTAGCCTCTCCATCTCCACCCCACCCCACTTCCCTCCCTGAGTAGCGAAACTTTCTGCCCTCCTCTCCACCCCATCCACCACAAAAATGAATCCTTACCTCATGGTACAAGCCCTCGGAGCGAGCCTTGTCAATTTTTTCTAGTGTATCCTTGGAGCATTGTATCATCTCCTTCACCACATCCTGCGAGGGCTGGGAAAGGGAAGGGCAGAATGAGTTATGTCTTTGCATAGTTGCCATCTTTGATGCTCAGCGTGTAGAAAACGCATGCCTTCCTCACTCTGAAAGCTTCATTTCTGTAAATGCTGCACAAGATCCCTGAAGCTTTTCCAGCTCCCTCCTCACACTTCTGACTCGCCTTGCGGTTGCCATGGACCAAGCCCCAGAGCCTTAGTGCCGGTCATCATCCTTACCCTGCACCCAGGCCTGGGCTTTTGGACCCTATAGAATACGGCATTGACCCCTGTTGTATTTTCTCTGGCATTTTGGATTCTCATTCTATCACCCAAAATATTTTCCATTTTCCCTCTGTACTTCAAGTCAACCATACATATTGATACTACAGATATGCCCTTGCGTTTTTATCTTTGCCCAAGTCATTGATTTAAATACTGGTCAGTGCAGGGCTGAGGACAGAGGCTGAGGACTTAACTCAAAATTTGTACTCCAGTTTTCCAGTGGAGTTCATGAAAGACAGCCTTTGAGGCTGTAGGTATCCAAACCCTTCTGAGTGTCTCAGCATTCAAATCATATTTCCTTGTCTTCACCAAAAGCATATTATGAGAGACTTTGTCAGCTGTCTCTGAAATTTAGACTCATTAGGTTCACTGCATTTGCCTTAGGAATCTAGGGTCATTGTTTTTAAAAATGTGGTTTTGATATTTGAGGCAAGGAGGTACCATAATTTCAAAGAAAAAGTGCCAAAGTTTTTCATGGTCCAAAGGAAAAGTGTTTTTGCTGTACTTACCCATATTAAAAGTTCTTTTCTGACTTTTTTTGCTTAAGCAACTATGATAAAGTTTTTTCCAAAATGAAAATAAGTTTATTGTTTATTCTGACTGTAAAATTAAGATATATGAAAAAGTATAGAGGAAAAAGTAGAAATTCCCCAAACCTACCCCAAAGATGAACACAGCATTTTGAAGAATATATATATATAATATTTAAAATATTTAACAATTGGTACAGTAAAGGCACAGACACTAAATTAGACCAGACACTAACCATAGTGAGTATCCCTACATGGTCTTTTCAGTGTGTTTGGCTCAATTGCAGTCCTATATGTGCACACATATACGTGTGTGTATAGGCTAATAGAATCAAATATTTTTTCTGTTTACTTTGCTTTTAATTTTATATTTCAATAACAATTTATATTCAAGGTCATAGAGCTAGAACAAAGCCTTCCTAATTATTGAATATGTTGGGGTGACATTGGTTAATAAAGGTTCAAGTGTACGACTCAATAAAACATCATCTGCACACTGCATCATGCACTCATCACCCAAAGTTAAGTCTCTTTCCTTCCCCATTTATCCTTTCTTAGCCCACTTCCACCTCCCCCTTCCCCCTTTCCCTCTGACTATCACCATACGGTTGTCTGTGTCTATGTGTCATATATATATATATATTTTTTTTTTTTGCTTAATCCCTTCACCTTTTTTCACCCACCCTCCCAACCCCCCTCCCCTCTGACAACTGTCAGTCTGTTCTGTGTATCTATTCTTCTGTTTCTATTTTGTTTGTTAAATTATTTTGTTGACTAGATGCCACATGTAAGTGAGATCATGTGGTATTTGTCTTTCTCTGACTTATTTCACTTAGCATGATATGCTCTAGATCCGTCTATGCTGACTCAAATGATAAGATTTCATTCTATTTTACAGCTGATTAATATTCCATTATATATATGTACTAATTCTTTTTTCTCCACTCGTCTATTGATGGGCACTTAGGTTGCTTCCATATGTTGGTTATTGAAAATAATACTACAATGAAGATAGGAGTGAATATATCCTTTTGAATTAGTGTTTTGGGTCTTTTTTTTTTCTCCTTTTCTCCCTCCCTTTTATTCTTCTCCACCCTGCACCCCACCTCCCACCAGCATTCCCCCACTTAGTTCATGTCCATGGGTCGTACGTATAAGTTCTTTGGCTTCTCCCTTTCCTATGCTATTCTTAACCTCCCCCTGTCTATTTTGTACCTGCCATCTATGCTGCTTATTCCCTGTATCTTTTCCCCTGTTCCGCACCCCTTCCCTGCTGATAAACCTCTATGTGATCTCCATTTCTGTGATTCTGTTCCTGTTCTAGCTATTTGCTTAGTTTGTTTTTGTTTTTGTTTTTTTAGGTTCAGTTGTTAATAGTTGTGAGTTTGTTGTCATTTTACTGTTCATAGTTTTGATCATCTTTTTCTTAGATAAGTCCCTTTAACTTTTCATCTTAAAAGGGCTTGGTGAAGATGAACTCCTTTAGCTTTACTTTGGGAAGCACTTTATCTGCCCTTCCATTCTAAATGATAGCTTTGCCAGATAGAGTATTCTTGGATGGAGGCCCTTGGCTTTCATGACTTCGAATACCTCTTTGCAGCCCCTTCTTGTCTATAAGGTTTCTTTTGAGAAATCAGCTGATAGTCTTATGGGAACTCCTTTGTAAATAACTCTCCTTTTCTCTTGCTACTTTTAAGATTCTCTCCTTATCTTTAATCTAGGGTAATGTAATTATAACGTGCCTTGGTGTGTGCTTCCTCGGGTCCAACTTTTGTGGGACTCTCTGAGCTTCCTAGACTCCCTGGAGTCTATTTATTTTGTCAGATTGGGGAAGTTCCCTTCATTATTTTTTCAAATAAGTTTTCAATGTCTTGCTCTTCCTCTTCTCCTTCTGGCACCCCTATGATTTGGATGTTGGAACATTTAAAGTTGTCCCAGAGGTTCCTCAGCCTCTCCTCATTTTTTTGAATCCTTGTTTCTTCAATCTGTTCTAGTTGAATATTTATTTCTTCCTTCTGCTCCAAATCGTTGAATTGAGTCCTGGTTTCCTTCCCTTCACTCTTGGTTCTCTGTATATTTTTCATTATTTCACTTTGTATAGCCTTCACTTTTTCCTCCATTTTGCAACCATACTCCACCATTTCCGTGAACATCCTGATTACAAGTGTTTTGAATTCTGCATCTGTTAGGTTGGCTGTCTCTTTATCACTTAGTTCTATTTTTGGACCTTTGACCTGTTCTTTCATTTGGGCCATATTTTTTTTGTCTCTCGCATCTATTATGTTGTGAGGTGTGGAGCCTTAGGTAGCCAGGGCGGGGCAACCATGTCACTACCTTGTGGACTGCATGTGGGGGAGGGGCCTGAGAGGGATTAATGCCATTTGCTTGGCTCTTGGCCAGCTTTCAGTCACTTCCCCTGCTATCCACAAGCAAGCTAGGCCCTTCTGGTGCTGGTTCCCAGGTGGGTAGGTTTGTGTATGTTCTAGGACCCCATGAGTCTCTCAAACAAATTCTCTTGTAAGATTGGCAGTTTCTCTCACTGTCACAACCCCCACAGGTTTTTACCAGTAGAGGTTTTGAGGCTTTCTTTTCCTGCGCTGGAACCCTGGGTTGCACAGTCTCTCTCACTCCCCAGCTGTTCCTCCTGGTTCATCTGCACACAAATGTGGGACCACTCAGTCCACCAGCCGCTGCCTTGCCATGCATCCCCTCTGCTCCAGCTACTGTTTCCCACCCCTCCTACCAGTCTGGATGAATGTTTTGTCTTTAACTCCTTGGTTGTCAGACTTCCATATAGTCCAATTTTCTGGCAGTTCTGGTTATTTTTTGTTTTTAAGTTTGTTGTTGTCCTTTTGGTTGTGTGAGGAGACAAAGTGTATCTACCTATGCCTCCATCTTGGTCAGAAGTGTGGGTTTTGGGTTTCTTTGAATATCTACCCAGAAGAGGAATTGCTGGGTCATAAGGCAGTTCCATTTTTAATTTTTTGAGGAGCCTCCATACTGTTTTCTATAGTGGCTTCCCCAATCTGTATTCCCACCAACAGCGCACAAGGATTCTTTTTTTCCCACATCCTCTCTGACACTTGCTTGTTGTTTATTGATTTATTGAGGATAGCTATTCTGACAAGTATGAGATGATGTCTCATTGTGGTTTTAACTTGCATTTCTCCCATGATTAGTGGTGGCCAGCATCTTTTTATGTCTATTGGCCTTCTGTATCGCTTCTTTGGAGAAAAGTTTATTTAGGTCCTCTGACCATTTTTAAATTGGATTGTTTGTTATTTTGGTGTTGAGTTGTATGAGTTCATAATAAATTTATAATGTTAACCCCTCATTGCACGTATCATTGGTGAATATCTACTCCTATTCAATAAGTTATCTTTTTATTTTGTTGATGGTTTCTTTTGCTGCACAAAAATATTTTACTTTAATGTAGTCCTGTTTGTTTATTTTTTCTTTTGTTTCTCTTCCCCAAGGAGATATTTCAGGGAAAAAAATTGCTAAGATAGATGTCAGAGAGTTTAATGTCTATGGTTTCTTCGACGAGTTTTATGGTTTTGAGTCTTACATTTAAGAAAGTAGTGTAGTTTCATTTTTTTTGCAAGTACCTGTCGAATTTTCCCGGTGCCATTTATTGAATATACTATTCTTATCCCTTTGTATGCTCTTGACTCCTTTGTCAAATATTGACCATCTAGGTATGGGCTTATTTCTAGGCTTTCTATTCTGTTCCATTGATCTCTAAGTCTGTTTTTATGCCTACACCATGCTGTTTTGATTACAGCAGCCTTGTAGTATAGTTTGATATCAGGTAGTGTGATACCTTCAACTTTATTTTTCTTCCTCAAGATTGCTGTGGCTGTTTGGGGTCTTTTGTGGTTTCATATAAATTTTAGGATTATTTGTTCTAGTTCTGTGGAATATACCATTGGTATTTTGATAGGAATTGCATTGAATCTATAGATTTCTTGGGCAAGTCTCTTCCTTCTGGGTCTCAGTTTCCTCATCTATAAATGATGAGTTGGACTAACTTATTAACAGTTCCTTTAAGCTGTTTTATCTATGGTAGCACACAGTTGGCTTTCTTTCTTTTGCTTATAATTCTTCATCCCAGCCTGATAAGCCCCCTCCATTGTGACACATCCCCAAACTTTCAATTGACATCAGAATCATTCCTAACATATTAATATATGTATGTGCAAAACTAGATAAAAATAAAAACCAAATATTTAGAAAATAAAACCAAAATTGATAACATTCTCCTCAATTGTAGCTTTGAACTGTCTTTGTTTAGTCCCAAGTTTTTCTATTTCTCTCTCACCAGCCATCACCTGTGGTTCTCAATAGGAATGTGGCAATCTTTCAAGGTTGGGGAATCAATATCTCTCCTTCCCCCTCTAACTTCTCTTCTGACTCCTCCTGTGCGCCCCCCACCCTGCTCTGGCTCCTCCCTCTCTGTTCCTGTTTTCTATTTTGTGATGCTTCTGGCAGGCCTCACAGTTGGGGGGGGGGGGGCGGAGCTGTCCCCACCACCCCACACCAGACTTGGTGCACAATCTCTGAAGGGTGTTGCAGTCAAGCCCTCCAGTCCCCCTGGCTGATCAAGCTCTTAAAATATTTGCATTCCCAGACCAGGTACCTTTCTTCCTAGGTCTCTTTACCTGAGGCCCTAGGCTGAAGTCTTCTTTAGACCCTGCTGCAGAGGCCTCCTTATTGGGGAGGGGGTGAGGAGACTTGCTGGCATATACTTTCCCCCACTCTCACTCAGTACCCAGTACTTTTCCTCTCCTAGTCCTTCCCCATGCCCTCTGCCCCAACCCCTTACCTCAAAGGGCCCATAAAACTGCTGGAGCCTTTTGTTCTGGGTCCCTCAGCAGTGAGACGAGCCCCACATCTGTGCTGATCCATCTGACCCTCCGCTGGTATACCTTTCCATGGGGACAAATGAAATAGGGGGAGTCTGCCTGCCCCAGTTCAGCCTCTTGCTTATCCCACTGCAGGAAGTGATTAAAGGCATACTGCTTTAGTCGGCTACTCCAACACCTGGAAGCTCTGCTTTCTCCCAGCTCAGCTGAGCTCCTGACATACCCCTCAGTAAGCCTTCCCGCTGCTCAGTGGTCTCGCCATCAATTAGGCAATAGCTACTCAGTACTTACGCAAATTAACCAATCTAAACATGGCCCCATCTCCACATTACCCATTTCCATGGGACTAGGAATATCTTTGTGAAAACCAGACAGTGAATCTTTTTGCCCAACTGGTCTCAATGTGTGAAATTCTCAGCAATAAACTGCAAAGGGGTAAGGAGAGGACTAAAATTTACTGAGTGTCTATTCTATATGCCACACCCTTTACTTATATCATTTTGTTTAATACTCATAACAACTCCTGTAGTGGTTGCCATCATTCCTATTTCACAGATGAAAAAACTGAGTAATGTCCCCAAACTCAAACACCCAGCAGTGGTGGTGCCTGGACACTAGCTAGGACCTGTCTGCAGTGCTCTGTTCATCACCGCATACAGTCTTCCCAGGGGTTACATGCTGGTCTCCTGGAACTAATGAGCAGGGGCGCATTGATTAGCTGTGGAATCCACCCCTGCCTGGCTCCTATGTAGGTGACCACTAACACCCTCTTGCTAGGGCTGTGTGTACCTTTGGGTCGTCTTTCACCCCCAGGAAGAGGTCGTCCTTCAGTCCTTTCTGGCAGTGCTCACACGTGCAGTCAAAGTAGTACTGCTTCTTCAGCTGCTTCTTGCGTTCTTTGCTGACATTAAGGAAGTCAATATAGGATACCGTCAGCTCTTCTCCTTCTGAGATCTTGCCCAGGGCCCGGAGCTCAATTCTAGACCAGGGCAAAGGAAGAGAGTAAATCAAATCCAGCACTATCCAAGTGGCTTCTGTGCTCTTCAAGTCTCAAGGAGTTGAGTCTCAAAGACAATAACTTCACTAGCACTTGAGAAAACTTCCGTTCCCATTCTGGATAAAAGGTGGTGAAGGGATTAACCAAAAAACATATGTACATAACACATAGACACAGACAACGGTGTGGCGACAGCCAGAGGGAAAAGGTGGGTGGAAGAAGGTGGAGGTGGGCAAAGGCAGGAGGAATGGGGCTGGGAAGACTTTGCCTGGGGAGACGGGCACACAACGCAGTGTGCCGATGACGTTTTATTGAATCGTACACTTGAAACCTGTATGGTTTTGTGAAGCAATATCACTCCAACAAATTTAATACAAAACATTTTTTTAAAAAAGAAAGAAAACTTGAATTTCTTCCAAAAGGGGGAGATGTGGTCTAACGAACAGTTTCCTGGATAATTCTGCTCTACTCATTATGACAATCAAATCTGCTCCATTCCATAACTTGTTCTGAAATCTGCTCAAATAGATTCCCGGTAGAGGACTGGTCTTGGTCTTAAAACCATACATAGCTTCCATGCCCGTTATTATTCCTGTGCAGTCAGCTACCGATTGTTAACAAAGGAGGGGAGAAATAATAATAAAGTGAAAACTCAAACGAGAGAAGACTCAGTAGTCATTTTTGCTTAGTTTGGGAACTGCTCCCTCAGAAATACACACATTCTGTTACCCACAATCTTGGCCTACCCTGTGTCTCACTATAAGCCCCTTCTTACCTCAGCCGGTGATTCAGGCCCGCATTGTGTGAGGAGACTGATTCGGAGGTCCTTGACAGCAAGCAAAGCTCAGCTCTGTTAGTCTGCTGCATTGTTCGCTTTTGTGTTTATTAGGGACAGGGCTTTTTAGTCAAAGGTGGTTAGCAAGAACAGATGGTATTTCGGTCCCCTTCCAGCCTAGATCTGACCTTCCAGTGACCTACAGCACAACCCACTTGGCCATGTAATAGATGCAGAATGTGCTGAAGAGAAAGGCCCACCGCAGAACTAACATCCAGGTAAGCCAAACAAGCAGAGAGCAGCCTGTGGGCCTCTCAGCCACGCACAAGGCCAGAAACTGCAGAAAACAAGTGGTGAGCCCTGCAAGATGGACCCTAAGCTGTGCTCCTCTGTCTTCCCAGGATTCTAGGGCCTCACCACCCAGTGGAACACCACTGCCCAGGGAGTGAGTGACAAGAGGCAGAGGTTGGGCAGAGCTTCCACAGAGAGGTCTGTGGTCACTTCTTTTACCTCCCAGAGAAGCTGTCAGACACCACATGAAAGGTGGGATAAGATTTCAACACCCAGAAGCGTCCTAGTTCAAGGCATCCCCTTCCACGTGCTCTGAAGTGACAACTGAGTAAGTAACTACTGAACGGCAGTGACATGCATGTCCGGGCATTAGAAGTGACTACTTAAGGTTAAAAAGCCTTCTCCCAAAGTGGAATCCACTGACAAGCCAAATAAATGTGATAATAGATATAAAAACAACTCATATGGCACCTGGCAAAATCTAAGTTTCTGTTCACCTATTGTTCCTTCTTTCCTTTCTTCCCAACCCCAACGTTTGGCAGCAGCTCTTACTGAAGAGATGACAGGCAAGGGGGGAGAGGAGGGCCCAGTGATTCTACTCACAGTTCTGCTTAGAATTCTAGCAAGTTCGAGCTACAGGGAATCAACTTCCTCATTTCACAAACGAGGATTCCGATGCCCAGAGAGGTGAAGTAACTTACCCAAAGGTCCCATAGCACTTTGGCAACAGAGTCAAGATTAGAACTCAAGTGCCATTCACACCTCACACGTCATATTGGCCTCACCTGATTGCAGCCTGCCTCCTGAGTCTGCGATGCATGGGAAGTGAGATGCACTAAAGCCCTTGGTTTTAGGGCTCTACCAATGTCCTAAATAGTTCCATGTGAGCAATTTCTGAGTCGGTGCTGAGTGTGGCTTCCTGGCATTTAGTCACGGTAGGGAAATAAGCATGCTAACCCCACCGGCCACTTTTACAGCTGCCGTTCGCCGTAGTAACATATCTCCATTTAACAGAGATTCAACGGCCATTAAGTTAGGATTTCCAGTAGTTTTTACTTCCTGTCATGGTTAAGCCAGTTTGTATAAGGTCTCCAGGTGTCTTGATTTTTTAAATAATATTAGAGAATTTTCAAAACTAAATTAATTTAAAGTCACTTAAATATGAAAAACTGCCTATATGTATACCCCATCTATGTAACTTGGAATTGGGGTTCAGGGAATGAATAGTGACTACCACTCCATCCTGGACCCCAGACCGCTCCGATCTCTAATGCTCTGCAGTTGTATAGTTCAGCCAACTGAGTGACACGTAGGCAATCAATTGAAGTATTTTTTGCAGAGACTGGGAAGGTCCCTAGAGACACTCTCATCTTGACCTTTGCTCTACAGATGTGAAACAAAATGCCCAGGAGATGATATAAATCATTCAAAGTCACGTGCAACACATGCCAACACAGGCTCAGGTGCACAAACCGCTCTCCCCTGAACTCCCAAAGCTCAAACTCCCATGCAGCATTTTGTCCTAAATCCAAAGAGCATTTCAAGTATTTTCAAGCCAAACTTGAGAAGAAAGACCCATCTGGGGCCATTTGGTTGTGATTAAGAAAAGTCAAAAGTAAAATCTAACCCAAACCACTAACTCATAGTTGGCCAGAAGCAGTAAGCAGGATACTATGAATAAATATTTATCAAAATGTCACAGTTCTGGGTGTGATTTTCAGAAACTGGCCTGGGTGAGAAGTTGGGGGTTATAAACAAATATGTAGTCCTTTAGTAGTTCAGTAACATCAGCAGTCCTCATTTCATGGTAAGCAGGGTTTAGAGGGACCACATGGATTTTTGCCAAGATCATGGGAACCAGAAGGGACCATCATACTTTGATGTTGGAGGAACAAGACAAGTAAGGAGTGAAAGAGAGGGAAGACAGAAAGCAAAGTACTGAAAAGGCACGCCGGGTGGTAGGTGGGTGAAGAACAAAATGATTAATTTAAATGCTTAAGAATACAGCACTCAAAAAAGACGAGACTCTGGGGTGCAGAAGGACATTTCAGACAAACAGCAGCCATGGAATTATGGGAAGGGATGGCCCCAGCAAACCAGGCAAGTGAGGGAGGTGGGTCAGAGGAGCAGGGAAGTTTGCAAGAACTGACCCACCTCATCTGGGTGTGAAACATGGATTTCACTGCCTCATGACTGAAAGACAAAACAGACACCCAAAAAGAAATCATTACCATTGACTGATCCCACACAGCTAGCAAGGGTGCACAGTATTTCAGGTTATGCAATCAAAGCTTTAGACATAACAACCACCTCTATCCTCTATAGCTGGGCTCGCTTGACAAGATATAGCCTGGTATAGTGGAAAGTTCGCTGCATTTGGAATGTGAGGTTCTGGGTTCAAAATTATGCAGCCCCCTTCCCCAGGCCCCAGCATTCTTATCCACAACCTGGCAATAAGATTCACAAGACAATGCATTTTAACATTGATTACTTAAAAAATAAAAGTATGGAAAGCTATTATTATCCCGCTAACAAGTATCTCAGGCAAACAAGTGCTGCCTCTTTTGATATCTACCTCACAGAGAGTTTGAACTGTATACGGAGACTGGTTAGGTCACACAGGTAGTAGCTAAAAATTTTGGGGGTTAGAATTGGGCCCTTAACATCATGACCAGTGTTCTTTCCACTATGGCAGGCAGCTAGACAGGGACTGAAAAGTCACCTTCTCGTGCATAATAACCAAGAAGCCCAGGTAAAACTTGGCTGCTCAAAATTAAGTGGGTGCATGGATACCAGAGCAGGTCCTGGAGATGATCTGAAAAATGGGCTCCCAGGTTCCTGTGGCTGTTACATGTAGTGACAAGAAGAGCTCTGGGTCACCATTGCTTAGTGGAGTGGCATCCAGAAAGGCCAGCTCTGTATGTGGCTGAATTTCATCCTCCCTGCCAACCAGGCTAACCTTGGACAATGGTCCCTCTGGGGAGGATTCCATGAAGTCTGGGCCAATGACCCCAAGAGGCTTAGGAAGTGAAACACGAATGCTGTGAAAGGATTATCATCTGGACGCAAAATAAACTTCCCTGTCTTGAGTGACTTTCTCAGTTGCTTTAAGAGCCTCGTGTCAAGTGGGCCCTTGCTCCCAGAAATAGGAAGGAAAAGGGAAACCAGAGCCCCCACCATATTGGGGCTCAGACCCGATTCTTGGTTGGGAACCAGAAACCATTGTCTTTGGTTTCCAGGAAGTTTGGTGGGTCGGGGGTGGGAACCTGCTCAGTGTAGATGGCTCAGGGTCACCTTCCGTCTGCCGTAAGAGTTTGTCTCTAAGAGCCAGAGCAATATTGCTCAAGCCTCGTTTCTGCAAATCCCCCCCAGCCTGAGCCATGGGCAATGGGAGCTCATCTTGTTTGCTGACTCTTCTCCATTGTGCTCTACCCCCAAATTCCATCTTTCCCCTCTGGGCCTTCTTGAGGGTGGGGTCAGGGGGGTTGCTAACTGACCTCTGAGGACTTCATCACCCAGTTTCCTTTGCATGCTCACTTCTGGTTGGGGTTGGCCAATAGGAAGAGAGAGAGTTGGGGCGTTTAGTCTCCTGGCTCCCTCTCTGCTGCCCATGGTTCCCGCAGTGGCTGATTTCTCTATAGGCACAACCAAGCTACTGGGGAGAGGGGGGAGAAAGGGCCTCTCCTATAGCTGTAGCTCTCACCAACCACAGCAGTGCGTCTTCTGCTTCCAGGTCTAGAGGTCACAGTGGTTCCATGCCACTGCTGGACCCTGGACCCCTCACCACTCTTTGTTAGTTGCTTAAGTGCTACCTGCGCTTCTATAAATTGTCCTTTTATTAAATTCTCTGCCTTCTGATTCTGCTGAGACCTTGACTAATATATGCTCTGCCAAGCACCTTCTCCATTGGTGATGTTTTGTAAAAACCTCTAGATAGGTAATTCAAGGCATCAGGTTTTAAAGTAGTAGTTAGAAGTTTATCTCACATATCTGAGCAAGCTCAAGGAACATACAAAGACTCAGAAATTACCCCTGTGGAATTCTTTGCTCTCCGCCTCATTACCTTTCTCCTAGCCACAATTATTTTAGAATGAAATTTCTATTTTCTTCCCATTTGAAATCCATGCTAGTTTAGGTTCAACAGTTTACCTTTGGCTTAAGTCAAGTGGAGAAAACACCATAAGGCCTCCCCATCCCCATCACACCACTCCAGAGAAAGACATACTCACTTGCCATTGTTAAATATGACGGTGCAGTTGGGCCAACAGTCATGGTTCACCAGGCCCAGGTTGGGGAAGATGCCCACGCCCACTGCCTGCAGGCCTCTCTGATCACTGAGGGTGAAGCCATTGCAGTTAATCTACCCAGAGGAAAAGATAAAAGAGTCAGCTAACAGACATAGACTACAGACAGAATACCATCCGGGCTATTGAAAGTTTAAAAATAATAATAAAAAATTAAAAACCAGGTCTGATCCTGGAAATGCTCAGAGTCTGGAAATAGGACAGTCTCCGGTTCTCTGTGTGATTCCAAATGACCCTCAAGATCAGTGCCACGGGCAGGTCCCATATTTGCTAAAATACAACACCACCTTGAAAGTTTGGGGTAGCTATATTCTAAAAAGGCCAAAGATGGAAGTGTCGGTTCTGAAAGTCTCTCCCTTTCCTGTATCAGGGTGTCACATGTGTCTCCCCTGGTGTCTATTTGGTTTCTCTCTCCATGTGCTGCGCCGCCCTGCTGGGCGGCCTGTGTGTGCGTGCGTGTCTCCCCGCTTTCTGCTCTCTTTGTCTGCCCACCCTCAGCTCCTGTAGCTGCTCATAAGATGAAATTGACATCTATTTTTTTTATTATTTGTGTCTGCTGAGTATTTTATACTCCCAGTTCAGAATTTTAAATTCTGATGAGTGCAATATTTATCTCTGAATCCAATGGCAAACCAAGTCAGTTATTTACAGCACTCCATTTATTTCCTTTTCCCTAAAAATAAGTGGTTCTTTATAGAAACAGGTTCCAAGTATCTGCTATCAGGGTACGAAAAATGCGTAAGAATAAATACAACCTAAAATACATTAACAACTGCACAGAAATGTTTGCTTTACCTACGAATAATATAAATAAATATATACTATACATAATATAATATACATTTATATATGTATATTCATATATACATATGGCTATTTGTTAAAGATATTGGAGGACTGTCACTTTCTCCATTGAGTCTCATTGGTTATTCAGCAAGTAGGTGAAGTTAAGCCTCTCAATACCACTAACAAGCTGTGTTACCTTAGTCAAATTTCTTTTTTCTCTGAGCCCCAGTTTTGCCACCTGTAGGTTGGACATGATTTCTATGATCCTTTCAGCTCTACGCTTTGGTGATTATGCCATTCGGTGGCTCTAGTCACCATGCCACCTTAGGGATACCTAGAACGGTCTATGACACTCATTCAGCCCAAGCCTGTGGAGCCTAATAGCTAAGATTAGCAACTCTGGCGCCTGGTAGGCTGCTTCCAGCCCTCCATGGACAGCAGCTCACTGTGTGGCTTTTGGAAATCATATAACCCCTCTGGGCCTAGGCTTTCTGTTTATAAAATAGGAGTGTTAAAAGCATAAACTGCACCTTGTGTTGTAAAGATTGCATAAAGTAGTATATGGGAAGATGTGATGGTTAATTTTATGCGTCAGTATGGCTAGGCTGTGGTGACCCCATATTTGGTCAAACATTTTTCACTACGTTTCTGTGAAGGTGTTTTTGGATAGATTAACATTTAAATCAGTAGATTTTGAGTAAATCAAATTACGCTGCACAGTGTAGGTGGTCTCACGCTATCGGTTAACAAACTTCATAGAACACAGACTGACTTCCCCTGATCAAGAAGGAATTTGGCCAGCTGTCAGCCTTTGGCTCAAACCACAACCCTTTTTTGGGTGTCCTGCCTACCAGCTTATCAGCAGACTTTGAATTTAACAAGCCTCCACAATCTCAAGAGCTAATTCATTAAAATGAATCCCTTTCTCTTGATTGATTGATTGATAGATAGATAGATAGACAGACAGACAGAGAGTTAGTTCTGTTTCTCCAGAAAACACTAAACAGTGCTTCTGTAAAGAAGCACTGGCACATGGTAAGGACTCGAGAGATGTTTGCTGTGACCATGCTGTTTGTATTACAATAACCCCCCTCTTCAGCCGGTTCACCAACACCACAGAAGGTGCTGGGCCTGCTGGATGGAAGACATCTACCCCCACAACCCAAGACCTGCTGATCCTCAGGACTCCCATCCCCACCTCCTGGACTTTCATGACTACAAGAGGCCTGGTTTTGTTGCTACAAGACAGCCCACTCCAAAAGGCCTTTATTCTCCTGTCTCTGGCTTCCACACCCCCCACTCCAGGCTTCCCATTATCCAACCCCTCAGATCTGGGAAAAGGAAGGACATTTTTTTTTCAAAGTGACTAATAGGCAGGAAGGGGTGGTATTGGATCTTTGTTTTCAGTGTTGGAAGGAGGAAATACAGGAAGTGCAGATCAACAAGAAGGTCCAATACCATCCAGTTCTACCATTCAGAAATAATGGAATGTGTGTGTTGGGATGCCAAATTCAGATAGGGCAGGAATGACCTCCTAGTAAGCAAGACCAGAAAGACAAAGGACTGGGTGACAGTTGTTCATTTTAGGGCTCTGTCTCACTGCAGCCCTTGGCCCCTCCTCCCCACTCTGGCCTGCCAGCATCTGAATACTTCTTCGTTGGACAATCCCAGCTGTCACCCACCCCCACCAGCACTTCAGAGGAAATCATACCACGCCAAAGATGTGCGAGATGTACTGCATGCTGAACTGTCGGCTCTGGGGCAGCCAGTACTGCAAGAAAGTGTCCACGTCCACCCGCAGCTGCTTCTGCTCCTCCTCCCCGAAGTTCTCCACATGGTTCTGCAGGTCGTCCACGGAGACCAGGCAGCCCTCTGTGAGCCCAGTGCCCTCTCTCTCCACCCGCCACATGATGCGTGCAGCCAGCCTGTGGAGAGGGGCAGGGTTAGGGAGACCCCACTGCACTCACTCATTCAACAAACACTTCCTGACTGCCTAATGCATGCCATAGTGTCGGGCACAAGATACAGTTCTGAACTAGACAGAATTTCTTCTATCACGAAGTTCCTTATAGTGGGGGAGACAAAAACTTATTAAAGATCATTTCAACTAGGGTTAAATGCTATGCAGAAAATAGAATAGGGTGACATGATAGAAAGTGGCAGGAGGTAGACGAGGAGCCTAGGGGATTGGGAAAGGTGGCACGGGGTGGGGGGGGGCACACTCAAGCTGAAAGTGCAGTGAACAGGGGCCAGCTCTGTGCTGATGGGGAAAGAGCAGCAAGTACATGAAGGAGAAACAGCAAGAAGACTGAGGAAGCCGGAACACAAGGAGAGGGGAATGGAAAGCAAATAAAGGTGAAGAGGTGGGCAGAAGCCAGGTCACGTGGGGCCTCAGAGACCACGAAAGCGGTCTGGGGAGACCGTGACGTACGGCAGCCTGGGTCTCTCCTGGTAATATGACTAACTGAGATAAGCACTGGAGGAGTCTAATGGCCTAAGTTCAGATCTGTTTCCACTTCTTATTGTGTGGCCTCCCTGAACCTATCTAATGACCAATAAAATGAGGATAACACATATTCCCTGCCATGCTAACATCCAGAGGTATTTGGAAGACAAAGGGAGGCAACAGATGCCCACATCATGTGTGAACTTGTTTATATTCTTAATGATTAGGTAAGGAGAAGGTGAAGGAGACTTCTAGGTGGGCAGGCGGTAGAAGCAAAGGCCTGGGTGCAGCCCCGAGCATGGCATAAGCAGGAAGCAGGGAAGGGTCGGGCCTGGCTGGAGCTGAGGGCTCAGGAGAGCGCGGGGCTGAGTGCAAGACAGAGGGGCACGTTTACTCCTGAGGGCAGAGAGGGCCCCCCTGTTGACTATTCAACAGCCCATACCCACAGATGAAGCCTGTAACCAAGGGACACTTTGGCAACTCTCTCCCACTCACTGACTGCAGGCCGGCTGGGCACCGGGGAGGGCAAGGCCTAGGGCAGATCCTGCCTCTGAAAAGAAACTCCTTTGACAAAGTGAGGCCCTTTTTCTCTCTCATCTGGGCCATAGGGGTATTCCTACTGAGTTGCCCTTCTGGGCGCCCCCGGTGCCTGACAAGATGTCCACACAGGGAGCCCAGGACAGAACTGGGGAAAGTAAGATTCAGGTCGGGGTGTCTGCTACCTTCAAATATTAGGAAGAAAGTCACAAAGCTCAGAGACTAGACACTAATGGGTGACAGATTTCAACCCAGTATCAGAAGAAATTACCGACTGGGACTATGCGGCTGGAGGGAGTGGCCTTCTCATCTCAGGAGGCAACATTCGCTCCAGGCCTTACAGACTAAGCAAGATGCCCAAGAGCTGCCTGCACGCCCATGTTCACTGCAGCGTCGTTCACAGCAGCCAAGACATGGAAATAACCTAAGGGCCATCAGCAGGTGAATAGAAAAAGATATGACATTTGTACATTCAATCATGAAAAAGAAGGCAATTCTGCCACACGGGACAACATGGGTAGAACTTGAGGGCATTATGCTCACTGGAACAAGCCAGACAGAGAAAGACAAATACTGCATGGTATCACTTATATGTGAATTTTTTTTAAGTCAAACTTATAGAATCAGAGAATGGAAAAGTGTTTTCCAGGGACTGCTGGCTAGGGAAAAGTTGGTAAAAGTGTATAATAACTCAAAAAAGCTGAAATTAAAAATAAATATACATACATACATGCATACAACTGCATGTGAAATTGAAAAAAAAAAGTAGGATTTCAACAAAATGAAACTAAGGGGGGGATAGAGAGGTTAACGGAGCCATTTCATTTCTGTTTCCTAAAAATGACCAGCACATGATGATTCCAGTCTAAACTTTAACTTCACATCCTACACACATGGTGAAAATGATCCCAAGTTCACCTTCGCCATCTCCTCTGCTCTCCACTGCCAGCTTCATAAGCACCTACCTGCAGCCTAGCATCAGGGGTAGGTAGGGCAGCCTACCTGCCCTAGTGGAGCTCCAGGACTTGCGAGCCCTTGATCTGGGGCTCTCCAGATGTTAGTTAGCCCTGAGAGTTCCAGTGATGGCCACCGGGGGGTGGGGGGGTGGGCATTAATTGTTGCAAATGCAAGTGCCTTTCAGGTGGAGTGGGTGCAGAGGGCTGTCTGTGTGTACAACCCCTGCAACTCATGGGCCTGTGTTTACTTGAATTGCTCAGTATTTTGTAAAGGGAGCAGATGCTATTAAGCTCTAGCTCATTTTACCAAATCTTCAGAATTTTCTTTCAAGAGAGGCCAGATAACCTAATTTTTTTCAATGTGAAATTTTTCAAGTTTTGAACATTGGCAGATCAGTTTTTAAGAGTTAAATACCGGGGAGCCATACAAAATGAGTCTGTGGCCAGCTCCAACCAGTGTCTACAGCTGGGAGCTGCTAACCCATTCTTCCCCTTAGATGGTCCCCCCAGACCTAAAGAGAGCCCATAGAAGTGACCATATTCAGTGTCCTTGAGGTTGTGTCCTAATCTGCACTTAGCCCGGCTTCCTTGGGCCTGGGAATGCTGTCACTGCCACCACCCCCACCCCCATCTGACATTTGGGAATCCCAAACATTACCCCAGGGCCCCAGCTCTGACCTGATGTTTTCATTGGGTACCTTCCCACATCTCTTGACGGCCAAACACTCGTTTTTGTGGTTCAGCCAAGCATCCTTCTGGCAGGTGCGGTCACAGTAATGGGCAAACTTGCACTGCCCACAGTGATGGAGCTTCTCCTGCCTCTTGAAGCAGGTGTGGCACACAAAGTTAACGAGGCTGGAAATAGAGAGAGAAAATGTGATTGAGTTCAGGGGTAGGGGGACACCATGGAAAGGAACCACGTTGACCTTTGAAAGACTGGGGGTTTTGTACTGGCTCAGTGGTCAGTCCTTGTCTTCCTAACCTTCAAACTCCCACTTTTCAAAATGAGAGGCTTGGACTTCCAAAGGCCCTTTTAAGCTATAACTATTCTTTTAGCAGGTATTTGAAAGTGAACCAAAGGAGAACACTATTGAGCTCTGCATATAAGCCTTTCAATTTAATTCAGCAAGTATAGGTTTATGACCTATAGGCACTGGGATTACTACAAATTGCCAAAGGAAGAGGTGAACTTTCATTCACTATGCAGTGTAAGGAATGCTATAATGAGGGAGTCACAGGGTGTTCCCGGAGTACACTGGAGAAGATACTTGAGGAACCCCAGGAAGTCTTCTAGGTCCAGGGAGTGAGTGGAAATTCCTCATGGTCCTATTGCCAAAAGTCACAGGTTATTGGCACCATGGCAGGGGAGGGGCATTCAGTGTGATGTGTCCTTATCATTGTTGAAATGTACTGTCCCTTTTCCCAAAGAATAAAATATCATAACTATCTACAATATGCTGCAACATGAAAAAGATGTATTTTCCTCAAAATGAAATCTATACATTATGACATGTCGTAGTTCTATGTTTTGCAACATTAAGAATTACAAGGTTAGCCATGGCCAGGTGGCTCGGTTGGTTGGAGCACCATCCCATAACACCAAAAGGTTACTGACGTCGCTGATGTTATCTGATGTATCTCCTGGCTCAGACATAGAGGAAGCGATGAAGAACAACACATGCCCAGTCCGCAGGTGAGGGAGAGACACATAGGAAGGTTAGGTTCCCTATCCCCTGCCTCTGGCTTCCCGGTGTTCCCGTTAGAGTTCCATATCTCCCCATGTTAAAGCTGTGATTCAAACAGACAAGGTCACGGGCTAAGATGAAGGAAACCTATCTCAAGATGTAACCTAACACCCGGAATGAGTGAAATCTGGTGTGATGCCTAATATCACTAGGCCCCAGCTGCATACATTCCTCCAATGTGGGGAAAAGAAACCTTGGCCACTGAAGCAGAGAAATGATGAAAAAAAGTTTGGCAATATGAAGGAAAGTGTTGAGCTTCCTGGGAGAAAGTGGGAATGTAAACTCAGGTTGGAGCTAACGGTCTAAACGGGGATCTAAGAAGTTTAAGAAAACAGGGGTTTTTAGAAATATGGAATTTTAGATACTGAAGGAAGACTCTTTAACAGAATATACAAGTACAGCAAATCCCTCGTGTCCATCCCTAACCATGCATTTTCTAATTCCCACAGTGAAAAAAAGTTTGCTGCTTCTAAGACAATTAGTCCATGTTGGCCAGTCCTAATTACTGCCAACTTCCTCCTCACATTAAGCTTGAGTTTGTCATCCAGAAAAAAACATACTCCTATAATGTAATTGGGCCCTCTGGATCCTTGTCTGATGGAACAGGCCAGGTCATGTCAGCCTTTCAAGATATGAAGACTACTTCCATGCTTCCCTTTCATTTCCCCTCTCCAAGTTAAATACTCCCAGCTCCTCCAACAGTTCCTTATACAAGTTTCCGAAAGTCTCACACTGCTCCCATGGTCTCTGATGTGCCTGCAGCGCGTTCCTGTAGCCAAAGGAAAGTGAGCATAATAGCACAATCAAGATCCAGCAACCAGTTCTAAGGTATCAGGCTCAGGGACCTTCCCCAAAGCCAGGCAAAGTGTTTCCATAGCCTCAAGAGACAGGAACAGAGCCAAGCTAAGGGCACTGCATGGGCTATTACTCTAAGCTAAATCCTGGGGTTCCTGGGGTCCAGACAGTTTTTAGCCTCTGGGTGGTCAACTCAACACACTACCATTTCCCCATCTGCTGTGAAGTGCATTGCTGGTAATGGGTTAAAGTATTCAATGGCATGAAAGGTTAGTACTTATTTATAAGTTAGAGCAGGTGGAAGGTTATTCTCATGATAATGTCTTCCTCACCACTTTGCATTCCTTAAGCTTTCCTAATGAGAGAGGGAGAGTAGAATTACACTGGCATACCTAGAGAGTTGCATAGAATCCACAGCCCATCATAATTATGCCACACAGGGGGTACCCTGCTTGAGAAGGTTGGGAACAGAATATAGGGGACTCACATAGGACCCTGATCAGTTAGTGGAATCTTTAAACCCCTGGATGGGGGGAGCTATCCCAAGTCAGGATTACATTCTGTCCCAAGTCAGGATTACATTCTCTGGAAGGAATGTGAAGTTCCTTAACAGGGACTGAGGTGCTGAAGAACCCAAGTAATTTGGATCCCAAGGAGGCTCCAAATCTTATCTCCTGGCCACTCGAGGGTGAGGCCCTGGGTCACAGCACTTTAAATTATGGCACCCAGAACAGAGCGCAGTATCCAGGTATGGAGATGTTCGTCCTTCCTGGATCTGGACATTGTGATTCCATTAGCTTCTTCCGCAAAAAATTCAGTTTCACTTAAGATCAAATTACAAATGCAGTCACTAGAACCTCCTGAGTTTTCTCAAAGTTGCTGCAGCCAAGTCAGAGAATCCCTCTGTTGGTCCATTTGTCATTATCTTTTAAAAGCAGCTTTATTAGGATACAATTGACATACATAAATTGTACATATTTAAAATGTGCAACTTAACGTACACAATACCAGTGAAACCACCTCACAATCAAGTCAACATATCCATCCCCCAACCCCCAATATTTCCTCATGACACTGAATTTTTTAACCTGAAGTAGGGTCTTCACCTTCATCCCTATCTGACTGCTTTCACTGTAGCATTCCAAACTGTCCAGATCATTTTGAATTTTTATTCTGTCATCATTATATCACTGTGCTAAGCTTCGAGTCATCTGCAAAGCAGAGAGCATGTCTTAGGCTGGGAAAGGGAAGGAGCAGGTGCCCACATCCAGGGTATTGGCACCCAGACCAGGAATACAAACAAAGGCAGAAAAGAAAGAAAGGACACCAGGAAATGAGCTGAAGAGGAAGAGTTAGAAGCAAGCACGATCATGCTGGCTGTCACTTAAAACTTGTCACTTGGAACTCCATGCCTGTTTGCCACGGGGGCGTCCATCAGAGAACAACCCCACACTGGGACTGCTGTAATAATTTACACCCATCATGATATTTTTAGAATATTATAGTATAATATTTTAATATTTTCCTTCATGTACATATATTCATATTCACATACATAGTTGATCTGTAAACATATGTTACACTTCACAGTTCTTACACTGTTGCACTGCTTTAAATTTTAAATGCTAATTAAAAACTCCAAATTGCCACCTGGACTAACAGAAGTTCTGCTTCTTGATGTTTTACAATCACTGCTTATGTCTAAGCTACATAAACTGCAGGGAAATGTAGTGTCTCAGGGATTGGAGGCCTTACTGTGGTCAATGTTAGCTCGAACAGCTCTGAACCTTAAAACTTAGCACATGGCAAACCCCTGGAGGCAAGCGCACCACTGTTAGGGGCTGGCTACCCAACTGACAGTCCTCCGAACTAACTTCCAGGCAGAATACAATGTTTATTTAAGGGCAAGTAACTTTTAAATGTGCTAACTGGAAATTTACTCAACAGCAATCATTTAGAACTTAAGACCAATATAAATTTTTTTTTTCAAGGAAGAATATTTTATCCCTGACATTGTTACATTGTTTAGAATTGCTGGTGCACAGTGATTTAAAAAAAAAGATTGTTACCAGGTGTGTGTGTGTGTGCGCGTGTGTGTTGAGTTTATTACCGGCCTGGAGTAGGTCTGCCTCAGGCCAGCTTGTGTGTAGGTTCTTGACTTCATGCAGGAAAGATTTCACAGTACGAGTTGAGGTGATTTTGAGACTACATTTACTAAAATGGGGGACAGTGAAACAACTTAGGATAGTTAGGATAATTAGGATAGAAGCAATAGGACAAACCTAGGAAGGGCTGCTTCTGCTCCCTAGAAACACTAAGGGAAAGAAGTGAGCCAAAGTGAAGTTGTTGTCAGCTCACTGGGGAGTCAGAGAAAAGGGGGGCTTGGGGACAGGATTGGGGGTTAGCCCAGGATGAACTGCCGCTGCCCACTGTTCCCATGGTTACAAGTCTTGTAGGGTCCCTCAGAGTTTAGGAGATGCATGCCTGTGGGGGAGGAAGGAGGGGAAGGAAAGGTACAGGGCGTGCTCCTGGGACAGCATGCCTGTTACTGATTTTAAATTCTGTGCAGACAATGCCCTCTTATTGCCTGCACTGGGAATGGGCCCGTGGCACTGCCCTCCCTTTGGTTGACACTGCCTGTGCGTGTCATCAGGACAAATTTTCCTAGCCCGGCACAAAGGGAGAGAATACACCTGCCCTGGCACTTGCCTCCAGGTCCCCATGAACTGACTTAAATTGCTTCTAAGGAGACCTGATTATAATAATCTCTCCATAAGAAATTCCAGTGGAATGTTCCTCAGGTCCTCGAAGTCACTAACAACCCCTCTGAGGCTACAGACAGGCCCTGAAGTGATGCAATCTAAATGTCACCTCGGACTTGATGATAGACCTTTACAATCATGTACATAACTACTTACCAGGTCTTGAATCAGTTCAATAACAACTCACCTTCATATTTGTTCATGAGATTCTTTACAATCACTTTGCTTTTTGATAAACTTTTAATTACTTTTCAAAGAAAGAAAACGTGATCGATTTGGAGTCATTCTTTTTCTCACAGCGGGTTCCAAGTGTTAACTACCAAACTATTGTCTATGGGCTCACGCACCTGCTTTAGAGTCCATTCCACAATTTTTCGAGGGCCTGGAGCCAAGTTTTAGACGTTGGTGAAACCCAGCAAGCATTGTGAGTAATCTCCTAATTTAGATCTCCTTAGAATGAGGCTGACTTTTCTCTCCATTACCTCACCTGTTATTAAGGCTTAACTGAGAAGAAGGAAGAGGGATGGTTTGATGCAGAGCGGGGCTTCTCAGGCTTTGGTGGGCATCATATCGCCAGAAGTCTTGTTAACAACCAGGTTCTACTTCAGGAGGCCTGGCGAAGGGCCTGAGATTCTGCCTTTCTAACAAGCTCTAGGTGATACTGATTCTGCAGCTTTGAGGAGCAAGAATATAGAGATGAGAGAAAACCTAAATCCTACTCCTTTTGGTGAGGTATGCAGGCAAGTGTCAGGTAGGCAGGAATGGGAAGTTTCGGGAAAAAAATGTGTCCTTCTGGTCTCCACCCCCTTCCACTGGTGGCAGGATGCGTATTAGGGAAAGTCAGACCTGGAGTCGGTCAGAGCTGGGTTCAACTCCTGATTCCAGTAACTACTGGCTCTGTGACCTCAAACAGCTATTCTAACCTCTATGAGCCTTGGTTTCCTTATGTGAAAATGGGAATAGCAATACCTAGATCGTGGTAATGACTATTACTTTTTAATGAAACACACTTACTATTTTTAAAATTCAAGCAAGAAGAAAATCACAAAGAGTCTTAAAATCCTATCACTCTTGCCCTGGCCAGCCAGTGTGGCTCAGTCGGTTGTGCATCATCCCACAAACGGAAGGGTCGCGGATTCAATTCCTGGTCATAGCATGTGCCTAGGTTGCAGGTTCAGTCCCTGGTCAGGGCATGTACAAAAGGCAACCAATCGACGTTTTTCACTCACATTGGTGTTTCATTCCCACTCTCCCTCCCTTCTGTTATTTCTAAACCCTCTCTCTATGGGTGAAGATAAAAAATACACACACACACACACACACACACACACACACAATCCCACCACTCTTGAAGTTAAATGAAATAACAAGTAAAATAGCTCAGAGCCTGACACAGGATGAGTGCTCAGTAGACGACAGCCTGGTCCGCCCATCCGTCTGCCACGTGGGGGTGTGAGGCCACGTGATTACTGAGCTTCTGCTCTCCTCCAGCCTCCGCTGTTTCTCAGGCACCCATCAGAGAGGAAAACCTCCCTCTAGGCCAGAAGTGAATCCCTGTAGGGGAAACAGGGTGCTTCTTCAACAGAAATATATTCCTTTCTTTACTTCCCATGTGAGAAAGAAAATCCAAAAGACATGAAGTCCTAAAACCACTTTTTGGATTCAGGAGAAAGAGCGCTTCTTCCAGACAACTAGCTGGCTGATCTTCAGCAAGTCTCTCTCCTCCGGCTCTCGTTTTTCCAGTCCCCACAACAGTCCCATCTACACAACATTTTGCAAAGATGTTTTTAGCAATTCTTCTCGTTAAATCTTCACAACAACCCTTTAGGGTAGTAATGATCAGTATTCTCAGAGGGCTTTGTGAGGCCTGACGCCGCTCCCAGCACAGCGGGCAGAGGAAGCCACCAAGCCCAGCTGGTTTGTCTGCAGCCCTTGGTGTGCCTTGCCCCAGCCAATGGGTCCCCACTCACTCTTTGCTCTTCAGGCTCTGGGTTATGTCATCTGTCAGTCAAGAGGGATAGAGGGCAGCCGCTGCTCAGCTCCTTGCATGGAAATAACCAATTACTGGACCGGTAAACACAAATAGAAGGTGGCTGCAGGTTGGACAAGACCTCCAACCAGAGAGAACTGGACCAATAGTTCGGGCTTTCTGGGCTGCTTAAAAGCTCCCAGCCAACCAGGAGGCCTCCCCTGAAAATTCAAGGGGGAATGTACTTTTTTCCTACATTTTTTTAAACCTCACCCAAGGATATATTTATTGATTTTAAAGAGAGAGGAAGGGAGGGAAAGAGAGAGGGAGAGAGAGAGAAACATCAATGCAAGAAAAACATTGCTCTGTTGCCTTCCAAATGTGCCCTGACCGGGGATCGAACCCACAACCCAGATATGTGCCCTGAATGGGAATCAAACCTGCTGCCACCTTTTGGTGTATGGGATGACACTCCAACCAACTGAGCCACCTGGCCACGGCTAGGAGGCATGTCTTAAAGAACATCCCATCCTTCAAGTACCCAGAGAACTTCACAATATTTTAAGTTCCTCTTCTCCTTCCTTTCCTGTTCTTTCCACTCTTCCTTCCTTTCACAAGTATGTGCTGGGTATCTACTATGTGGTGCATCTAGCTGATTGATAGAGGACCTTAAAGATAAACAAGACACAAACCTTGTCTTTGGGGCAGTCTCCAGGCTGGGCTGGGACATAAACACAGGCAAGCAAGGTGAGACATGCCGTCCAGGGGTGCTGGTAACTAGCTGTAGGGATCAAGGAAGGAGACCTGACTCCCAATGAAGTGGAGGACGCGAGGAATCTGGAAAGGCAATCACCCAGGAGGGGAAGAGACATTGTTCTGCTCCTCGGAAGCTGGGCTGACTTTGCACTCAGAGAATGTCAAGTTCTTCCACGGAGAGCCCCTGGACTTAGTCAAAGGCTTCCAGGTCGGGGAGAGCAGGCATTTATAGGAGGCGAGAGTAGCTATTTGATGATATCACAGGATGCACCACATTGGGAAATAATGTTGGAAAGATGCCTAGACAATGGAGAACCTGGAATGCAACTCTGAGAAGTACATCCTTATTCTGCAGGCAAATGGGAGCCATCGAAGGCTTTTGCAGGGAGTAGAAACACAATCAGAGTTGGTTTCCCTTCCCCATAGCATCTACCTGATATCATTTTCAAATGGCTCATGTAAGCCCTTGAGGGGCATTGATTGCTTCTTGTTTGCACTATTACGATATTTTAGTATAAGAAGTTTGGTGGTACTGTTCCCTTACATCAGTGTAGGGATTGCCATTTATTTATTTATTTATTTATTTATTTAGCCACTTAAAGAAACACTATGGACCCAGTAAAAAGTATGTCATGGAACAAAGGTTGACAAAAAATATAAAATAATTATGTTTCAATTACAGTTGAAAATCAATATTATGGCTTCAGGGGCACAACATAGTTGTTAGACATTCATATAATTTACAAGGTGATTCCTCTGATAAAACCAGTACCCATCTAACGCCATATATAGTTATTACAAAATTATTGACTATATGCCCTATGCTGTGCTTTACATCCCCACGACTATTGTGTAACTGCCAGTTTGTACTTCTTAATCCCTTCACCTTTGTCACCCAGCCCCCCAGACTTACTCCCATCTGGCAACCAACCATGTTTATTCTCTGTTTCTATGAGTTTGCTTCTGTTTTGTCTGTTGATTTATTTTGTTTTTTAGATTCCACACAAGTGAAATCATATGGTATGTCTTTCTCTGTATGACTTATTTCACTTAGCATAATACACTCCAGGCCCACGCATGTTGTCACAAATTGTAAGATTTCATTCTTTTTATGACCAAGTAATAGTCCATTGTATATATATACCACTTTTTAAACATTTAAAATTTTTTTCAATTATCATTTATATACAATATTATATGTGTTCAGGTGTGCAACATAGTGATTAGACATTTATATAAATTACAATGTGATCAGTCACCCTGATGAGTCTAGTACCCATCTGACAGCATACATAGTTATTACAATATTCCTGACAATATTCTCCACGCTGTACCTTACATCCCCGTGACTGTTTTTGTAACTGGAAATTTGTACTTCTAAGTCCTCCCCGCTTTTTCACCCATCCCCACAGCCCTCCTACCATCTGGCAACCACCAAAATGTTCTATGTATCCATGAGTTTTGTTTCTGTTTTGTGTTGATTTATTTTGTTTTGTTGGGGTTTTTTTAAGATTCCACATATAAGTGAAATCTTATGGTATTTGTCTTTCTCTGTCTGACTTATTTCACTTAGCAAAATGCTAAGTCTAGCCAAGTTGTCACAAATAGCAATATTCATTCTTTTTTATTACTGAGTAATATTCCATTGTACACATGCACCACCTTTTCTTTGTCCATTCATCTATCAATGGACACCTATGTTGCTTCCATATCTTGACTATTGTAAATAATGCTGCAAAAATATAGGGGTGCGTATGTCTTTTAAAATTAGTGCTTTGAATTTCTTCAAATAAATGCCCAAAAGTAGAATTGCTGGGTCATATAATAGTTCAATTGTTAATTTTTTGAGGAACCCTATACTGTTTTCCATGGTGGCTGCACCAATTTACAGTCCCACCAACAGTGCACGAGGGTTTCCTTTTCTCCATATCCTTGCCAGCACTAGTTGTTTGTTGATTTCTTGTTGATAGCCATTCTAAGAGGTATGTGGTAATATCTCATTGTGATTTTAATTTGCATTTCTCTGATCATTAGTGATGTTGAGCATCTTTCATATGTCTCTTGGTGATCTGTATGTCTATTCAGGTCCTTTGCCCATTTTTTAACTGAATTGTTCATTTTTTTTGGTGTTAAGCTGTATGAATTCTTTATATATCTTGAATATTAGCCCTTTATCAGATGTATCATTGGTGAATATCTTCTTCCATTCAGTAGACCGTCGTGTTGTTTTGTTGATGGTTTCCTTTGCTGTACAGAAGCTTTTTAGTTTGATATAGTCCCATTTGTTCATTTTTGTTTTTGTTTCCCTTGACCAAGGAGAAATATCCAAAAAGAAATTACTAAGAGCAATGTCAAAGAGTTTACTGCCTATGTTTTCTTTTAGAAGTTTTATGTTTTCAAGTGTTACATTTAAGTCTTTAATTCATTTTGGGTTTATTCTTGTATATGGTATAAGAAAGTGATCTAGTTTCACTTTTTTCACAGGTAACTGACCAGTTTTTCCAACTTATTGAAGACACTGTCATTTCTCCATTTGTATATTCTTGGCTCCTTTTTGATCATTATGCCTCGTACTATAGTTTGAAATCAGGAAGCATGATATTTCTAATTTGGGGGGTTTTTTTCCTCAAGATTGTTTGATTATTCTGGGTCTTTTGTAGTTCTATGTAAATTTAGTGCTCTTTGTTCTAGTTCTGAAAAGTTGCCTATTTATTTTTAAAATCTCTTTTATTAAAATAGCAAGTCTTAAGATTGTCTCTGCCACAACTCAAACCTGTATGCATTTCCTACATCCTGCCTGTGGCCAAACCCCATTTCTCATGCTTAAAACACATCTCCAGATGCAGCTGAGTGAGGATGACAATGTATGGGGACAAGCTGGCATTTGATCTAATCTATGTTTAAAAGGGAATTATTCCCAAACTTCTGCATTTAAGGATTATTTACCCATCAACAAAGCCAAACGGGGGAAGGATTGAGGGTGGTAGATGGGGTTGGGTGGGGCTGGGGAAAGTGGTGGAAGAAAAAAAAAGGATTATTCTGTAAAATTCAGCAATACAGCTCATAACAGGTCATGTGACATATCAACGTGCCAAATTAAGGGCATAGTTCTAAATGTACTATGGCTATCCTCATTATTAGGTACAAACATTTAATACTATAACCTGAATACTTTAACAGATATTCATTCATTGTTTGAACTAACTATTCAGGAATTTCTCTAATCCTTTATTAACTTATGTTCATTTACAGCGTCATTTGTCCCCTACCACCCATCCACCAGCTGTCACCAGATCAAGGCCACACCACCGTTTGTGCATATGCCACAACTAATCCTGCCGTTCCCACAGGCTCACATAGCATTACCCTGACTGAAAGCCCAGCTGTCTGCACTGGCCCTGAAGAAGCTCATAACTGTTTGATTTTCAGAAAAAGTCCGCTGGCACTATTTTCTTTTAAAGTACTTTACTTTTTTTCATGTTCTCATCTTTGTTTTTCTCTACACATTTGCATATTTACATAATCTCCTGAGCACTTTCAACTCCTTAAGCAGAATCATTCAGTAGCTGGTTAATTTTTATCTAAAAAACTTTTTAAAAAATTTACTGTTCTTGGTCCTTTTTTACTTTTTTGTGTGACATCTTTTGTGATGAACTGGATTAACAAGAAATTAATATTATTGGCTGGGGTAGGCCGAATAGCCCTTCCCAAAATGTCACGGTCCTAATCCCCAGAAACTGTGATATATTACCTTATATGGCAAAAGGAACTTTAAAGATGTGATTAAGATTAAGACCCTTGAGGTGGGGAGATAATCTTGAATCATCAGACAGGCCTAATGTAATCACAAGGGTCCTTATGAAGAGATCATGATGAGGGGGAAAAGTCAGCTAACTTTGAAGATAGAGCCCAGGAATGCAGGCCCAGTTCTGTACCTAATTCCAGTGTGTGTGGGAGTGGTTTCTTACACAATCCAAACAATTCTCTGACACCAGCTGGGCATCTTACAGTTCAACTCAGCTCTTATACTACCTACCTGGATAGCATCAGCTCCCAAGATTAAAGTCTTAGTCCCACAAGTCTATCCTCTCGAGCCCCCCAGCTTCATTTAACACGTGACTAATTTTTTATATAAATCACAATATCACAGCAGGCAGCCTGTAGAAGCTAGGAAAGTCAAGGAAAACTAGCCTTGTGGACCCATTTTAGATCTCTGACCTCCAAAAGACTAAGATAATAAAATTTGTTGTTTAAGCCACTAAAATCTGTGGTAATTTTTAAAGCAACAGCAGGAAACCAATACATTGAGTTGTTATTGTAAGCACATTTTTTGCTATGTAATCACATGTATATCCCTGTTTTTTACCTATGAGTTTCTGGATCTAATCATTCTCAGGCCCCAGATTTTGCATCTTCTGAAATTGATGGATAGGTACTCTTTCTTTTATTAAGATTAAATATTACTAATTGGGCTGACAAGAACAAAAGAAAAATAAGCAGGCAGGTCTGGGTCCATTTGTGGGGAATGAGTAGTGAGAGATGATGACTGGACAAGATCCCAGAAAACTCAGTTTTGCCTTACGATTCACCCCATGTGACCTGGGGAAGGTTCTTCACCTCACTAAGCCTCAGTTTCCCCATCTGTAAGATAAGATTGAATCAATTCAATGGGGCTCAACCTCCTTCTGGGTTGAAACTGATTTTGAAAGTGATGAAAGTGTCCTGGTCAGTGTGCCTCAGTTGGTTGGAACGTCATCCCATGGACCAAATGGTCATGGGTTTGATTCCCAGGCAGCATATACCCTACATTGAGGGTTCGATCCCTGGTCTGGGTGTATACAACAAGGCAACCAATCAATGTTTCTCTCTCACATCAGTGTTTCTCTCTCTCCTTTCCTCTCTCTGAAAGCAATGAAAAGGAATGGCCTTGGGTGAGGATAAATAAAATAAAATAAAATAAACATGATGAAAACTACGGATTTTTTCCACAAAAATAAAAAACATGCATGCATATCTACATAAAATTTTGATCCAATTATAGGTGTTTCTCTAGCTAAGAATACATGGACCAAGCTTAGGAACATATAGGCTAGATACCCTCAAAATTCAAGACATCTGGAACTGTTAAAAAGAATAATCAAATAGAATTGTTGGATCCTAGAATAGCTCACAAGCACCATTCCTATGCCATTTCTTGTATTTAATGCTAAAATAAAGTGACATAATCAAAACAAGCTCCATTCCTATTTTAGCCTAGCACTCCTATTGCTGCACTGGAACCCTTTGCTCACGGAAGATAACTTGCAACTTATAGCATCTCAGGCTGGAAGAAATCTTAAGAGTCTTTATGATCCGATTCCTCTCTATTGTCTGACTCTCTGCATACATCGTCTTTGCCAGTTGTCATGAGGAAATGCACCATCTTGGAAATAGCCCTTTCTATCCCCAGAGAGTGCCGACAGACTCATCTGGTCATTAGACGATAGAGGCTCAGTGTCAAGGTGCTAAAAGCTTGACCTGGGTAGGTAACCCAGGAAAAAAGTTCAAGACTGATACCTTTCAATGGTTTCAAAAAAAATTTTAAGGTAAAAACAAAAAGTTCAAAATGGAAACTAATAACAATTGTAAAAGCAAAGTTGTAAAAAATCCATTCAGAAGTGATAAGCAGAAACTACATTTTGACTTATTGTGCAGTGATTCCTCTAAAGGTAAGGGAGTTCAAGATCTAGTTAATTCCTTTTTTAAAATGTTTTATTTATTTATTTTTAGAGAGAGGGGAAGGGAAGGAGAAAGAGAAGAAGGGAAACATTGATGTGTGAGAGACACAACAATGTGTTACCTCTCGCACAACCACAACTGGGGACCTGGCACGCAACCCAGATATGTGCCCTGACTGGGAATCGAACCCGTGACCTTTTGGTTTGCAGGCCAGCACTCGATCCGCTGAGTCACACCAGCCAGGGCTCCAGGGTCTACTTAATTTTTAAATGGCTTGAGCTCTGACTAGCAATCCCCCCCAAGCCTCCCACCCCCATTTTCACCTGAAATAGGACTCTGTAACTTATGCTTAAAATGACTAGCCCTCACTCACCCTTTGGTCAATTAAAAAAAACATTGAGGGGAACCCTCTTTCTTACAATTGACGGTCATTATTTATAGATGGTTATTAGGAGCGGTTCTCTGATGTTACTGTAAAACATGCTACAAATTCCTTCACCTGGTCAGTGAATCTATTCCAGTTTGGCCATGTATCTGTTGCTTGTAGGTACTGTTTGAAGATGATGAGAAATACGGTGATGGCGGTGACGCGATTTCATTTACATGGTGAAGAGTTTTGCCCCCTGGATCTTAGTCTACAGGTCAACAGTGTTAACCAACTAACTGATTTTACAGTTTGGGAAAGATGGAGGTTCTACTTCAGAAGGCTAGAAGGCTCCTTCCAAGACCAAGAAGAGAAAAGTTAAAGATTTAATCTCCTTGCTGAAGTCCTTGCACTCTTTAGACTAAAACCATTTATCTTCTCATTCCATTTGCTGTAAGATGAACTAAATAAGCCTGGCTTTCAATAACATGTGTAAAAAAATAATATAAACGGAGCCACTCTAAAATGGAGCCGGTGCTGCCATCCCAGAGAAACTGCCTTGCATGTCTAATGCTTCAAACCTTTGGAAAAAGGGTGAAATAACATTTGGACTGGGCCTATAGCAACAATATACCCCAAAGGACTGTTTGCAAAGATGACAAGAAAGCAGATATGACTACCAAACTGAAAATTAAAAACATTCTTTAGAATTAGTGTCACTATGTTAGTTAGCTTATCTGCGCCAATAGAAATGACTTCCTTCTATTGATGTAATTGTTCCCCTTCCCTTTCTCATAAATACCATTGCTTTCGTCTCCCAGTAGGAACACTGTTAGGGCTTCTGTGTGAATCAGTGTGTCCCAAATAGTATTTTTTAAATCTCAAATAAATGTTTGTTGCCTCTCATGTTGACCTTTTATTTTTAGGTTGACACATGAATTAAGCATGTCTCTTTTATAGAATAACTTTTGTGGGTGACTCAGTCCTACTTTCTCAGTCAGGTTTCCCAACTACTGGGACAGAGTCTCACCTGGAGCCTGAAGTGAGAGGGCAGACAGGATGAGTAGTTTTCCTTTGACTCCTCTCCAGGCTGTCTTTGTTTCCAAAGAAAGAGTATACCCTCATCTTTGCAGAGATAAATTTGAGCAAATAGCCTATAAAAAGTATCTCTTTTAGATTTTTGTAAAATCATCTTAAAGATCATTTACCCCAATCATTCTAATTCTTATTACTCTTGTAATAATAATAACATTTTATGTAGCAATTTATCTATAATGTACACTAAGGTTGTTTTTGTAGTTATTACTTCAAATGAATGATTTTTTTATAGCAACAGAAACACATAAACAACATAAATGACCAGTCATAAAGGAATGGTAAGATAGTATGCAGCCATTAAATACTATGTTTATGAACAGTGTATAGTGATACAGAAGATAATTAAATTATTATGGGGAAAAAAATAATATTTTGTGAAGTAAGATTCCAGCTGTGAAGTACAAACAAATGAAATCTCTGTTTTAAAACAAGCTGAAAGGAAATAGAAGACAGTGTTGAGAGTAGTTATCCTCACATGAAGATACTACGTTTTCTTCCTAAGTTTTACTTTAACTGGAAGGAAAACTCACTCAACTCCAAACATTCTTGAAAGGGAAACTGACTGGGTTCTATTTCCTTTGGGAAACTGGAGGCACCAGCGAAGGTGTTCTACACAAGGCAAAATGGCAACCCCAAGACCACTGCTCAGGGTTTTTGTGTTTCTAGATTTTTATATCTTAACTCTGAATCCAACTAACTCCTTAACTGCACTCACCTCCACCCCAACACACACACACGTGCACACACACACACACACACACACAAATTAATGAAGTAGGGCAAGTTTTCTCGGAAGAGCTCTTACTGTCACCTGAACTCCGTTATATTCTTCAAATGGTAATCAGCCATTTGCCCCATTCACTGCCTTTTCCCTGAAGGTCTTGGGGGGTGGGAAGAAAGGAGACTTTCTTTAAAATCAAATTATCTCTGAAAGCAATGCCCAGGATGATCAGTACAGTGAGCCAACCACAAAACCTAGATAATCAGATGTCATCATGATTTGGACTACTTAAAAGTCAGGAAGGTCATCCCAACTTTGGGCTCAGATAATTTTGTCATGTTTAATCACAGTGTAGATTTTTTAAAAATAAAAATTTAGTACAACTTTAAAAATGAGGTGTCGCCTGGCTAGCTCAGTCGGTAGAGCATGAGGCTCTTAAAAGTATGGTAGTCAAGCATGTACAGGGTTGTGGGGAAATGGGAATGTAAATTTAACGGAGCCACTTTTGACGGTCTATTAAACCTGAAAACAGCACATCCAATGGCACAGCGATTCCTGTTCTAGCCGTGTATCCTGAGAATCATCACACATGTACAAGTAGACATTCAAGGATTTTAATTAAAGAAAAGTTAGTTTTTATGAGAAATTGGAAACGACAGATATCTTTCAATGGGGGAATGGATAAAGTTTATAGGGTGGAATTTTTACAGCAGTTAAAACTGGTGATCCAGGTAGCATATGAGTCATTAAGGATATATCTACATGTGGATAAAAGAAATAGATCTTTGAGGCTTTAAAAGAAGTATCTATAGACTTATAGTTCCCATAAGAATAAATATCAAAAACATGTTTAGCGAAAAGAGCAAGTTTGAGAATGACATCTGAACAATGATATCATTTCTGTAAATAATAATAATAAGAACAGCCCTGGTCAGATGGTTCAGGTGGTTGGAGCATCATCCCGTACACCAAAAGGCTGCAGTTCAATCCCTGGTCAGTGCACAAACCTGGGATGCAGGTTCGATCCCCAAGCACATACAAAAGACAACCAACATTCAATGTTTTTCTCTTTCTTTTTCTTCTCTCTCTCTCTCTCTCTCTCTCTCTCTTTCCCCACTTCCACTCTCCCACTCTAAAATCAATAAACATATTCTCAGGTGAGCACTAAAAATAAATTAATTAATTACATAACAAACAAGCTACAGCTGTACATTTTGATAAGGGCAGATATATGTATGTGATAGTACAAGAACATTTTAAAAGGTAACACATTAAAATCATAACAGGGATTACCTTTGGGGAAGATAGAGGGGGCTGGGATTAGGGTGGGAAAGGTAAAAAGGGATTCCAGTTTGTTAGTGATTTTCTAATTTTTCAAAGGTAAATGCCTTCAGGTGTTACTCATGTATTTACAATTCCTTTTCAAAAGCCTCATCAGTTAGGGTCCTTCTGTAAGAAAGTGTTTCCTACGGCACCACACCCACTTTTCAACTTCTTTCCCTCTGTGCTCACCACACCAGGCACACCCAAGTTCACTGGTGTTGTGAGAAAGTGCCCCAAAGCCATTGCTCACTCTTACAACTCTCCTAGGGCCCAGAGCAAATCGCACTGACAATGAATGAGCCTTTGCAGAAAAAGTTATATCAGAAAACAGGTGGTGGAAGTGTCATTTTCTTTAAAACGATCCCATGAATTTTATCCCTTTCCTGATGATTTTAAGAGCAAAGTATTTTGGAGTTCGGCACCAACCAAACCAACTGGAGAAAGTAAGGCAAATCCCTACAATTCATACCTGTCAAAAACCACCGCGGAATAAGCCCTCTCAGCGAAGATGGCATCCGCGGCCCAGAACTCCTTAGCAGCCTTCAGACCTCTGCCTTTGCCCTCAGAAGTGAAGACCTCCACGTTCTCCATTTTCCCTATTGTCATCTCACAGTCTTTCAGACAGCGCCACAGATATTCAACGCTGAGCCAAGGCTCTTGTCGCTGCTGCTATTTTAGCACCTTCAGCATCCCAAAGAGCAAGCCTATAAATGGGCAAGCCACCTCCCCTTCCCCACCCCCTCTGGCCACTGGGCCCTCACCTCCCCCTCCGCCACTTCTCCTGGAGGCAGGGATGGGGCAGACAAGAGGACAGTGATGTGGGAAGGGTCTCATTCATCAGCCAGCAAAGCTGACAGAGCAGAGAATGACCATGGGCTGGTGTGGTTCTGGGACTGAGTATGAAAACTTTAAAAGTTCCTTTGCAAGAAAAGGCTCAGTCTTGGATGACAGTCATGTTCCGCTTTAGTTGGAATAGGGAGCACTTGTTCAGTAAGGTATTTTTAGCATCCAGATGCCTCTGTCAATCCAGAGTAGACAGCTGAAATGGTCCAGGAGAAGAGGTGATGCCTGTTGCTCTGGGACCCTTCATCCGTCAGGCTTACACTTCCTCAAGTGAGGCGGCGCCTTATCCTCCCGTTCCCTCCCCCATGGTGGGCTATTTTCAGAAAGCTAAAGGTGGATGGCAGATACCGAGTCAGCCCTCTGGAACATACCTAACAGTACTATTTGGGCTCCAAGGTGCATCCCTCTTCTCCAATATTACCTGGGGTTCCCACAGTACCCCCAGAAGCACATAGAAATCTGGGAATTCCCTGATAATGCAGTGTGCTGGTTGCAGGCTATGTGAGAGGAGGCAAGTCTTGAAAATAAAAACCCTTATTTTTATCTTTCTATCTAATCTTTTTTAACATGTGTTTACTTCCAGGAAAATGAGCTCTGTGCTTCTTACCCGGCAGTGAAGACACTGGAGAGACAATTCTAAAGTCTACCATGAACTAAATACCAACTCCTCCACTCAGGTTAAAAAGAAAGACACTTGGAGATCTAGAGCTATGGTTTATCTTGCATGTAATATTTTTAGTTTCTGGGATGCATCTATTTCTGGAACCCTGTGCTCTGCCTGTGGTAACTCTCTGTGAGTGTGGTAATTCTCAAGCATTACCTTCTGAGTCCGATCTGCATGTGAATTCTGAACCTACTACTGTGACTTTGAGATAGAACCTGTAAAACAAGGATAATAGTTTCTATCTCTCTAGATTGTCATGAATGTTAAATGAGGATAACGGACGTAGCACAGCACTTGGTACTTCATAAAGAACTCACTAAATGATATTTTATATTTTCTGTCACATTATCTTCCCCAAACTATCAAGACGTACTACAAATTCTAATGTGTCTTCAACCCAATTGCATCTCCTGAAACTTCTTTGACTCTTGGAGCAGATCAAAAATCCTTTGACAGACCATACATCCTGATTTATAGGTCAGAACACATAGCCCCTGGAGCCAGAGAATATCTCAGTGACTTCTGATGTATCCAGAAGAGCAAAGCGACTTAAGACATTTAAAGATGGGTACCCCAAAAGGTAAACAACAAATGCTTCCAAGAAAAAAAAAGATTAAAAAGGAGTTCTTTGATTCAGGTTAGCTTTAAATGAATGCCTGTACCCACATTAGCTGGCAACTCCAGGCCCTGCAAAACCCAGAGCCTTCCCTCAGCCTGGCAGGATTCGGTTGTTCTCGAGACACTGTTCTCCAGAACAGGCTCAGCCCAAGCCAAGGTCATACTCAACTGCCCTGAGAACAGAGAGATTATTAACCAATGTCACCCCAATAAATTCAATTTTAAAGTTTTTTTTAAAAATAGAGAGGGAGCATCAAGCCCAGTGCTTTAGTTATATCTGTCTCAACCTTATCAGAACAAGTATTATATTATTGAAGTATAGTAGACAGGTTAATGGCCCCCCAAAGATGCATAGGTCCAAATCCCCAGATCTGCGAACATGCTATCTTACAAGGCAAAAGGGACTTTGCAGATGTGAGTAAATTATAAATATTGAGAGAGGGAGGTTATCCTGGATTATCTAAGTGGGCCCTGGTATCACAAGAATCTGTATGAGAGAGAGGCAGGGATGTTGGAGTCAGAGAAGGAGATGTAGAAGGAGAAGGAGAAAGCAAGAGGGTCAGAGGCAGAGACATTTAAAGATGCTATATTGCTGGCTTTGAAGATGGAGGAAGCAACCAACTGTAAGATACTAAATTTGTGTTATTTTAAGCCACTAAGCTTGCGGTAATGTGTTACAGCAGCGGCATGAAATTAACACATAAAATATTATATGTAGCTCTCATTACAGTAAATATTGCATAGCATCTCTTTTGCTACTTGCAAATGAAATTCATACATAATACAATTTACTACCTCATACCTAAAAAACATAAATTACTAACTCAAATGGCCTGAATATTTCGGACCCCTGAACTAATATGTTGAAATCCTCACCCCCAAAGATTAGTAGGCGAGGCCTTTGGAAGGTGCTTAAACTATGAGGGAGGAACTCTCAAGAAAGGGATTAGCGCCTTAGAAAAGGGGTTACAAAGAAACTAGTTCTCTTTCACCAGAACGGCCTTCACCAGACCATGCTGCCACCCTGATTTAGGACATCCAGCTTCCAGAACCGTGAGAAATAAATGTGTTTATACCACCCGGTGTGTGGCATTTTGTTATTGCCACCCAAATGAACTAAGACACTAACCTAACCTAACAAGGTAAAAACATAATGAAAGTTATCTTATAATAAAAAATATATATTCATTGTAAATTAAATATGTCAATGAGTTCATATGCTTGGGTGTAACTACACTAGAAAACATGATAAAGTCAGATGTTCGCTCCTGAGTAGAATCGCTGTGATTCTTGTGTGTGAGGTGATTTTCTGAATGGCAAATGGCTCTTAATCAAGTTCTGAATGAAAAAAAGTACAATCTTCCTTCAGTTAACAAGAAGGTTCATTCCTGGAAAATGTTGTGTATTTTAAAACTTTACAAAAGCTACTCTATAATTAAAATCCTAGACTCAGATAATTATAAACAGGGCTTATACCTACCTGAAATGAGCACCTGGATCTTTGAGGTTGTGCAGGACGGGCAAAGGTTTTTACCTACATCACTGTGTCCCTTGCTTCCCAAGAATCTAGCATGTTTGCCCAAGATCAGTGAGACAAAGTGTGTTGGCAGTCATCATCTGGATGTTGTCTGGTGATGGGGAAGGGGACACAGGGCCCTGCTACGTTGCATGTCAACACAAATCCTATGTAAGTTACTTTTGTTCATCTGCCGTCTTTGTCCCTCCGCTCCAGTTTTTCCCCACACTGGAATCCAAACATGTCTTAGTGGCCCTGGCCCTCCCCACAATACTCCAGTCATACCTTGCAATGATTGTGAAAAGCAAAGTTTCTTTCACTTTTTTTTAATAAGAACATCATTTGTAGCATTTTATTTTATTTATTTTTTACTTTTATTTTATTTTATTAATTTTACAGAGGGAAACAGGAAGAGAGAGGGAAACATTAATTTGTTGTTCCACGTACTTTTGCACTCATTTGCTGATTCTTGTACGCGCCCTGGCCAGGAGTTGAACCTGAAAGCTTAGTGTATCGGGATGAAGCTCTAACCAAATGAACTACCTGGCCAGGGCCCCTTCACATTTCTAAAATGCCCCCTAAGTTGTGCAACTTAACCTCCATTGAGAATTGCTGATCTTGGTCAGCAGGAAAAGCGCATCAACAGTTTTGAAAGGATTTCTTACTGCGCTACTGGAGATGTTTAACCAGAAAAGAAAAGATGCAGGAAAAACATGAGCACTTTACTCAATGTCACATTGAAGTAGGCAAGAAATGGATTCATTTTGCATTTCCTGAGAGATGAAAGTAGGTTGCCAGAATAGACCTAACCTTGTGACATAGACTTGAGCTTCCCAGACCTTCATAACATGTTTCTGTTGAGCCCTTTTTCTCTCCAGAAAGAAGGGAACTTTTTCCATTGTTAATGATACTAATAGCCATCCAGTCCCTTTCTTTTGTGTGTTTGGATAAAGAAAGGTAGTGAAAAAGGGAGAAAATGGGACAGCCCAAGCCAACCGACTCCTGGTCCAGGGAAGAGGGCTGACCTGGGAGATTCCAGACAAGGGGATGACAAGAATGACCACTCCAGTTCTAACTACCTCTATTTCAGCTGAACTTTCTGCCCACACACACATGCCAAAAATGTTTGTTACTGTGGCTACTGAGAATGCCCACACCCTAAAGAAGGTATGAGGCAACTGTTACAGGATATGCGAGGGTAATTCCAAGTCCCCAGTCATGCACCTCAAGGGTAAAAGGAAATTACATGAAAAGGCCAAGAGAGGGGCTGTTTGGAGAGAGTTATCATCACAGGACTAGACATGGGCTTTAAGTATGCTCTCACAATATGCTTCCAAATCTTTAACCATAACCTGTATTCATATTATTATTGTCCTGAGCCTATGGAAAAAAATAATCTCAGAGGCTTTGAGAGAGTAATTGCATTCTCTTCAGTTGGATATGTTGCAATTCAGGGAATAGGTACAAATAAGTGTGAAGGTAAAGACATAAATGAAGTCCAGAGTGATGGTTTGTGATGTTTTGAATCACCAGGACCATTTGTGTGCCTATTAATGCTGCAGCAGCTGATCTATCATATCTTGGAAAAAACTCCAATCATCCCCTCTGTTGAAAGACCCACTGTGATCCCCACACCTGCAGGTACCACCACCTAGTGACAAATCAAGGGAGCTGCAAGAATTTAAATATTTTCTAAGGCCTCATTTTGTGAAAGAACTGCCCTTTATCACTGCATATGACCACATTTGTACCTGAAGCAGGTTCATTTAGGCCAGGGGTCAACAAGTTTCCTTTGGACCCATTAACTAAAAAAGGTTTGTACCATCTTTAATAGTTCTGTGGGGGGGGATCAAGAGAAGATTATTTTGCGACACATGAAAATTATATGAAATTCAAAATTCAATGACCATAAATAAAATTTTATTAGAAAACAGCCATAATCACTTGTTTACATATTTTCTATGGTTTCCTTCACATTACAACAGCAGAGTTGAATATTTGCAACAAAGACCATATGGCCCACAAAGATGAAAATATTTACTATCTGGCCTTTTACAGGAAATATTTTGCCGAACCCTGCTTTATAAAAGTAACAGCTTAATGCCTGACAGTGTTAAATAGGCCAGGAGTAGCTCACCGCTCCAAATGCATTCACTGGCTGATTCATCCATTCATTTCAAAATCACTGTGAGTGGTAAGATCAAAGAAAAAGTACTGTGCATTATCTAGCACTCATGTTCCAGGATGACAGGGGCAGGTTACCTCCTAAATGGTCCATTATATTTGCATAATTACATCAATTGACAAAACTTTATACTCTCTCTGGTCTCTGTGTTCTTACTAAAATATTGTGCTTGCTTCCATCTTTCTTCCTTTTGCTCCAGGAAATTCTTAGATACCAAATGCTTTCCTCCCAAGAATTCCTAAATTCGTTTATCCCACAGGCATTTATCAGCACATGTATTAAGCACTATGCTCAGTGAATGCCTTGATACAAAGATGAATAAAATGTAGCCCCTGTCTTCGAGACATTGATCATTTAGAGAGGTTTGTGGAAGAGCATAAAGATAGTGAGAAATATCGGAGGCAAAGAGGAAAGTGTATCCAGGGAAGGCTTCAGAGAAGAATGAGCCAACAAAGATAAGTAGGGAGGGGGAGAACAAGAACTGGAGGAGACTATTTCAGGCCCAAGGACACAGCAGCACGAGGAGAGATGTGGAGGTAAAGAAACAGAATGACATGACCAGACAACTACAGTCTGTTAGGTGTGGACGGAGCTACAGAAGCACGTGTATTATACTTCTGTTCATCATTCTGAGACCAGACTATTGCCTTTGATGTCCTAGTGTTTTGTACACATCTCAAAGCTATTCTAACAGCAACAATAACTGTTCGAATGCTTAAAATTGTCCTTTCCTTGCAATACTTCATATGCTTTCACAATGCCCTTTGAGGTAGGTATTATCAAGTCCTCCCAGTTGAAAAGGAACATCTCCTAACTATAAACCCCAGAGAAACTTTAACATGTGTGTGCAAGGAGACTCCACAAGATCATTAGAGTAGCAGTGTCTGTAAAAGCAAAAATGGGAAACAAGCTCACTGTCTATTGATATGACAGTGGATAGTTCATGGTACTCACACAGTGAAATGTTACAGAGCTGTAAAAGTGAATGAATTAGAAACTCACATCTCTGTATATCGATATAAAAAACAGTAATAAAAGCAAATTGCAAAGGAATAAACAGTATGTATAATAACATTTATGTAAAGTTTTAAATCATGCAAAAGCAATACTTCATTTTACTTAGGGATACACACATATAATACATATGTAGTAAAAGTTTAAAGAAATGTATGGGAATGAGAAATGCTGAATTCAGGATGGTATTTACTTCTGAAGGAAGGAGTTCATTAGAAAGTAAGGAAGAGGCTCTGGTGGGTCCAATGGATGCATAAACAAGTGGAACAAGAAGTTGATGTTTCTCTCTCTCTCATTCCCTTCCTCTCTCTGAAAAAAAAAAATCAACTAAAAAAAAAAGTAGGAAGAGGACATTCCAGGAAGAAGCAGCATGTACAGTAAGCAGAGTTTGTGCAACAGCTTGGTACTTACAGGAATTAGTAAAGGTTTAATGTTGCTGGATCATAAAGTGCGAACAGGGTGGGGAAGTGAAGGCAATAGGAAGGTAATGAGATCAGAGAGGTGCACAGAAGCCTGGCAGTATTCACTTCTGACTTTTGTACAGACAATGGGAGCCAGTAATGACTTCGAGGCAGAACCCTTTGGCCACAACATGGGCAATAGATTGGAGTGGTGAAGTCCGAGGGAGGATATTAGTCGGGCAGTCACTGCCATGGTTCTAACAAAAGAGCTGATATTAGACAGTGGCAGTGTGACAGGAAAGTATACCTAAGAGTATCTTGCACAGTGCACCAGGAAACATGCCTAACAACAAGAAAATAGGTAGAATATTGTACAGTAATGAAACGAATAACACATATACTACAGATTGAATGAACCTCAAAACGTTGAGTGAGGCAAGTCCCAGAGCCACATAAGGAAAGATATAAATCTTACTAAATTCAAAAAGTATCTAAACTTTTTTAAGCTACATGTATATGTGTATATATGTAAGGAAATGATGACCACAAGCCAGGGTAGTGATTTCTTTGGAAGGTAGGGAACAAGATGATGAGATTTGTGTGTACACGTGCATAAATGGATATCTACGCATTGTTTAATAGAGAGGAAAGGAGAGAAAGAGGGTGAGGAAGAGAGAAAGGGACAGGGACACGGTCAGGGTGAGCCAGAGCAGAAAGAGAGGTCATTTATGGACCAATGAGGACAGCGTAGCATGACCAAGAACTTTATTTAATCTACTCCGTGTACTAAAGGTTCTACCAAAGGAATGATAAAGCAGGAGATAATGTATTTTTCAGATGCTGTGGAGGTAGAATCTGTAGATTCCAGACTTTTTTTTTTCTTACTTGGCTTCAGATTCACTCTCAGAAAGGTGAGAGGCCCCACGTGCTTTTCCTTCCCTCCAACAGGAGGGCGGGGAGTCAGCTAGAGAATGAGAACCACAGAGGAGCGGAGCCCCGGCAATGGCGGTTGTAGGGGCGGAGCAAGCACGAAGGCGGGGCTAAGGGGGCTTTCTGGGCGGGGCGACCAGCGCAAGCGCATTAGCCCACTTTTCCGTCATGGCGCCGGCGCCGGCCACTCAGCCGCCGGTGGTGGCGGCGACTTCCCCTCAGGAGTCCCGGTCTCCGCCTCCTCCTCACACCCCGCCTGCTCAGCGGCGGAGGCGGCGGTGGCGGCAGCGGTTGTCTTTGCCTCTCCGCCATCTCCACCTCGGCCTATCCCCCGGCCGGCGGCGTTGGCGGGGAGGGGGACAGTAGTTGTAGACGCCCGCCCCTGCCTCAAAGAAGGTGAGTTCCCGCCCCGGCGGCGGGGGCGGCCCCGCCTTCAGCCCCTCCACTCCGCGGCCCAGTAGAAGGCCCTGCGCATCTAGCCCGCCGGCCGCGCCCCGAGTGTGCAAAATGGCGGACCCGGTCGTGGCCGGAGTTCCTCCGCTCTCGCCACCCGCCGCCCCCGAGAAGGGCGTCTAGGCCCCCCAGGTGGAGTGTGGAGGCAAAAGGGACGCCTCGGCGTGCTGAGGAAGCCGAGGTGTGAGTGAGAGAGAGGCGGCCAGGGAGAGGCCGGCGGATCTGGAGTGTCAGGGAGGAAGGGGCATGGATGAGGAAACTCAAGACGGAGGGGACAGAGATACGGAGATAAAAGGCCCCAGACGTGGAAGGGAGCACACCTCCGTCGGGTGGAATCCGACACCTGGAAAATAGAAACTTCACAGCAGAATAATTAGGGAGAAGCGGAGTTAGGAATTTGGGGAGAGTAGGAAGTAGCACCTGGGAGAAGGGAAGAGGGGCTGAGATTTTTTGAGGGATCAGTTTGGAGAGGTTTCCTTGGCTTTCGAGGATACCGCCCTTGTTAAAACAAGCTTCTAGATTACAGGCCTATCTAAAAGTCTGAACTGAGTTTTAATAGGTACCTACCAATGTCAAGTAAAACAAAGCCGGACATGAGAGCGGTGAAAACATTTCACTCTGCTAACCGACAGTAGGGGAAAGCGCGGAGCGCCCTTCGGCTTGCGCAGACGTGATTGGGCGTTTGAAAGGGAAAAGGAGGGGATGGGGGAGCAGCGGGGCTCAAGTAGACTCAGGGAAGTGAAAATTACAAAGGGCTCGTTAGAGCGGGCGCGGTTAGCGGAGTCTGCTGGCTGGCATTAGGGAATTAGCGTTCTTTCCTCCTGCCGGGGCGGGGGCGCTGAGGCCTGGCCTCCCTGCTGATTGCATTTCAAAGGAATGACTTTCAGGTCCTTAGAAAGACAACCCTGAGTTAGAGGCGATACCGTACCTCTGCAAAGGTCAGGGGAAGGATTCATTACTGAAAGCCCTTTTTACTAAGTACTACTAAAAAGAGATAAGCCTATCATCAGGCGTTGGCTGGAACAAACAGTCAATTTCTTCGGACAGCCCTCTGCTTATCCTAACAACCTCAAAAGGTCATCGTAGGGATTTCGTCTTAGGCTGCTAGAGGCCATGGTTAAAATTTGGTCAAGTTTCTTTGTGCAGGGGTTTGGAAGGAGTGACCCTGCCAAAAGTTCTTAACAGTTCTCACCAACACATTTCCCTTAACACGAAAAGCTGTTTCTTGATTGTTTCAATCTAAGAGATGTTTAAATTCTTGCAAGACTCTGTTTGCAAACAGCCTGCTTTTTCCAAACAGATAAGGATATAAGGCAGTGTGCAAATGATTTTAGATGGAGTTTGATCCCACTGCAGAAGATCTCAGTAAAACATTTAGCCAACTTCATTTTAATAATTAACTTTTAGTATTTACTGTATTGCCTTATGATGCTTTTTGTGTCCAGAGTGAAAAATGGTGGAAGCCAGAATATCTTAAAACAATTCCTTTCCTCTGGAGAGACACCAATAAATATAATCTCATAAAATAATTTTTTTTACCCTCTTTGATGATACATTTTATTTCTGTGTGCTTTTCCATAATCTTTTACACCTTTCTCTTTGGGGGAATAGCAAAGTAGTAAAATATCAACTTCGTAAAACGTTTTGTAAGCACTTTATATAAATTTTATTCACTAAAAGTGGAAAGTAGAAATTCATTTCAACTAGATGTTCCATTAGGTATCTTAGGGCAATTTGGAAGACTAGATTTAGTGCCCTCAGTCAGCCTAGGTTAGTATCATTTTCTAAGTTAAAAAAAAAATCTGGATTTTTTGTTTTCATAACAAACAACCTGCCTCTCAACAACAAATAAGCCTGAGCAATTTATAGGTGTCAAGACTACAGTTCTATTTGGCTGTCATAACCAGATCACAGGAAGATCTGGAAACAGTTTCTCGTGGAAAAACAGCTTTTTGCCTGACTTGGCATTTTCTGGGGTTTTTATGTGATAACTGAATATGTGCAAAATTACTGAAGGCTTAATGATGTCAGTTCACACAATGCTAGCAATAACCTTTTATACTACTACTGAGTGATAAAATGAGAATACGGGAACAGGAGTCTTGTATAGTAATAGGTTCTAGCTCTGGTTTCTCCACTAGCTGTATGCCCCTAAGTCCCAGGCTTTTCTTTTAAACTTTCAAAGTCCCCAACCTCTCTTCTTTTGAGTTTTGTCATCTGTGGGGAGGGGTATTTGGATTAACCCAATTGAGCAGTTTTCAACCAGGGATAAATTTGCCCCCAACCCCCATCCCCAAGGACATTTGGGAACCTCTTAGAGACATTTTTGGTTTTCGCCACCTGGCAAAGAAAGGCATAATGAGAGCAGGGGCTACTGGCATCTGTTTGGTACAGGCCAGAGATACTGCAAACACCCTAAAATGCACAAGATAGCCACACACACACACAAAATAGGATTCTTCTACACAGAATGTCAGTAGTATTGAGATTGAGGAAGTCCGCACTTAACCAAATTCTGAGATCCTGGACAACTTTAAAATTGTGAGCTGATTTACAGTTTTGTGTTGATATAATCATTCCACGTATTGGCTATATACTGGAATGGCAATTCATAAAACATGAAACTTTGACCTAGAATGGCCATCAGATGACATTTAGAGAGTAATGAAATCTCTGTTGACATAGGATTGAGACTGTTCACTAGGATTTGAAAAAATGTGATTTATTTCAATAACTATTCTATTAACTGTTACTTAACAAATGGTAAATATTTGATACAGTATACTTAAAGCACTAGCGAGACTAAACATATCTTTAGTTTAGATATTTCTAAAAGCCTTAAATCATTGCCAATTAAGAGCACATGAACAAGCACATAACCGAAAGATTGTAGGTTCCTTTCCTGGCCAGGGCACATACCTAGGTTGAGGGTTCGATCCCTAGTCCAGGCGCATATCGGAGGCAACCAATCAATGCTTCTCTCTTGCATAGATGTTTCTGTTCCTCTCTCTCTGAAAGTAATGAAAAAATGTTCTTAGGTGAGGATTTAAAAAAAAAAAAGATTTGTTACAAGATTCTTTCAGGATTTTAGCAATTAACAAAGATCAAAGAAATCTGTAAAATGAGATAAAAAACAAAAAAGCTAAGCTAAATGCAGTGGTAAGAATGAAAATAGTGTCCACAATAATCATTGTCTGTGTTCTTCAAACTGTAGAATGCTACAATCTTTGTAATGAGTAAACAATACTATGTAGAATAATATAAAAAAGTAGAGGTAGCATCAAAGTTTTCTGAGGGAAGATTTCTACAACACCCAGAATTTACTACTGTGCCTTCTTTCTTTCCTCTAATGGTTCCTATCGCCCCCCGCCCCCACCGTGTTCACAGAAGTTTGGTACACATACAGTTACTTCAAATGCCCAGTTATGTTAATTTGTAAGGAATTTCAGAGTATACAGAACACCTGCAAGTTATTTAAACACTGTTTCACATAGAGGAATTGAACACATGGAGGAATGGAACACAGAGGAAAAGGAAAGATGTGAAAGATATTGATGGAATCTGTTTATTTCAAAATCAAATTCATCTTTTTGAACATTATGCTTTTCCACTCCCCGCTTCCATTCTTCTGGGGAATAATTACAACAGCAATAATAACTTTTCTTCCTCTTTGTTATTCTGACTTCACTGGGATGACAGCCTTAGAATTATCCATGCTTCCCCACTCTTCTACCTTCTCTGTCCCCAGCTATCAAAAATTCCTTTGATTTCATCTTCAAATTCTTCCGTTTTCTGTTCTCACTACCGCAATTCTGGTTCAGCCCAATAATCTCTTGCCTGCAACACCCTCCTTACCATTATCCCCATTTTGAGTCTCTTTTCTTCCCCTATTGACTGCAGAATTAAATTCAAATGCCCAAATGAAGCCTATTAGGATCTGGCTCCATTCTACCTTTATATTCTACCTTTAGCACAGTCTTTCACTACCTTTATGCACATCTTGTTTTAGCTAAAGCAGACTGCCTTTTCTAATGTCCTTCCCTCCTCCAGGATACCTTTTCTTTATTCATAGTTTCTTTAAATTTTACCCATTTTCTAAGGGTCAGTCCAAGTCCATTCTCCACAAAGCCTTTCCCAAATCCCTCAGCAAGAGGGCACTGTACCTTATGTTGTAGCACTTAACACATTTTTGTCCTGCATTATAGTTCTTTGCATATCATTTTTACAAAATTGTTAATTCCTATTAGGAATTGTCTTGTTTCCTTATTTGTAATTCCCAATATGTGAAACAGCCATGTATATATAATGGAAAGAGTGAAGGTAAACCAAAATTTAAGATCTAGCTCCATCATTTAACACATATGGCAAGTTATTTTCTTTGAATCCTGATGTCTTAATCTTCAAAATATGGGAAATTCCAATTACCTTGCAGAGGTACAAGATGGGAAGAATAATCTGTTATCTTGTTTGGCATACAGCAGTCAATAATATTCATCTTTTTTCTTACCTTGTACTACACCACCATGGTACCTTGAAGACAAACTTTAATTAATAGTGATAAAGTTTAATAAAGCCCAAAGGCATGGAGAACTTGAACTAAGTAGTGTTATAGGAATTGAAAAACGAAGAGATAGAAATTTTTTTTTTAGTTAATTATTTTTTAAAACCCTCACCCAAGGATATGTTTATTGATTTTTTTAGAGCGAGAAGAAAAAAATCAGTGTGAGAGAGAAACCTCAATAGGTTGCCTACCTTACTGAGCCACTCAGCTAGGGCAAGAGATAGATTTGAAAAATAAAGCTAGACTTGACATGAGTCAGAACTTGGTAAGGAGAAATATGGCTGAGATTTTGAGCTCGGGAATATGATACTATTTAATAGAGATAAAGACAAAGTAAGAACTTGGTGAGTGAAGCAGTTAAAGGTGACTCCAAGTGTCTTTAGTGTCAGCTGTTAATGTAAGAAAACATCCAAACCTGTAGAGAATTTTTTGAATTTATTTGAACCAAACTGACAGCATATACCAGGAAGGAAGATCTCAAATAATCTAGAAAATGGCAGTTCTGCAAATTCTTTCATACATTTGAAATTGAGGAGGGGGGTGCCCTGGCTGGTGTGGCTCAGTGGATTGAGCACCAGCCTGCAAACCAAAAGGTCACTGGTTCAATTCTAGTCAGGGCACATGCCTGGGTTGCGGGTCAGGTCCCCAGTTGGGGACGTGCGAGAGGCAACCAGTGATGTTTCTCTTACACATAGATGTCTCTCTCTCCCTGCCTCCCCCTCTCTCTGAAAATAAATAAATAAAATATTTAGAAAAATAAAGAAATTGAGGGAACTAAGGAAGATTATGTGGAGGTGGGGGTAAGCAGAGGGGGAACTGAATTACAGCATAGTAAGGTTACGTGGTCTCTTGAAGATGGTCACTGCAAAGATGTGTTGACCTAGATCAGCGATTTTTAACCTTTTTCATCTCATGGCACAGATAAAGTAATTACCAAAATTCTGCTACCCACCAAAAAAAATATTTTTTGCCAATCTGACCAAAAAAATAGGTATAATTTTGATTGATTTACAAAAAAATAATAACAATAGTAATTACCTACCTTTTTAAAAAAATCAGGTGCCTGTACTTGTATATAAGGATTTCTGGTACCAAGAATTAATCAGACACAATCTTATTATGCAACATGACCAATAAGATACAAATGTATTATAAGACATATATATTTATGGTTCAAGACAGGATATTCACACCAAACAGCTATTGTGTTGGCTATTTTTTTTTTAATTTGGTTATCTAAGGGAAAAAGAAGTCAGTGCCCCTGACTAAATAATCAGATATTGCATTTAAAAAAAATTCTTGTGGCACACCCATTGAAAATTGCCAACCTAGATGCATAGAAACAATGGACGGGCCTTGCTTATGGCAAAGAGAAACCTTTTACCCAGAAGTTTTATACTGGGGCATGACGACCTACCATGACATGTCCCATTAGGAGTTTATGTTCAGATCACCGTGTGAGGTTACTTCCCATAGAACCCCTTTTTTTCCGTCCACACAGCTGAGAATGCTGCCTTTCAGAAATGGGCAATCTGGTATTAAGGGTTGAATGGAGAGGGACATTGTTCTATTTTAGGCTATTTTGAGCTTCTAAATGACTAGTCTTCAGTAGACTTTCCATCTGTACTGTTTGAGTTGTTACAATATTTACCTGGTGTTATTAAAGATGGTTAAGCCCCAGCAGTGTGGCTCGGTTGGGCATCATCCCACAAAGCAAAAGGTCACCGGTTCAAAGCACATGCCTGGGTTGCTGATTCGATCACCAGTCAAGTCGCATGCAGAAGGCAGCAGCCTGTCGATGTTTCTCTCTCGCATCGACGTTTCTTTCCCTTCCTTTCTCCCTCCCTTCCCCTCTCTCCAAAATCAAAAATAAACATTTAAAAAATGATTTTAATAGAAAAACCAATGTCACATCATCCTCGTCATATTGTATATACTAATTCTGAATCAAGGGAAGTTCTGAAAGCCTTTTTAGTTAAACTTTTTACCTTGCTTGACTTAAGAGTCAAATATAATTTACATTATACACTTTAAAACAACTAAAAATAATTTAGAAAGATAGTACATATAACAAATATTTTTAAATATTCATTTAAGTTCTTTCTAAAATGTTTCTGGCTTACAATTCTTGAACATAATATTTTTAAGCAAATCTTTTCATCTATACACTGATACTTAACATTAAGCTTAGTTTGAAGATTTCCTTAGGACCTTTAAATTAAATTTTTATGGAATTTTTAATTACAAAGTTACATTTTTTTTGCAAAAATTAAAACAATACAAATGGGCAGAGAACAAAATGTTAAATGTTCTCCCCTACTCCTTTGCTAACCCCACTTCCCATGCCCCATTAAGTTCAGTGCATATCTTTTCATTTTTTTCCTGTGGGTATTGAGCTAACACACAAGATGAGACCATCAAATCAGACTCATAAGAATCAGTAATATTACCCAGTATCAAAGTTTACTAATTACTTAAAGCAGCAGTCCCCAGCCTTTCTGGCACAAGGAACCGGTTTTGTGGAAAACAATTTATCCATGGGTGGGTGTGTGGACGAGGGGTGGTGATGGTTTCAGGATGATTCACGTGCATTACATTCAAGCTCACTGTTACTGGTCCATGGCCTGGGAATTGGGGACCCTGACTTAAATGATACAAGCAATCAAGAGGCTCTGATGAAACAGAGAGATGTCTAGTATGTGAAAGATTGCTTCTCAAACCATCTTTTCCCACACTGATCATGCATCTCTGACCCAGAATAACAGGTGAGCTTTCTAAGTGAGAGTCACCTAACACAGTGAAAGTCTTTAAATTATGAATCAGCATTTTATATCCCAGAGAGTTGTTAGCTTATGTGACATTGTTCAGGGAGTTATGCCTCAGAGATCCTGGATTTATCTGTAGGTAATCTTTAGCCAGGGACATCTTGCTAGAGTATTTCAGAGTAAGTTCCCTTCCTCCTAGCAAATATCTTTAGCCTCTTTACTCAAGGTCCAAAGGTCACCTGCCTTCTTCCCCAGTCTTCCCAGGAAAGGGAGTGAATGGATTACAGTCCAACTCCTTTAACTCTTTCCTTACAGTCAATACATATCAATATACTTAAATTTTTGTTCTGTATGGTTCAGTGTTTTTATACTAAAATTGGATTTTAGATCAATAGGTACGTAGGTATGTAGGTAGATACAGTTCTACATCTCTGTATCTTTAATATATCATGGATATTACTCTGTGTGGTTCCAACTCATTTATTTAAATGGCTGCATAGAAAGTATTTTTGATGTTCCATGATTGGCATTGTATTTATAAACCAATAAACTTCTATAAAATTTCAACTGTTAGGAACTTTAGGTGGTAGTATAGACCTCAAGTATAAATGTAGTAATTTTAACATAGATTATTTACTGTGGTGAGAAACACTTAGCAAATGTTCTAGAAGTTATATGTGAATATGATGGTAGCTTTGAGTGGCTTGTATAATCATTGTTTAGTGAGCCTTGCTCGTGGTCATGTTTGTGCCAACTGTGGAGTACAGTTGCCTACCACAGGTAATGATGGTTTGTGGTTCCTCCATGGGATTCTCAGATGACATTAGTGATGTAACTAGAATTAGTGACTATCTTAAAATTGATTACATTTCTTGAGACGGTCATCTAGAAAAAACAAAATTCCAAGGCTGAATTTCTTAGTCCAGCCTTTCAGTGCTAGTACCCCAGATAATTTCCATCAAGTCCAGACTCCTGCTGGTGCCCCAGTAACTTCTCCTTCAGGATAGTATTCTTTGGACTAAGTAAAAATATATTATCATACTTAATATTATCGTCTTACTAAATGTTTTCATACTAAAATTTTCATAAGCAAAAAGCTAGTACTATGGTCTTCCAAGCACTCAGGAAATTAAGATTTGAGATGATACATTTAATTTTAAATTACATTAAATTTACATTACATTAAATTTAATATTTGAGATGAATTTACCTTAAAAGATATACCTTAAAGTTTATTTTTTTAAAGGTGTATTTATTTTTAGAGAGAGGTGAAGGGAAGAAGAAAGAGAGGGAGAGAAACATCACTGTGTGGTTGACTCTTGCACATCCCCAACTGGGGATCTAGCCTGCAACCCAGGTGTGTGTCCTCACTGGGAATCGAACCAGCGACCCTTTGCAGGCCGGCACTCAATCCACTGAGCACACCAGCCAGGGCATAAGAATATACCTTCAAGTTTAAGATGACCTTCTATCTCACCCTCCTTTATTTTATTCATAGATACCACGTGAAGGGACAAAGACTGAACTTTTTACAGATACTTTTTGAAAAGGCATATGTGGAGAAGTAAATAGTTTGAATCACAAAGGATTCCACATTATACAGCAGGTTGAAAATATAGGCCTTCTAAATCATAGGATTATTTCTACTGAAGCTAATAGTTTGATTTAAAAGCAAGCAAAATGCTATTCTTAAACTGTTAGTTCAGACTGTATTAAAAATTATGAGGTGTAAATTTGGGGTTACTTTGTTCTAAAATAAAATATTAATTTTTCCATGGTAAAATATATCTCAAAAAGTGAGCTTTACTATCAGATTTACATGAAGCAAAATGGTAAGCAATTGAAGGTGAATTTTTCTGAATTTTCAGATGATTGTGTTGACGATATAATTTTAAACTTTGAATGATTTAATCTTTATAACAAGATTATGGTTGTTTTTAGGTGACTGAAAGTGGAGTATTGGACAAAAATTAATTTTGTAACCTTTGTGTCATGTTTTTTAGCTCCCCAGTTGTTGCACAGTCTCACTATTTGGGGAAAATTTATGCTAGGAAACTGAAGCAATTAATGGGTGAATATGATCAGATTTCTCCACCAAGTTCTCAGCCTGATAAGGGTAAGGTTGCATTCACCTCTTTATTGATCTCTGCACCATCTGTGGTTTTTTGGAACTGGTTTCTTTTATTTAGCATGTCTTCAAGTTCATACACGTTGTACCATGTATCAGTACTTCATTCCTTTTTATTGCTGAATAATTTTCCATTGTATGAATATACCACATTTTATTCATTCATTGGTTGAAGGACATTGAGTTGTTTGTGCTTTTTAGCTGTTACGAATAATGCTGCTGTGAACATTTGTATACAAGTTTTTATGTGGACATAGGTTTTCAGTTCTCTTGGGTATATACCTAAGTGAAATTGCTGGGTCATAGGTAACTCTATGTTTGACATTTTGAGGAATTCCCAAACTGTTTTTCTTAGTAGCTGCAACATTTTACATTCCCACAAACAATCAATGAAGTTTCCAGTTTTTCCACATCCTTACACTTAATATCATTTGTCATTTTGATAATCTGTCATTTTGATTAGCCATCCTAAGTGAGTGTAAAAATCTTTTTTTTCCCTTTCTTATTTTTTATTTTTTATTGAATTTATTGTGGTGACATTGGTTAAAATAATTATATAGGTTTCAGATATACAATCCTATAATATACCATCTGTATATTATATGTAAAATTTTTTTAAGTTTTATTTTTTTAATTGTATTTTTCCATTACCGTTTAGTCCCCTTATACTCCCATCCCTGTCCCCTCACCAAAATAACCACACAGTTGTCCATGTCCATGACTCCTTTTTCCTTTCTGCTCAGTCTCTCCACCCTCTACCCCCACCTTATTAAAATTTTTCAAACATAATAGAGAAAAGTGCATGAACTCTCATGCACCCATTATGTACTTTCAATGGTAATCAACATCTTTTTAATCTTGTTAGTGACTTTTTAAAAACAAATGGATTCAGGTATAGTTGATATACAATACACTGTACACTTCCAGTCAAGATGGCAGCATAGGCAGATATGGCTCACCTCTTCACACAACCACATCAAAATTACAACTAAAATATAGAACAACCATCACTCAGAATCGTCAGAAATCAAGCTGAATGGAAGTCTGACAACTACGAAATTAAAGAAACCACATCCATCTAGACTGGTAGGAGGGGTGCAGGAGCAGAATGTGCTGGTCCCTCACCCACATGTGCTGGATAAAAATTCAGGAGGGATATCTCAGGAGTGAGGAGTCCCAGACCCACACCAGGCCCCCCAGCCCAGGGTTCCAGTGCCAGGAAGATAGGTCCCCACAACTTCTGACTGCAAAAACCAGCCTGAGTCTGTGGAAGAAACTATTAGAGCCCCAAGCAGTTCCTCTTAAAGAACCCACACGCAGACTCACCTACTCAGACACTCCCTCTGAGCTCCAGCACCAGGGTAGCAGCTTAAAAAGCACCAGTGGTATACAGGGAGAAACGGAAGTGTTTGACATCAAGGTAAGCAGAGGCCATTGGCCCTTTTCTAAACCATCCCCCCACAGAGCTGGTAAGCTGGTATCATATCTGAGACTCCTTCAACCAGGCTAATGCTGTTTGACCCACCTCAGAGATCCCAGAGACTCTGCTCCACCCACTTTATGGGCCCACCCAAGCTACTTTTCCATATAAATAGTTGGTCTTGGCTCATGCGTCACAACTTCCTAATCCTCTCAAACCAGCAACCACTGCCTCAATGAGCCCCAGGCACAGCACTAGCAGCAGCCACCCTATATTCACAGCTTGGCTTTGGCTGGGAATCTACAAGCCCAGCACAAGTAGCAGCCATCTTGGATTGCTTTATACTCAGGTAGGGGTGGCCCTGGGTAAAACACAGGTGGGAGCTGACTTTGCCCTGAACCACCTGGGAAACCCCAGGGCCAATGCACCCAGTGGACAGCTTCAAACCACTTCAGAGCACCACTGCCCTCCCCCTGCACAGCTGATCCTCCACAGAGGACAGATGGTAGTCGTCAGTGCTCACAGCCAATCCTTGCAGCTGAGTGGCCTGGGTAAATCCCTCCCATTGATCTGTCAACAACAACCAAGACTCAACTACAAGAGGAGGGTGTACTCAGCCCACACAGAGGGTGCACCTCGAGTACCGAGCTTGGGTGTTAGGGAAGGGTGTGCCACTGGACCCTATAGGACACCTACCACATTAGGCCACAATACCAAGACACAGGGTCAAAACAGCTCTGCCTAATACATGGAGACAAACACAGAGGCTGCCAAAACAAGGAGACTAAGAAACATGGCCTAAATGAAAGAACAGATCAAAACTCCAGAAAAAGAACTAAACAAAAGGGAGATGAGCAATCTATCAGATGCAGAGTTCAAAACACTGTTTATAAGGATGTTCAAGGAACTCAGTGAGGACCTCGAGAGCATAAAAAAGATCTAGTCACAAACAGAGGATACACTAATTGAAATAAAAAACAATTTACGGGGAAACAGCAGTAGAGTGGTTGAAGCCAAGAATCCAATTAATGATATGGCACATAAGGAAGCAAAAAACAACCAATCAATAACAAGAAAAAATCAAAAAAAGTGAAGATAGTAGAAGCAACCACTGGGAAAACTTTGAGAGGTCCGGCACCTGCATCATGGGGGTGCCAGAAGGAGAAGAGAAAGGGCAAGAAACTGGAAATCTATTTGAAAAAATAATAAAAGAAAAAGTCCCTAATTTGGTGAAGGAAATAGACATGTAAGTCCAGGAAGCACAGAGAGTCCCAAACAAGATGGATGCAAAGAGGCCCACTCGAAGACACCTCATAATTAAAATGTCAAAGGTTAAAGATAAAGAGATAATCTTGAAAGCAGCAAGAGAAAAGTAGTTAGTTACCTACCATAGAGTTCCTATAAGACTGTCGGCTGATTTCTCAAAAGAAACTTTGCAGGCTAGAAGGGATTGGCAAGAAATATCCAAAGTCATGAGAAGCAGGGACCTATAGCCAAGATTGCTCTACCCAGCAAAGCTATCATTTAGAATCGAAGGGCAGATAAAGAGCTTCCCAGCCAAGAAAAAACTAAAGGATCCCTGGCTGGTATGGCTTAGTGGCTTGAGCATGGGCCTGCAAACCAAAGGGTTGCTGTTTTAGTTCCCTGTCAGGACACGTGCCTGGGTTGTGGGCCAGGTCCCCAGTAGGGGGCGCTCAAGAGGCAGCCACACATTGCTGTTTCTCTCCCCCTCTTTCTCCCTCCCTTCCTCTCTAAAAATAATTAAATAAAATCTTAAAAAAGAAAAAAACTAAAGGAGTTCATCATCATGAAACCATTATATGAAATGTTAAAGGGACTTATTTAGGAAAAAGATCAAACTATGAACAATAAAATGGCAAAAGAATACAAATTATCAACAATTGAATCTAAAAAAGCAAACAAGAAGAACAGAGGCAGAATCATGGATACAGAGAACATTTTGATGGTTGCCAGATGGGAGAGGGTTGTGGGGGAATGGGTGAAGATGTGAGGGAATTAAGAAGTACAAATCTTAGATACAGAATATCCATGGGGATGTAGAGTACAGCATAGAAAATGGAGTAGCCAAAGAACTTACAAACGTGATCCATGGACATGAACAATGGTGGGGGGATTGCCTGGGAGTGGGGGTTCCTGGGTGGGGGTTCCTGGGTGGAGGCAGGGGCAAAGGGGCAAAATCAGGACAACTGTAATAGGAAAATCAAAATATAATTTAAAAAACAAACTACGTATTTAAAGTATACAATTTGATGGGAGGGTTAATATTTTACTATTTTTAGAGAGGGAAGGGAGGGAGACAAACATCGATAGATTGCTTCTCACATATCCCAAAATGGGGACCTGGCCTGCAACCCAGGCATGTGCTCTGACCGGGAATCGAACCAGCAACCTTTCAGTTTGCGGGCCTACGCTCAATCCACTGATCCATTGAGCCATACCAGCCATGTCTAGTTCTCGACAGATGTATATGCCCATAAAATTACCAACACAATCAAGATGGTAAACATAATCTTACCCCCAAAAAATGCCCTTTATAATTCCTTCCTCCCACCTCTTCCTGCCTCATCCCAAACCAATCACTTTTACTACAGATTAGTTTGCATTTTCTAGAGTTTTGTGTAAATGATATCAAATATTATGTACTGTTTTGTCAGACATCTTTCACTCAGCATAATTATTTTGAGATTTATCCATGTTTTGAGTGTATCAATAGTTTATTCCTTTTTGTCACTGATAGTATTCCATTGTGTGAATATATCACTATTTATTTGACTTAGTCATTCACCTGTTGATAAGCATTTGGGTGTTTTCCTTTCTGAGGCTATTACAAATAAAACTGCTGTGAACATTCATGTATAAGTCTTGTATGGACATACATTTCCTTTTATTTTGGCTAAATAGCTAGAAGCAGAATAACCAGCTCCTATGGTAGATGTATGTTTAACTCCCTCAAACTGCCAAACTTATTTCCAAGTGGTTGTACCATTTTACATCCCCATCAACAATATATGAAAATTCTAATTGTTCTGCATCCTCACCAGCATTGGTATTCTCAGTCATTTTCATTTTAGTCATTCTAGTAAGTGCATGGTGGTATCTCATTATGGTTTTATTCGACATTGACTTGATGACTAATGATATCTTTTCATGTGTTTATTGGCCATTTGTATATAGTTTCTGAAAAGTCTGTTCAAATCCTTTCTATATATTAATCAAATATTTGTTACATTATTTTATTCTGAATTTTTATATTATTTAAGTTGAATAGAATAGTAGCTAAATTTTCTGACTCACCAAATGAGACTTTATGTAGACTTTCTTTTTAATCTCAAATTTCCAGATAAGATAGCTGATCATTAGTGACTCTAGAGTGCTGTGTTAGGCTTATTTTTCTTTTAAAGGGAAGAAATGTTCAGTTCTGCATGGGTTATGCTACTCCTAATCTTTGGAACTAAAATGTATCTCCAGAAATACTTGGGGCATTTTCATCTCGTAGTAAGTACATTTTCTGCTGTATTTGTACTTATGCAGGATTTTAGGTAGGGTAAAGGAAGAAAAGCAAGAATAGTGCTGTTCCTCCCCCATGCACCTCCCCCCAAAAACGAATCAACAAGCAAACAAAAAGCTAGTATATCTACTCTAATTTTTTTCTGAAAGTTTTCTCTATATCAGTTCAGCCCCCCTCTCAGCTTTCACATCCATTTCCTTCCTTAACCCTCCCACCAGCAGTTTAATAGAGAACAAACCAGAAGGCATTCTAGAATGCTTTTCACCAATCAGAAGCAGCGGAATGAAATCTAAGCCCTATATAGAAGAGACGGAACTCTGTTCTCTCATTTTCCCTTTTGCCCTGTACGTGAGAGTTTTATCTCATAGCTGAATTTCTAATTTCCAGCATTCCCAAACCATTTTATAAACATCCTTATATTTTTAAGTCCTGCGGTACTCTAGTCAGGTGAGTGTGTGTGTGTGTGTGTGTGTGTGTATTTAATTTTGCTTGGGTAAACTGAAGAGTTTAAAGATTGAATTATTTCTTCGTGTTTCCATTACTTCTCTTAGAAAACAGTATATAAGAATTTAAGAAAACAAGATACAAGAAAGTAATTAACCATAAGTTAAGAAAACATATGAACATTTAGATCAGGCCACCCACCATGGATGTGTAGTCCTTATCTACATATCTTTACATGCCTTACATTTGTAGCCCTACAACACAATCTTAAATGTCAGCTCCTTTCTGCCCTCCATGTCTCTTCTGAGAAGGATAAAGTTCCTTGTGAGTAGCCTGGGAGATATTTAACTATCCTAACGTTCCTTTTTGGCATAATTTTGTGATATTTAACTTATGCTGAATTAGGTTTTAATTTGTTTGGACTTCTATGTTTTGTTCTGAAGCTCTCTTTAAGAGCAAAAGATATATTCAGAATAAAATATTCTAGTATAAAGAATTTTCTTTTTATCTTCTCTGCAGAGAATTCCCTTGTCAACCTAATGAAGCATTCAAAGACATATGACTCTTTTCAAGACGAACTTGAAGATTATATCAAAGTGCAGAAAGCCAGAGGCTTAGAACCAAAGACTTGTTTCAGACAGATGAGAGAGGGCTATTTGGAAACCTGTAGGTACAAAGAAGAGGTTGATTTCAGACCCAGGTATAGAATGTTTGATCAAAGATTCCCATCTGAAACCATCCAGACCTACCCAAGATCATGCAATATTTCACAATCTGTGGAAAACCAGTTACCTCAGTGGCTACCGGCTCATGACAGCAGGCGAAGACTAGACTCCCTGAGCTACTGCCAATTCACCAGGGACTATTTCTCAGGAAAACCAGTCCCCCTGAACCTTAGTCAGCAAGAGTATAATTACAGTACATGCAGTGTAGACTCTAGAGTTTACAAGCACCTCTCAGAAAACAGTACCAGTGCCCATAAGGCCAGTCATAAACGGACGCATCACAAGAGAAAAAGGCATCCAGAAGAAAGCAGAGAAAAATCAGAGGAGAAGCAGCCCAAGCATAAGAGGGAAAAAGGCTGTGAGGAAACAGATTTAGACAAACACAAGAGCATCCAAAAAGATAAAACAGAGGCGGAAACAGTCAGGATCAGTACGGAAAAGCTGAAGAACCACAAGGAGAAAAAAAGACGAGATGTAGCCTCCAAGAAAGAAGATCGTAAGCGTAGAAAAGAGAAAAAGAAAGAAGGTAAAGAAAGAACCGAGGAGGAAATGCTTTGGGACCAGTCTATCCTTGGATTTTGAAGCTCTTGAGTTGATTCTCCTGAAGTTAAACTGAAAAAATCATTGAGGAGCTTGGTTTTATGATGTTCATGTTCATAGCACTTTTCTCATGTAAACAGGTACTTTAACTTCTAACAAAGGCCAAGTGAACAAAAAGTATTTAGTATGCTTGATCTCCAACATGGAAATTACTTTTCCTCATTTTCTAAAAGCATTATTACATTTTTCTTATATATAATGTAACTTCCCTTAATGAGAGTGGCTTTGCTTTTATTCATCAAATTGCTATGCTGATGAAAGTATTTTTCCCTTGGGAAGTCATTTATTTTAAATTGGAGGATTAATAGGCTTTGCAGAATCTATTTCTTGATTGAGTTTGTTTTAGTTTGGGGTGGGGTATTTTTATGTTCCTTAGTTTTCTCAGCAAAGCAATTTAGGTTTTTTTCCTCTGTTAGACACACATTTTGTTTTGTTGAAGCTCTTTGTATTTTCTAGACTGAAGAGTGGAAATTGGAATTCATTAAAATAATAAGCTTAGATTACATATAGTTTTAAAAGTTTCAAAGTCTTGATACAAAATCAGTTTATAACAAGTGTTTAATAATAAAGTATTCTAATTTTACATTTGTTTTTCTGTATCAATGATCTGTTCCCATTCAATGATGATTTTCTTCTAGAAGAGAAATAACTGAGCAGTTTGGACTTACAAGGGAAGATCTTTTGGGTAGGTCACACTTTACAGTTATAAAAAATTCCTTATCTGCTATACCTTGCTCATTCATATTTAAACTCATTTTTATACCCCTGTCTTCTCAGTCCTCTTTCATGTAACCAGTCTCTCTACTTTTGCTGGGCTGCTGCCTTACTCACCCCGACCCCTCTTGAGGTCACCACCTTACCTGCCTTCTGCCTCACTGGGCCCCAAATAGCAAAGAAAGGGGAGGAGGAAGAGAGAGGGGGTAGGTGACCCATTTTATTTTACACTGTGACCACAAACCATCAGTCCACAGTTTCCCTAGTAAGTCTTCCACTCAGAGATGTCTTTTATATTCTCCCCTCTCTCCGCTAACCTTCCTTTTCCTACTTCTACCCATATAGGCCCCCTTTCTCTGCTGATGGCCTGATGGCCTCACCTCACATTCCATTGAGAAAATATCGTAGAAGCCTTCTTAGAGGAACTTTCTCATCATCCCACCACCCGATCTATATATAAACTTCTCTCAAGTAGCCTCTTCTCTGATTTCTCTCCTATTACCGTAAAGTTGTCCCTGCTCTTAATTAAAGGCAAATCCCTCCCCTTGTGCACTAGATCCTACACCCTTTTACCTTCTCAAGGACTTCCACACCACGAATCTCCTCCTTGGCTGGATCATTCCATGAGTAAACAAACATGCTTCTGTTTCCTCTCTTCAAAAAACAAATGACTGCTCTCACTTCCATAGCACACATGGTAAAATCGAATCATACAGAGAGAAAAAAGACAAGCAAAACCTCCCTTGACCCCACTACATCTTTGAGCTATCTTCTCTCTCACATCAAAACGTCTACACCAGCTGCTAACACTTTGTCACCGATCATTATCTCCTCCACCTATTCTGACTCTACCACTCCCCTGAAACTGCTCTTCTCAAGGTCTCCAATGACCTCCATGTTGTCAAATCCAATGGACCCTCGGCAACTTTCACCTGGGATTAGTCGGTCCCTCTTCCTTAAATGCCCCTCTCAGCTTCCATAGCACCGCTTTCTCCTATTTTCCCTACCTCCATAGCTCCTCTCATGGTCTCGCTCACTGGTTCCTCCTCCACCCACCTATAAATGCATCCTGTGTATTGCCTCAGGAGCCAGTCCTAAACCACCACTCTAATTTTACATCATAAGGGATCTCATCCACGACCATGGCTTTAAATTTATCAGTATGCTAATACTGTGGACTGAATGTTACCCCTCTTCCAAATTCATATGCTGAAATCTAATTCCCAATGTAATGATATTTGGAGGTGAGGCCTTTGGGATATAATTAGTCACGAATGTATAGCTCTCATAAATGGGCTTAATGCCCTTAGACCAGAATGCTAGCTCAGCCACCCAATATGTGTTTATTATAGCAGCTCAAACTGACTAAGACAGCTGAAGACCTCTAAATTTCTATTTCTGGTCTAGATCTTACCCCCTAAGTTCTAGACCCATATCCAACTGCATTAATTAATATCTCCCCTCATAACCCCAAAAGTACTGGCTTCCCTCACTGCCAGTTATTCTTTCCCCAGTTTTCCCTATCTCTACAGAACACCAATTCAATTATTCATTCCGTAAAATCACTAAAATCACACTTGACCCTTCTACATCAGACCCACCATTAATTCCTCCTGGTTATAACACCAAATTGCCTCTCCTATTGTCCAATTCTCTCCATTTTCACTGTCATCACCCTGTCCCAAGCCATCATTTATCCCATATCAAACAGGACAATAGGTCTGAGCAGAAATGCAAAGCTGGAAGTCATCACAGGCTCGTAGCGAGTGTAAACCCTGCAACAGAAGCACCAGGAGATCAAATGGTGTTATGGCCATCTCAACCCTGAGGCTTTCAGAAATATCCAGCAAATATATCCTTCCAGAAGGACAAAGCCGTGGCTGAAGAGAAAAGTGCTAGGCTAAGAAACCTAATTGAGCAGGGAAGTAACACTGGGGGTCAGGGAAAGAGAAGGTTCAAATGGTAGGGAGCAGGGAAAGCTCTAAGATGAAGCAGAACCCTGACAGCACTGTAACAGCAACATACAGCATCCAAGGTAAGAATACTGCCTTAGCAGGCCAGACCTGTAGGGCCTGCAGGAAATAGAACGAAAACTTTCCTGAACCAGGAGCCATATTTTGAACCTTTCACAATAACAAAGAGGGAGTCCTCAAGCCATGCTCCCTATAGTCTAGTAATCTAGGTTAATACGTTTCATTTAAACTTTGGAAGGGGAGGGGTTGTGGGGGAATATGATTTAGCCACATAACATGTTACAAGAGAAAAATAAATTGTAAAATATTTTGACTAAAGATACCAGTAAAATGCAGACACAGGATAACTAACCTAACACTTCAAACTAAAGGCTGAGAGCAAGAAAACTATTAAAGCTTTGAAAGAAGCTCATAAAACAGAAAAACAACTCTGAAATAAAATGAAACTGAAAAAGAAAGATAATTATTAATTCCAGGGAAAATAAAATGTAATGCAGTAAAGAAAAAGGAATTACTTTTCTTTAGTCAAATATATTCATTAAGCCAGAAGACATGGTTACTAAACAATGATCCTGACAGACACAGGAGAAAAATAGTGAAAGAAAAAAAGTCATTTCAGAAATAAAAGTTACTTTAATAGGAACATGAGAGGTATCATAGAAAGAAAAGTGATAATCCAGCAAAAGTAAAGGAAATAATACAAAAGGATTGTGAGAAGTGATTAAACAAAGGAGCTCCAAATATACTTGGAGTCTCTAAAGAACAACAAATGAAGCAGAACAAACATTTAAAACTGTAATATTTGTTTGTTAATGACAGCAATATGCAAAACAGTTGCAGGTGTGTATACAAAAAGTTGCTGGCTTAGTTTGGCAATGCATGGAGTGTTCTGGATTATCAGACCTGGGCAGTAACTCCAGAACAGTTTTTTTTTAAGTACATTTTATTGCCCTATCTGGTGTGGCTCAGTGGATTGAGCGCCAGACTATGAACCAAAGGGTCGCCAGTTCGATTCCTAATTGGGGAGCATGCCTGGGTTGTGGGCCAGGTCCCCAGTCGGGTGCTCAAGAGGCAACCACACCTCAATGTTTCTCTCCCTTTTTTTCTCCCTCCCTTCCCATCTCTAAAAATAAATAAAATCTTTTTAAAAAGCTAATTAAAAACTAAAAATATATTTTATTGATTATGCTATTACAGTTGTCCCAATTTTTGTCTCCCCTTTATCCCCCTCTGGCCTGTACCCCCCACCCCTCTGCATTCCCCATCCCCTTAGTTCATGTCCATGGGTTGTACATATAAAGTCTTTGACTTCTCCATTTCCTATACTATTCTTAACCTCCCCCTGTCTATTTTGTACCTACCATTTATGCTTCGTATTCCTTGTACCTTTTTCCCCCATTCTCCCCCTCTCCACTGATAACCTTCCGTGTGATCTCCATTTCTGTGATTCTGTTCCTGTTCTAGTTTGCTTAGTTCTTGTTTTTGTTTTTTAGGATCAGTTGTCGATAGTTGTGAGTTTGTTGTCACTTTACTGTTCATAGTTTTTGATCATCTTCTTTTTCTTAGGTAGGTCCCTTTAACATTTCATATAATAAGGCCTTAGTGATGACGAACTCCTTTACCTTGACCGTATCTGGGAAGCACTTTATCGGCCCTTCCATTCTAAATGATAGCTTTGCCGGATAGAGTAATCCTGGATGGAGGTCCTTGCCTTTCATGATTTTGAATACTTCTTTCCAGCCCCGTCCTGCCTGTAAGGTTTCTTTTGAGAAATCAGCTGCTAGTCCTATGGGAACTCCTTTGTAGGTAACTCTCTCCTTTTCTCTTGCTGTTTTTAAGATTCCTTATCTTTAACCTTGGGTAATTTAATTATGATGTGCCTTGGTGTGTGCCACCTTGGGTCCAGCTTCTTTGGGACTCTCTGAGCTGGACTTCCTGGAAGTCTATTTCTTTTCCTATATTGGGGAGGTTCGCCTTCATTATTTTTTCAAATAAGCTTTCAATTTCTAGCTCTTCCTCTTCTCCTTCTGGCACCCCTATGATTCAGATGTTGGATCATTTAGTTGTCCCAAAGGTTCCCAAACCTCTCCTCATTTTTTGAATTCTTGCTCTTCATTCTGTTGCAGTTGAGTGTTTATTTCTTCCTTTTGTTTCACATCATTGATTTGAGTCCCAGCTTCCTTCCCTTCACTGTTGGTTCCCTATATATTTTCCTTTCTTTCACTTTGCACAGTCTTCATTTCCTCCTTCATTTTGCAACTAAACTTAATCATTTCTATGAGCATCCTAATCACCAGTGTTTTGAACTTCGCATCTGGTAGGCTATCTATCTCCTTGTCATTTAGTTCTTTTTCTGGAGTTCTGATCTGCTCTTTCATTTGGACCACATTTCTTTGTCTCGTCCTACCTGTTACGTTGTAATAGGCAGAGCCTCAGGTATTTGCCAGAGCAGGGCAACCCACTTTGCTGCACCATTGCAATGTATGTGGGGGAGGGGTCAGAGAGGGAACAATGCCACTTGCTAGGTTGCTCGGCTCTCGCCCCACTTTCCATCACTTCCCTTGCTTCCTACAAGCGGATTGTGCCCTTTCAGGTGCTGATTCCCAGGTGCGTGGGTTTGTGTATGATTTAGGACCCTGTGGGCCTCTCCAACAAACTCTCCTGTGAGACTGGGAGTTTCTCCCATGTCACAACCCCCACAGCTTTTTACAGCCAGAGGTTTTGAGTCTTTAGTTTCCCCATGCTGAAACCCTGGATTTTGTGGTCTGTCTTGCCCCCCAGTTGTTCCGCGCCACTTATCTGAGCGCGAATGTGAGACCACCTGGTCAGCCACGCCCAGCCTTGCCCATGAGGTCCACCGCCTTGCCGCGCATCCTCTGCACCAGGCTGCCCATCTCCACCCCTCCTACCAGTCTGGATGAATGTTTCTTTAACTCCTTGGTTGTCAGACTTTCATGCAGTTTGATTTTCTGGAAGTTCTGGTTGTCTTTTGTTTTCAAATTGGTCGTTATCCTTCTTTTGGTTGTGCAAGGAAACAAAGTATTTCTACCTATGCCTCCATCTTGGTTGGAACTCCCCCAAGACAGTTTTGAACCTTCTAAACTGACAACTTGATTTTGAATTCCAGTTGTGCACTTACAAGTTATATAGTAGGTTCACTGTCAGAGAAAATGGCAGCAGTAATTCTCCCTCCCTGTATCTACCCCTCGGGCAGTCCATGCTGAGGGGCTTGGCCTTATTGAGACAGAATAATAAGAAGACAGGGAAATTCCTCAACAAGCAGAATGGGGAACTAAGACAGCTGAACAAACTGGCCAAGCGATTTACAGTCAGGTACAGAGGCCACCTCTCTAGAGGTAACATCTAGGCCTCAGTTGTAGTTCAGCTCCAGGCCCAGAAAAGCACAAAATTGGGTAGTGACGCCAGACCCAGCTGCAATTAGTAAAGTCCCCTGTCCTGTCACTGACCAATCAGTGGAGACTATGATCCTAAACAGACACACCTGGAGAACTGACGAATATTCTACTGAAAACCTCCCCTAAGTTTCCCTCTTGCTCTCCCTCCGGGAAGCAGCTCTAGCCAATCCCTTTCCCTTCTTTGTCCTCCACTTCTTTCCACACAAGCACGCATCTCCTAAACTCTAAGGCAATGGGCAGCTGGCAGCTTGTCCCAGGCTGATCCCCTGAAGCTGTTCCCAAGGTCCCCTCTTCTCCAACTTCCCAGTGAGCTCAGGCAGCCCAGCCCAGGCTCTCCTGTTGCTTTCCTATGCTATCCCTTCCTTGTTTTACTGTCTCCGGCTTTAATAAACATATCCTTGTGGTCATCTGAACTCGTGTTGTGAAATCTTTCCTACACAAAGTCAGGAACCCACATACTACTGGCTGGCTCTAGGCAGACCCACTCAGGGCCAGGCCCCACGTCCAGTAACATTATGACTTGCTTTGGCCAATGGGAGAATAGCAAATACGATGCAAGCTAGACTTGGGAAGTGCCTCAGCTTGCCCTCATGTTACTTTTGGAACTCGGCCACCTTGTATAAGCCCTGCTGAATAATGAGAGTTTTGTAGCATGTTCCCATCACCCAGTTGATATTGAACTCCTCCTTCCATCACCCCCAGGTACAAGGCCCCTTGGACATGCAACCCCTATTGAGAAAGCCCAGCAAACTCACAAAATTATGAGAAATAAATGTTTGCTGTTTTAAATCGTAAGTTGTTTGGTGGTTTATGATGCAGCAAAAGCTTACCCACATACATGATTTTAGCTGAGTTTCTTAATCTCTCTGAATCTCAGTTTTATCATCTGTAATATGGAAATAAAACAATTACCCTTGGAAGGCTATTATGAGGATTACATGAGAGAGAGAGAATGTGTGCGTGTGTGTGTGTGTGTGTGTATACACACATACATACATATGAAGTGCTTGGCACAGCATAAATACTCACCATAATAAAAACAAACAAGCTCTGCAGGCTGGAATGGGCTCCGCCCTCAGGCTGGGGCACATTGCTTTAGTATTTTGTAAGCAATCTAGAATGCCAAAGAAAAGCACATGAAAGTACTGAAGGATGAGGAAGCAGCAGCCAAGATAGGAAATTGCATGTCCCAGATTAGAGCACAAGTCACTTGGTGGGAAGGGGGAGTGAAGGGGGAGATAAGAGGGAAGGGAAAGGGGCCGCTGAGGCGCAGTGGACTCCAGGCTCTTTCCAGTCCTCCCACCCCACACTGTACTGTCTTCCCTGGCAACAGAGGCTCTCAGTGACTGAGCTGGCTCCTCCAGGAGCATAGGCATGGTGCTCTGCGGGTAAGGAACAAGCCAAATAAAAGGACCACCCTCACAGGCAGGATGGATATCCAAACGTACCATGATTTGCCTGGAGACCAGAATCCCTAATAACAGCGGACACTGACTGGGCCCTGGCTTTGCAGACATCGAACATCGTCATACATTTCATCCCACGGCCATCATGAAGGGAACTGCCACTGTGCTCACCATTTCACGTGGAAGAAAACTGAGGCTCAGAGAGATTAAGTAATTTGTCCAGGGTTATACTGGGGCCCAGCGCAGTCTCCTTCCAAGGCTACGGTTTAAAGCCCAACCATTTAAGGAGCTTGGAGAGAATCCAAGAGGAGGTGTGATGAGTAGAGGCTGCAGACAGGTGCTGGCACAACTCCACGGGGTCTAGGGGCTTCCTAGAGGGACCATGGGTATGGAAACAGGGCTACCATAGATCTCCAAGGGAAGGAGGGAGTCATCATCCTCCAAGTATGTAAGAGAATATTCAGAGAATGGTGGGTGCTGAGCTGGGGCAGGGGATAGTGGAACAGGCAGTTTCTAGGTAGAAAGAGAGGGAGGTGGACCAGACGGTCTCAGATCTAAAGCCAGCAGTCAACAATAAACGCGTCTGGGTATTAGATCACAGAAGCTAAAGATATAGGCATAGGTTTCAATCAAATGTTTCAATTGCTTTGGTTGTCACATGGCTTACAGTCAAAGACAAAGAAATTATTAGTCATTTATACACAAAGATTATAAAGTGCCTTAGTCATGTCCTACCTGTAAGGAGAGTTCCAGGAAAAATGTTTAAAAGGACACTTTGCTTAAGATAATAGGAAAATACAGCTAGTTAACAATGATAGTGTAAACAAAAACAAAGCTCACAAGATGTTTAGTTTCTGCTTTTGCTTTAAAGATAAAATTACTGATGCACACTCATGACCCATATTGCAGAACCTTGATTCCTCCACCTGGTTAGATCACCCCACCTCAGTGAGAAAGGCACCAGGCAAGGTAACAGCAGGAAATGAATTAAGCTAAGGAAAACCACCCAAGCTTGCACAAGAGCTAACCAATCAGCTTGCCCTCAGCCACTAAGCCCTAATTCTCCATCTCTGCCTTTAAAAAGCCCTTGCTCAAAAGCCTTCAGGGAGTTCAAATTTTGAGCACTAGCTCACTATGGCGCCTTGTTTGGCACCCTGCCCGTAAACTGCTTTAATTTCTGCAAACGTGGTGTTCAGTGTTTGACTCTGCTGCACTCCGAGGGGTCAGGCCCCCTTGTTTGTAACAGGAACCCCTCGAGAGTGGCCGCCTTGGTGCCGACCTGAAGCCTGGCTTCCATCACGCAGCTCTGTCTTCCCTCCAGACTGAGGACACTGGGAGGTCACTTGTTCATCATTAATCTATATTAGTAACACCCCCATAACAGACTTTCTTCAGGTGAGTTCTCACTGCTCTGCCCAAAGCAGACTCACTCCCCACTCTCACCGCCACCCAACCGCTAATTTCCTTCAGTTCTAGGCAAAATTTGTATTTTACCCCACAGTGGGGTCCCTCCACCGCTTTTCAGGCATATAATTTCTTTAGTAAAAGGTTAAGCCTTGCCTTTAGCAAGGCATGTCCATTGTTTCTGCGCATCTAGGTTAACACACCTTTGAATAAACTGCAACCGCCTTCAAGAGTACACATAATCTTGTTAGCTATTCTGTAAGCCAGTCCTTTTTCCCACCTCCACGTAACCTTCTTTACATTCCTTCCTTTTAAATACATAAAAGAAGCTGCAAAACTCTTCTTTTCTGGAGCTTTTGAGAGCTTGCTTCCCTGCATGTGTTGTTAGCTTGGCTCAAATAAACTCAGAAAAAATGTCTACAGGTTTGTACATTTCTTATGTGACAATACTTAAAACATCAGAATGGTCTCTTCTCCAGAGCTCCAAAGATAAACGTCCCACTATGGGGCGAGACCACTCCAACATTCCCCATTACCTTTTACTCCCACACCTTTGTAAACTGTGTGTGTTAAATGTTAATGATCCTGTACCCACCAATGCAAAAGAAGTATTTTACCCAGTCCTAGAAATTTCCCCTTTGTTTTGTTTTTGGGGTTTTTTTTGGGGGGGGGGTTGCTTTTTTTGTCTTTTTAATCTGCCACCAATGAATTTCATGTACCCTTCCTTATATCTTCTCCTTGGTTTTAATGTAGAAAATAAACTGCAGAACTTCTATCCCTCAGAGCATTATCTCAATTCTTTGAGACTTTGGTGATCATGGTGAGAAAACTCACCCTCAGTCTAAGTCTCACCCTCTTTCTTATGAGGATATTATATTGAAAGCCTTCACTTCTTTTGCAGATGCTCTTGTCTCCTGGTTTATTAGTGACTGTTTCCAACCTTTTTTTGCAGGCATCTCACTGGGGGTGGGACTACCCGCCATGACCTGTCCAGCTACGAATTTATGATAAGATCACCCTGTGAAGTTACTTTCCATAGAATCACCCCCCTTTTTTTGTCCACACTATGTTATTCTAGATAACAATGGATAACACAATGGATAGCACAAAAACAATGGACAGGGCTTGCTAAAAGTAAAGATTAATCTATCATATAGACCTGAGGACAAGACTTTCCATGACAACCCACTCAGTGAGGAATTACATTAACCTCATCCTGTGTGACTACTTCCAGTTACTGAGCTTGTCAGGCTTGCCAAGGCAGCGCCTTTCGTGTTCACAGCTACTTGAAACAAAGCCTGACGAAAAAAGTAAGCAAACCCGTAAGTTTCACAAGCATCATATGCGCCATTGGGCCTAGGGCTTAAAAGCTTGGCTTTTCATGATCCTGTGCCCAGGAGAGGTTTAGTCTTTCCTCAGGGAACACAAAATAATACTGAATTCCCAAATAAATGGAGACAGAAACCATAGCCACATATTGAAAGACGTAATGTTGGAACGATGTCATTTCTCCTCAAACTGATCTCTGTAGATTCAGTGAATTCCAAGCAAACTCTCAACTATGTTTTGGATATTGACAAACCAAAATTTAACTTTATATGGGAAGCAAAAGGCCAAGAATAATTAAGACACAGGAAAAGATAGGGAGCGGACTTGCTCAGTAGCTGCAAAGACTTATTCTAAAGTCACAGTCATTAAGAGAGGGATATTGGGCGATGCAAAGGTACAGCAGCATACAGAACCCAGCAGCAGAGCCATGACAGATGGGCATCTGATTAATAGCTAAGGCGGGGCTGCAGAGCAGAGGAAGGCAGGCTTTTCAGTAGGTGGTGAGCATCTGTACGGGAAAACGAATGAAGTATGATGTCTACATGGGAGAGGAAAACTTTTTGTTCTACCCTTCTAGATTCTTCAGTTAGGTTCTTCGAATTAATATGAAACACATTAACAAGAGAAAAACACATTTTCACACAACTATTTTCTGCTAATCTAAATTTAGAAAAAGAAAAGAACTCTCACCATTCTCACATCCCCTGGACCCTGCAGGCAGAGAAGTCCAGGAGACGGGTATGGTAAGAATGCTTCCTGCTGGGGCTTGGATAGGGTCCCAAAATCTCTCAGAAACCCCACAGTGAGCAGCTTCAAGCCAGTGAAGTCTCCCGCTGGCTCACCAAAGCCATAGGGGAGAAAAACGTTTCCCTTCTTCCCTTCTGGAGTTCTTTGGTTGTTTTAATAATTAAATTGACATAAGACAGATCTGGAAACAACCCAAGTGCCCAGCAGTAGATGAGTGGATAAAAAAGCTGTGGTATATTTACACAATGGTATACTATATGGTCATAAACAAAGAAGGAAATCTTACCCTTTGCAATAGCAAGGATGGAACTGGAGAACATTATGCTAAGTGAAATAAGTCAGTCAGAGAAAGACAAATACATTATGGCCTCATTTACATGTGGAATCTAATGAACCAAATGAATTAATAAACAAAATAGAAACAGATGCATGAACACATGGAACACACTGACAATTGTCAGAGGAAAGGGAGTGCTGGATGAAAGAAAGTGAAGAGATTAGCTAAAGATCTTACACGCATGACAGAGACTCAGCCAACAGCGTGGTGATGACCAGACGGAAGGGGAGGTGAGAGCCGGGCGGAGGCTGGCCAAGGGGGAAAAGGGTGACATCTGTAATAGTGTCAACAATAAAAATAAAGTTTAAAAAGAAGACAGAGCAACGGAAGTGAAGTAAATTTAATTTCGTATGTATGAGAGCCTCACAAAGATATGCGAGGGCTAGTTAAGTAGTCAAGTTAATGAGGTTTTATGCCATCCTGAGCGAAGGCAACGGGGAGAGGGGTTTGGGACTTCAAAGGGGAGGAATGCACTTCACAGGTAGATGGGAAGAGCAAACGTTTGGTAAACAAATGTTTGCCAAGCTTTGTGAAGAAGTCTTTTCTTGTGTTAAAAAGTTACCTTTAGTAATAGCTCTCTTCCTGGTACGCCCTCCTTATCTAAATTCCTTTGGGCCGTTAAGGGGGAGGTAAAAAGCTTTTCTGGAGTCTGTCCAGTCTTGATTGTTTCCAGCGCAAGTAATCTGCATGCCAAAGTGGCACATTTTGGGGCAGCGCGCCCTGAACCCTGGCACCTACCTCACAGCTTAAACAAAAATCAATTCCAGTTGAATCATATAAAGCTTTTACGAGACATCATATAGCAATATATTTTCCAACCAGGGACAAATATTGCTCCCCAGAGGACATTTGGTAATGTCTGGAGACGCGTGGGGAAAGAGCTTTGCTGCTGGCATCTAGTGGGTAGAGACTAGGGGTGCTGTTTAACATCCTACAGCGCACAGGACAGCCCCCCAGCACAGACTGATCTCCCCCAAAACGCTAATAGTGCTGAGATGGAGAAACCCTGGTCTACGGCTGGGAAAACGTCTTAAATATGACACACACAAAAAGCACTAGCTCTGTAAGTTTCATTGCTAAGTTTGACAACATTAAAATTAAGAAAGTCTGTTCAGCGCATTGTTTCACAAAGAAAATAAAAACACAAGGCAAACAGTGGGAGACCTCACACACGCAGAGCCAGGAAAGGGTTCATTTGCCAAATGTAAGTACGGAAAAATGCAAACAGCACAACAGAACAATGTTGAAGAGACTTAGGTCAAAACTTCACAAAGAGAAAATCCAAATGGCCAACAGATATTAAGAAAGGTGCTTAGGATCGTGGTAAACAGGGAAATTTGCAGGGAAATTTTTTTGTTATTCTGAATTTGATTTTAATTATCATAATTAGATACAAAATTTAAGGTCTGACAATTTTGAGTGTTAGAGAAAATGTGAAGCACTCAAATACTTCTGGGGGAGGATTTAAATTGGTAGAACCTTTTTAGAAAAACATTTGGTGTTATTGTGTCTGATAGAGTCGCATACACAATGCCATGTAACATGGAATTTCCTCTCCTAGGCAAATGCAGTAATGCAGACTCATGTATATGAGGAGATGTATATGTGAATATTAATGACAGTGTGGTTTAAAAGGGCCCTGGACTAGAAACATTCACAATGCTTATGAATGGATAAATGATCTGTGATTTTGTGTGTGTGTGTGTGTGTGTGTGTGTGTGTGTGTGTGTATGTGTGTGTGTGTATGCAATTTTTTCTAGGAAAAAAACACCAAGTTTGTGGGTTTGATCCCTGGTCAGGGCACATACAAGAGACAATGCATAAATAAGTAGAACAACAAAGCAATCTCTGTCTCTCTCTGTCTCTCTGCGATTAATAAATTTTAAAAAATGTAATTTATATCCTTGCTTCTCACATCACTGGGGAGTTTGGTAGAAATGCAGGATCTCAGGCCCTGCCCCAGACTCACTGCATGAGAATCAGCATTTTTACAATATCTCAAAGCACTGCTGCGCGATGGTAAGCTCCACGGAGAAAAATAAAGCAGGGAAGGGGCATAGGGTGTCCCTGGGGTTGGGGGAGGTGGCGGTCAAACCTCTGAGGAGGTGACATTCCATCTAAGGAATAGGGAGTCTTCCAGTGGGGATAAATAAAGAGCTTTGCAGGCTTAAGGAAAGAGAAGTACAAACGCCGTCAAGTGAGGATGTGCCTGTATGTTCCCATTCAGCTGGGAGAACTGTGTGGTGGGAAGTGAGAAGCAAGGGGAAGGTTGTCAGAAAGAAACCAGAGAACTTAGGACAGTGGGACAACCAACAGTGTCTGGGCCTTGTAGGCAATTTGCAGATTTGAGTGCCCTTCTGAGTGAGGGAGGACATCTGATAGGTTTTGAGCAGAGCAGTGACGTCTGCCAGGAATATAACCTGAAAAGGAGAGAGCCTGATCTTTCAAGACAAATAATACATTCACAGTAAAATAATACATTTTAACAGAAAGTTAAATCTTCATCTTCCACAACAGAGTTTCATCCATAGTCAATCTAATGGAAAACTCTGAGACTTACGACGCTTTTCAACACGAACTTGAAGGTTATATCAGAAAGCAGAAAGCCAGAGGACTACAACCAGAGATGTCCTTTAAAAAGGTGACAGAAGGCTGTGCATACAGAGAAAGGGACTTCACTGCGCCCAAACCTTTCCTGCTGGAGCAGAGACTCTCCCTCAGGAGCTCCCACAAGTTCTCGGGTTCCTTCAAAAGGCTAAGAACGGCGGAAAACCTGTTACCCCTACGGTCCAAAGTTCATCACTCCACACAAAGGCTGGAATCTCTAAATCACTGTCACAAAAATCACGACCATTTCTTCAAAAACCCATGGCTTGCAAGCCCACCTGTGCAAGGAAAGGCCGCTGTCCCCCATGCAGCACGATGCAGAAAAGAGGCCAGCCGCTCTCCGACGGCCGCCGATGCGTCCATCAGGCGGGAGGCCAAGACGGAGGTCGAGGTGGAAGCCAGAAGAGAAGGTCCAGGGAGGAGGGAGCAGGACGCGGCCGGGAGGAACCCGTAGAGCGGCGCAGGAAGCGCTGCGCGGATGGAGAGTGCTGCCGAGAGAACCGGAGAAAGGTGGAGGTGGGGCTGGGGAGCGCAGAAACGCGAGCAGGACCCGGGAAGAAAAGCCACGGAGAGCGGGACGCCACCAAGGAAGAGAGACCTTTCTTCTCCCGCAGAGAGGAGCTGCCACCTAGTAAAGACAGCACGCAGGAGAGGGACCTGTGGGATGAAGATATCCTTGGCACTTGCTACTGATACTAAATCAGTAACAATATTGTTCTGATGTTAAACGACTTGGATCCGTTGGAAAGCCTGGATTAAATGACAGTGAAGCCACCAAGAAAACAAATTTAGATTCTCAAGTCAGACTGTTCAAATAAGAGACCCAGATGGCTTAAAGACACAAATGTAAAAAGTAAAATATGAAAGTACTACAGGAAATTTGTTTTTAATCTTAGAGCATGAATAGCCTTCCTGAACCACACACATTAGCCTGGAGCAATAAAGGAAAAAAATAATAAACGTAATTGCAGAAACATTTAAAATGTGTGTATAACCCAAGATTAAACATAAGGAAAGAATCTTAAAAGCAGCAAGAGAAAAGGAGTTACCTACAAAGGAGTTCCCATAAGACTATCCGCTGATTTCTCGAAAGAAACCTTATAGGCAAGAAGGGGCTGGAAAGAAGAATTCAAAGACATGAAATGCAAGGGCCTACAGCCAAGAATACTCTATCCAGCAAAGCTATTATTTAGAATGGAAGGGCAGATAAAGTGCTTCCCAGATAAGGTCAAGTTAAAGAAGTTCATCATCACCAAGGCCTTGTTATATGAAATGTTAAAGGGACTTACCTGAGAAAAAGAAGATGATCAAAAACTGTGAACAGTAAAGTGACAAACTCACAACTATCAACAACTGATCCTAAAAATCAAAAACAAGAACTAAGCAAACAACTAGAACAGGAACAGAATCACAGAAATGGAGATCACATGGAGGGTTATCAGTGGAGAGGGGGAGAGTGGAGAGGGGGAGAATGGTGGGGGGAGAATGGCAGGGAAGGTACATGGAATAAGAAGCATAAATGGTAGGTACAAAATAGACAGGGGGAGGTTAAGAATAGTATAAGAAATGGAGAAGTCAAAGAACTTATTATGTACCACCCATGAACATTAATGGTGGGGGGAGGATGGAGGGGAATGAAAGGGTGGGGAAATGGGACAACTGTAATAGCATAATCAATAAAATGTACTTAAAAAATCTGTGTATAACAGAAGATTTTGTTGTATTAAAAAAAAGAAATGATAAGCATTGTGCACATGCATACAAACAGCTCCAGAAATATACACAAAACACTGACAACTCTGAGCTCTAGGGGTAGACTAACTTCACAGAGTGTACATTTCTTTCTGTTTAAAATTTTGTACTATATGAGACTGTTACCTTTTCAATAAGGAAATATTTTTAAAGGCAAGCAACATATTGGGGAAAAGTATTTGCAACACTCTATATTAATATGTCTTGTGCCAGTTATCAAATTATTGCCTCTTACCTCCAAGGGGCTTCTGCTCAGCTTTGTGAAACTGGATTCTGTAGGCTTGTCTCCTTTGCCAGTTGGCTTTATGCTAGTCTGCCAGTAGAGTGCGCTAGAGGGACGTCTTAAACTGGGAGCAGGAGGAAGGGACTTTCCTTTTTCCAGTGTTGCCAGTTTTCTGGGGCAGCAAGTCTGTACCTCTGTGTGTGTGTTTCTGTGATCTAGCTGAAGCCCATGCCTTCTGACAAATTTCTTTGTCACTGGTGGGCTGTGGCATGCACGTTCTGTCTGAATCTCAGTCATGCGCGGACCCCCTCTTCCAAGTTTCTGTCCGTTTCATGTTCACCCTCTATCAAAGGTCTAGGGTGGACAAAAAGCATTCTGCAGGCCAAATCCAGCCCCCTATGTGCTTTTGTACTGCCCTTCATCTAAAAATGGTTTTCGCATTTGAACTCCAACTAAACAAAATGTTATCCCAACAAAATGGACTTCATTCTGCTTCTTAAAGAACTCTATCCCAAAGCCTGCACTCAATTATTATATTTTTAATTTTATCAATACAAAAGTGAAAATTTATTTTGTGTTGTTCTATCATTACTTACACAATATATTTCATTGTGCCTGGTATTCCACAAAACCTAAAATACCTCCTACCTGTCCCTTTACAGAAAAAGCTTGCTAATCCCCTCCCTCAGAGCCTCTTATAACCCTTTTGGTTACAAGTTAATCACCTTTTATTAGAGAAAAATTCTTTAAATTTAATGTTATCTGTTTTAATTACTGCCATGGCTTGTCTCCTGATCTGCCCCTGACTGCAATAGTCCTAATAGACAGAAATCTTCTACCAATGAAAAAGAAAATGTGAACAACCCAATAGGAAAATGAGCATTCTCCTATTATCTATTGAATTCCCGTCATTGTTCTAGGCACTAAGATAAAGCTAAAAATGAAATACAAGTCAGCTACAAAAATGGAAAGAAAAAAACTGTTGATGTATAAACTGGAACTCGTTTTGGGACCTGTGTAGTGAGGAATAAGGTACCTCACCCAGTCCTAGGTCGGGAAGGACGGTGACGACGGTGACAGTCTTGCAGATTACGGAGTTCGTTGTTTGCTGTTTGGTGCCATCCCACAGTTGTAGAAAGAATATCTGGCACCCTTAATTCTTTTTCTTTTTTAATCAATTAAATAATTAATTTTTATTTTATTTTTTCCATCACTATTTATCCACCTTATATCCTCTTCCCCTCTCACCCACCTCCCCAACCCCCCCCATGGCATCTTTAGTTCTCATCTACTAAATGCCAGTAGCTCCCTTCCCAAACATTGAGACAATCAACACAAGCCCCCATAAGTCTACAAAATGTGCACCCTCCCAGTGGTTCCTGCTCCCTCTGAGAATGCCTGGCTTAGCCTCTGAGAGCCCAAGTGAACAAACATTTGAAAATCAAGTCCTGGTGTTCTTTGTCCCTGAAGACAACCCATTGAGATAAATAGGCCAATACTTTATCCCCATTTATCAGATGAGGAAATCAAGACCACGGGGCTGCAAGAGCCAAGTAATGTAATGATCCAACTAAGGTCCTTTGAGACCCGACTAACTGCGCTTCCCAACCACCTTTGTACAAGATCAACACAGAAAATCAGTCGTGATTCCATACACTGGCAACGAACACTCTAAAAAGGAAATTAAGAGAAACATTTCCATTTACAACAGCATCCAAAATAATAAAATATCAAAGAATAAATTGAATCAATAAAGTGAAAGACCTGTACATTGAACACCAAAAAACAGCGTTGAAGGAAATTAAAGAGGATCTTAAAAAACGGAAAGACATGCTGTATTCATGGATTGAAAAACTTAATATTGTTAAGATGGCAATGCTACCCAAAGCAATCTGCAAATTCAGTGCAATCCCTGCCAAAATTCCAACACTGTGTTTTGCAGAAATGGAAAAGCTGATTCTCAAACTCATATGGAAATATAAGGGGTCCTAGATAGTTAAAACCATGTGGTATTATAGAATTATACACCTGAAACCTATATAATTTTATTAACCAGTGTCACCCCAATACATTCAAGAAAAAAAGAAAAAGAAAAGAAAATGATTAATTTTGTGTTATATAATATCATTTCAATTAAAAAGAAAGAAAATTCACTAGCATGTGGTCTCTCCGGGTTTTTCTGTCTTGTCTGTTCTCAGGCCTCAGCTCCTAGGTACAAGGTCAAAAAGAAGAACAAAGTTGAACATCTCACACATCTTGATTTTAAAACTTACTACAAAACTACATGTATTAGCATTCAGCAGACAAACAGAAGTAATAGGAGACACATATAAGAGGCTTATTATAAGTTATGGGCTCATGCAGTTATGGAGGCTGAGAAGTCCCATAAACTGCTGTCTGCAAGCTAGAATCCCGGAAAAGCTGCCAGTGTTATCTGAAGACTTTAGAGCAAGAGGGTCAGTGATGTAAATTCCAGTTCAAGCTCAGAGGCTTGAGAACCGGGAGTGTGGAGGGCGAGAAGACCAATGTCCCAGATAAGGCACAGAGGTAGAAAGAGGGCAAGTCCCACTTCCTCTGCCTTTTTGCTCTGTCCAGGCCCTCAGAGGGTTGGATAATACCCACACTGGAGAGGACCATCTGCTTTACTCTGTCCACCAATTCAAATGTTAGCCTCTTCCAGAAATAATTTCACAGACACACCCAGAAATAATGTCTAATCAGATATCTGCTTGTCCACGGCCTAGTCAAGTTGACATAAAACTTGACTATCACACTAATCAAAGCAGTGTGCTGCTGGCATGAAAATAGGACAGAATTTTATATAGATCAGTGGGGTAGAACTGAGAGTCTAGAAATAAGCGCATACATCTATGGTCAATTGATTTTCAACAGAGTGCCAAGACTATTCAAGGGGGGAAGAATAACCTCTTCATCAAATGATGCCTGGACAACTTGATATCCACATGCAAAAGAATGAAACTGGACCCTCGCTTCATACAATATTGAAAAATGAACTCAAAATGGATCAACAACCAAAATATGAGGACTAAAACTATAAAACTCTTAGAAGAAAACATCAGGTAAATCTTCATGGCCTTGAATTTAGCAGTGGACTCTAAGATATGACACTAAGAGCAAAGCAACAAAAGAAAAATAGATAAATTGGCCTTCAGCAAAATTAAAAACTTTTGTGCATTAAAGGACATTATCAACAAAATGAAAAGACAACTAATAGTACAGGAGGAAGTATTTGCAAAGCATATATCTGAGAAGGATCTAGTGTCCAGAATATAAAAAGAGCTCTTATAATTCAGCAATAAAAAGACAACCTAATTTTCTAAAAGGGGAAAAGGATTTGAGTAGACATACAAAGAAGGAATACAAATAGCCAACAAGCACATGAAAAGATGTTTAGCATCATTAACCATTGGGGCAATGCAAGTCAAAACCACAGGGAGATATTGCTTTACAGCTACTGAGATGAATGTGTGTGTGTGTGTGTGTGTGTGTGTGTGCAGGCGTGTGTGTAACAAGTGATGTTGAGAATTTGAGGCAACTGAAACTCTCATACATGGTTGGTGAAAACGTGAAATGGTGCAGCTGCTATGGAAAACAGTTGGACAGTTACTCAAAAAGTTAAAGAAAAAGTAAAAACAACTCAAATATTCATTAACAGATGAATGGATAAACAAAATGTTGGATATATATAAACAGAATATTACTCAGCTACAAAAAGGAACTGAGTAATGATATATGTTACAACATGGATGAACCTCAAAAGTATACTAAGTGAAAGAATCCCACTAAATAATGGTTTCACTTAAGGAGGGAGAGACTACATATTTTTCATAAATGAACCAACTTACAAAGTGTACTCATTTTAGTTAAGGCAGATGATGTTTTAAAATAATTTTATACAAAAACAAAAAAAATTGTGAAAATAATTTTTTAGATAGGACAGATATTTTATTTTTTGTTTTTTATTTTTTTAAGACTTTATTTATTTTTAGAGAGAGGGGAAGAGAGGGAGAGAAACATCAATGTGTGAGAGATACATTAATCGGTTGCCTCTTGCACCCCCGCAACCAAGGACCTGGCCCGCAACCCAGGCATGTGCCCCGACCCTGCCCTGACCAGGAATCAAACCAGTGACTCTTCAGTTCACAGGCAGGGGCTTAACCTACTGAGCCACACCAGCCAGGGCAGGTGGGACAAGTATTTTTTAAAAATGAAAGAAAGGAAGAATCCAGACTCAAAAAACCACACGATGTAATTTCTTTTAAATGAAATGTCTAGAATAGGTAGATCCATAAAAACAAAATGAAGATGAGTGGTGGCAAAGACTTAGGGAGAGGACTAGGGGGCCAGAGAGAGCTACTGCTTAATGGGTACAGGTGTTTCTTTTGGGGAGATGAAAATGTTTTGGAACTAGATAGAGATGGTGGTTGCATAACATTGTAAATGTACTAGATACCACTAGATTATACACTTTTAAACAGTTTTGTTTTTTAAAAAATATTTTATTATTTATGCTATTACAGTTGTCCCATTTTTTTCCTTTTTTGTCCCCCTCCATCCACTACCCGCCACTCCCTCGCTGTTGTCCATGTCCATGAGTCATACATACATGTTATTTGGCTAATCCCTTCACCTTCTTACAATCAGTCCCCACCTGCCCCCTCCCCTCTTACAACTGTCAGACTGCTCCATGTTTCTATGCCTCTGATTCTATTTTGCTTGTTAGTTTATTTTGTTCATTAGATTCCACATATAAGTGAGATCATATGGTATTTGTCTTTCACAGACTGGCTTATTTCACTCAGCACAATGTTCTCCAGGTCTATCCATGCTGTCAAAAAATGTAAGAGTTCCTTCTTTTTTACTGCTGCATAGTATTCCATTGTGTAACTATACCACAGCTTTTTTATCCACTCATCTCTTGATGGGCACTTGGGCTGTTTCCAGATCTTGTCTATTGTAAGTACCACCGCTATGAACATAGGGGTGCACATATTCTTTCGAATTGGTGTTTGAAGATTCTTAAGATATATTCCCATAAAATGGTTAATTTTGCACAGATGCAGTATTATAGAATTATATACCTGAAACCTATATAATTTTATTAACCAGTGTCACCCTAATACATTCAATAAAAAAAGAAAAAAAAGAAAATGGTTAATGTTGTGTTACGTAATATCATTTCAATTAAAAAGAAAGAAAACTCACTAGCATGTGGTCTCCCCAGGATTCTCTGCCTTGTCTGTGCTCAGGCCTCAGCCCCTAGGTACAAGGAAAATGTCAAGGGAGACTGGCCTCTGACAGGGCTGGAGGAGCAGCTCACATTCAGGACAAAATACTCCTTCTCCTTTAGTGACTTTGAACTCTCTACACCTAACTCAGCAGTGTCTGTCACCAGCAAAGGACAAAGGAGCTGGGGCAGAATGGGATGGAAAAGAAACTGGCTTTGGACACCGATGCTGACAGTATCCCTGCCACACTATCTGCTTTAGGCCTCCAGTGACACACTATCCCCTCTTAGACAAACGGCAAGCCGTTAGGGTGACCCACATGACCTGGGTGTCTAGGTTCTTGTTGATATTGTGGCCCCCTCCCTCAGTCCTCCCTCCCCAGGCTGCCTCACCCCTGCAGACCCTCACACACCCAGTAATCCTCCTTAGAATACCCTCCCCCAGCTCCCCAGCACCTTCCTCTGCAATCCCCACTGGAATGGGAAGACTACACCAGCAAGTATCCCTGACAGGGCTGGGTGACACAGCCGGTAGACAGAGCAGCCCATGTACGCAGAGCAGGAAAGCAGGATGCTCACACACTCACGCACGCATTCACACAGCTTCAAAGTCGGCATCTTTGTTCATCTGCTAATTTCTCATTTTAATGTTATTATAACAGTAATTGCCCCTGTGGGGGCAGTAGGAGAGCTGTACAATCTTCTCAGCTCTTCCCGGCTATGAAGGGCTAGGTCTGGTTTCAACAAACCCCTCAGGCAGGGTTGGGGTCCCATTTCTGGGGTCCCATTTCTGGGGTCCCAGCTCACTGTGCTTGGGTCACTATTAGTTAAATTCTCTTTGTCTTTCATAAGCGAGTGCCCCTGAGGGCAGGGTCTGGGTCTTGGTGACTCCTGTCCCCCTGAGAGCTGGGGGCACCCAGGAGCCTTGCAGTAACTACTCAAAAAGAAAAAAAATGCCCTGAGTTAGGGTCCAGCTCCACCACACACTCTTGTGGGGTCTTGAACATCCTGACCTCTCTGAGCCTCAGTTGCCTTAACCATCACATGGACTCATGACCTGCCTGGAACCACCTCCCAGGGTGCAAGTGCTTGACACAGGACAGCAGCGTCACCTCCTGAAAGCAAGGGGTCCTAGTGCGCTTTTTAAAAACAGAGCCAAGATCTTTGAAATGCGGGAAGGATGAGGGTGGAGACCTTGCCAGCCTCACACCAGACTCTCCCCAGGTCCCGCCTCCTCTCTGTAACCTGCTCCCCTCCGCTGCCCCCGGCCCCCCCGCTCCCCGGTCCTCTCCCCACCCCCTGCTCCCCTGCAGGACAGCCTCAGCCCAGCCCGCGGAGACCAGGTGTCGAGGCGCCGAGATGCGGCTGTGGCTCTGTCTGCTCCTCGCTGCGGCTCAGGGCGCAGGTGAGGTGGGAGCGGCGAGGGGCGGGGGTCGGAGGCTGGCGGCGCGCGGGCCGGGACGGGTGGTCTGCGCTGGCCCCAGGAGAGCCTGGAGGTGGCGCTTCGGATGGCTGCCCCGGTAGGGACCAGAGACCAGAGTCGGGGCTGTGGGGCTCCCGGGGGCAGGCGGTGCGGCAGGGACAGCCCCTGAGGGTGGAGAGGATAATGGGAGCTCATTATCCCAGAAGTCTGTGGAGCCCAGGACTGCAGCCACCTCCGCCCAAAAGCTTGGAGCTAGGAGACGGGAGGCTGGAAGACGGGAGGGAGAGGAAGGGAAATAGGAGAGAGGAGGGGAAGGAGGAAAGGAGATAGGAAGGAGGAAAGGAGATAGGAAGGAAGAAGAGAGAAAAGAGGGAGGGGGTCCAGAGAGGAAGGAAAAATGCCGTTGCTCAGAGACAAGGCAGGGATGTGCTCCCAGGAAGGTGCCAGAGGCCCAGTCCTGGTTTGGATGTCCCACGCATGACCGAGGGCTCTATAGACACATTTTTATTACTTCCGGGCCAGTTTTCTGAGTACAATCTGCGTAATACCAGGCTGTTGCCAGTTCTCAGGCAAGTACGGCAGGGTATTCCCTCAGGCAGAGTTTCCCTGCTTCCCCAACGTTCCCTGGGGTTGGGTGTGTAGTGTGACTTCAGTAACGTGCAGTATTAGAGTTGGAACCCAGCAGGTGGAACGGAGCAGGAGTCTAGACTGTCCCTTTGACTAAGCCCCGTCAGACTACCTTTTAGAAGTCCCTCCGCCTCCCAAAATGCTCCCTAACCTGGGGTCAGTTTGCTCTCTTGCCCGAGAGCCCCAAGGTAGACATCCTGCCTGGGGTGACAAGGCCTGCCAGCCCAGCCTCTGACCCAGTGAGCTCAAGAACATCTGAAGTAAAAGCTAATCCAGGACATTCAGAGCTACTGACGTTATTGCCGATCATTTTAGAGACAGTGGGTCCCTCTGAGAATGGAGTCACTTAGCTTACTGAGAGAATGAAATGAATCAAATGCGACCGCATGTGTGACAAAACCTGGCTAGGTGTCCGGCATATAGATAGGGTTCGGCCAGGCTGGATGTTTGGTCCCCAGGGGCTAAAACACAAGTGGTCACCAGAGAGAGACCAGGGAGTGATGCAGCCAGGAAGTCTTCCTGTCATGACAAAGGAAGTGCCCCTTCTGACCTCTTTACTGCCGAGAACTCACTTATGGGCTTCCTTAGAAGGTCTTTGAGAACCTGTGTATCTGTGGCCCCACTATGTGCACATGAGCACTTGACCACCATCCTGGAACCACAGGTTCCATCAGTTCAGGGAGTGACTTACAGCTCAGGCCCTGGGCCTGCAGACCTGGACTTGAATGTGAATCCACCACAGACAGGCTGCGTGACCTTAAGCATGTCTTTAACTTTCCCGAGCCTCCATTTCCTCACCTATAAAGTGGATGTGAAACAGGATTTGATGAGGAGTAAATGAGATAATACGTGCACTATGCTTGGCATCGTTCGATAAATATCAGAATTTTCTATTCTTATTATCTCCCCCAAGAGGTCAGTGACCCAAAGCAATAAAGAACCTCTACTTTGCTGAAAAGACAGTATGGTATTTGGGGAAAAAAGCGAAGACCCAGCAGCCACTTGGGCCGCAGGTGCCATTTCATTTTTGATACAAACAGAAGCTCAGCGTGATCTGTGAGTGGAGTCAAAAAGCTTAATTTATTTCATCAGTGTTAGAAAAGGCCACTATGGAGCCTGAGAACAAGTGTAGGCAGGATTGTGAGCATGGACCGCGACCTCAGTGTGCCAGCTCCTCTCGGGTACACACACGCGTGCACCATTCTCTGGCCTCTGCTGCTCATCCAGGCCTGGGCCTCGCTGCTCCTGGGTCTCCGCCCTGGCCTGCGCCCTCCCTCCGCCCGACGGCTAAAATGAAAGGCTTACCAAGTCAGATTTAGTCTGTTGGACTTCGCAGCGAAAGACCCATTCTAATCCTTCTCAAGATTTCATTTGCTGCCAGTAACAACCCCAGATATGTGATACACGTGAACAATGATTTGCCTGTGTACAGTGCTTTACAGTTTGCTTTCTTGGACATTCTAGCCTGCAGAGGCGATCAGAACAATGGCCTTAGGTCACCCTCTTTTTAAACAGAAGAGGCAGGCTCCATGACTCGCCTTAGGTTCCACAATTGGTGCGGGGCAGAGGCCGGGTTCAAGGCCAGGCCTGTGAGCTCTGCTCCAGTTTTCCGTGAGCAGTCTCCTACTTACAGTACTTCCTGTCTGAGACCAAGATGACTCCCAGCCCTGCTTCCGCGGTGCCTGTCCTTCCACTCAAGAAGAGGATCCAGTGACCTATCAATTGCTGGGTTGGGGAGTGATGGTCATTAATTGTGCCTACCAGGGGATAGTAAGTACTGGTTGTCACCCATGCCCAGAAACTGCGGTTGGCCCTCTTTTAGGTTGGCCAGCCCCGTCCTGTGCTCTGCCTGTGGTCCTGAGCTTCTCTCCCAGCGTGCCCTGGGTCTTTTTCTACTGCTCGGAGCCTGTTGAAGGTCTATATAGAGAGTTGCAGCAAGGCGAGGTGAAAGGCTTTGACTTCAGACCTTGAATCTTTGAGTTTGAATCCCAGGTCGCTTACTAGCTGTAAGTGGGATTTTGAACAAGTAACTTCATGCCTCGGTTTCCTTATCTGTGTAATGGAGATAAAAATCCCGAAGTGAGATTGAGTCTTGATTGAGATCATTATGCAAAGAACCAGGCTTGTAAGCATGCGATCAACAAATGGCAGCTCTCTCCCCCATTCCCTCCGTAAAGCTGGGCAGAGTAAACACCCGCCTTGCGGACGATCCCCTGGGAGGTGGGGTGCTGGAGCTCTGGAGTCCAGGGGCCACCAGCCTTTGGAGCTTGCAGCTGGGCAGGTTCTTCCACGGCTTTTCCTTCAATACTGGACTCAGGGTGACTCTGAGGCTCCACTGCGGTGACCCAGAAAATGTGCTGATGGCCTCTGCCCCTCTGCTTCTCACAGCTCTCCACAGCGGCCTGATGCACCAGCAGAGTCCTGGGTCCCTAATGGCTCAGACCAACACAGATGTGAACATGTCTTGTGAAGTCAAAACCTCCCCTGCTAACATGCGCATCTACTGGCTGAGACAGCTCCAGGCCCCAAGCATGGACAGCCACTATGAGTTCCTAGCCTCCTGGGATCCTACAAAACAGACTGTGTATGGCAAGAATGTGGGGCAGGAGAAGCTAACTGTGAGTCGGGAGTCAACCCAGACCGTTCTCAGTCTCATGAGTGTGAAGCCTACAGACAGTGGTGTCTACTTCTGCATGACCATCGGGAGCCCTGAGCTGACCTTCGGAAAGGGAACTCAGCTGACTGTGGGTAAGATCCTGGTTCAGTGTTATGGATAGCACTGAGCACCTACTGTGTACCAGGCATGTGCTAGGCATGGGGGTTACCTCCACTCTCAGGGAGCCTAGCAACTCCACAGGAGGGGATGGCAGCCATGAGCAACAGCACTACAGCTAATTGTAACAGAAAATATATTCTGAAACCTACCCAAGGCCAAACACATGCAAATATTTTACATAGGTCTCTCACTTACTGATGCCAACCATCCCGGGAAGTAGGTACTGTTACCATTCCCATCATAATGAGGCGCTTAGAGGAATCACTGTTTCTTATGGGGACAGAACAACGCTGTCCTTCAGCCACATCAGGCCCACCAAGACTTGGGCTGCATTCTCAGGCCTGATGATGGTCTCAGAAGTCCCCACTATGGCCACACAGAACCAGTGAGGGGCGAGTGCCTCACATTCCGCATGTGGGTCTATGACTCGAACCCATATCCAGGGTTGCAGGGAATGAGGAGACTAGACCCCAGGCCCAGCTGCAAATTCTGTTGCAAATTCACTGTGTGCCTTTGTGGGGGGGCGGTCTCCTCACTGGACCTCAGTTTTCTCATCTGTGTCATGGAGTTGATGATGACCTCCAAGACCCCCTCCAGTCCTTAGAAGCCGCAGTTCCTTGCAAGTTAAGTCAGCACACCCAGTATAGTTACAGTGTGAGGCACAGATGTAATTTAAAATTATCTGGTAGCTATGTTAAAAAAAAGTAAAAAGAAACACAGAAGAGTTATTTAAATAACATATTTTATTTAACCCAATTTATCAACAGTATCATTTCAAAGTATAATCAAGATAAAATTATTGCCGAAATATTTCATATCCCCCTTTCATATTAAGCATTCCATGTGTGCGTTACATGAAGAGCACATCTCGAGTCAGGCTGGCTATGCTCCATGTGTTTAGCAGCACGAGTGACAAGTGGCTGCTGTGTTGGACAATGAGGATGAAAGCTGTCAAAGGTGCAAAGGAATCAGGGGCAGAAATTCTCAAAGGCCCCGTCTGACTTTAGCCCTCTCCTCAGGTTAGCCCAGGGCAGGGGCCAACCCCCCGAAAGCCTCCCACTGCCTACTTCCCCCTCATCTGGGTTCTTCTCACCTTCTCACACTGGGGGCACTGAGAGTACCAAGGCGCTCAGGAGGAATTAGACCACTCCGCCTGAGGTATGCAGCTTGCCTTGGGGCTTGTTTAACTGAGCTGCCTTGGGGTTTGTTAATTGATTCCTGTATTGAAAATTGGGTTTTGGTTGGGCAGGGGGGCGGTGTGGGTTTTGGTTCGGTTTGTTGTTTTTGTCTCTGTAAGTCCCACATCTTTCCATTCACGAGATTTCAGGGTCTGAGAAAGGTGGAGGGTGAAATAGCACAACTGGTTTTCAGAAGCTCCCCGACCTCCACCCACTCACTCTTGGTTTTGACATTTCCAAAGCCTTCCCACTCGCCGCCCAGCTCCTGGGAGTGGCAGTGCCTCCCCAAAGCATGTGCTTGCAACGACATCATCTCCCCCGGGGAGGGGATCCATAGCCAGAGCCCACCCTTGCCAGAAAATCAGTGCATTTTGAAGGAAGAAGCCGGATGGTAGAGAAAGTATGCAGGAAAGACCGCCTTTTTCAGGCTCCTTAAGCACACCATGGGTTCAAAGGGCCTGTACCCTTTCAAACCGGAGAGAAGGGGGAAGATTTGAACTTGGTTGGGAGTGTCAAGAGGAATCAAGGGGACCTGGTTCTGGGCAAGAAGAAATTAAAACGGAATGAGGCTGTCCGCAAACCCTCGTCGGACCCAGAATACTGTGCCCAGCCAAGGCACTCGGGCCCTACAGGGCCGGCTCCCTGCAGGCTCACCGCTGGCCTGCAGAGAGGCCTCTGTGTGTGTGAGGTAAGGGGAATGAACACTTCCAGGGCTGCGAGGATGAAGAAGATAACAGGGTGCTACTGCTCCCCGTGCACTCCCAGAGCATGAGAGCCCACGGTGTCTTTCCTTTCACACTCGTTTCCCCCAGCTCGCTGATGACCTGGGCCGGGGTCCACCTGATTTGCTTCACCTTTTTGTGAAAAAGTGTCTGCTCGGGAGGCAGCGTGGCACAGCGAGAGCCTAGAAGCAGAGCCTTTGACTCAGGTCCTGGCTCTACTGTTTACTGTCTCTCGCACTTCGGGCGAGTTATTTCATCTCTCCGTGCCTAGGCCTCCTCGGGGGTGAAATGGGGACAATAATGCCTCTCCCAAAAGTTGTTGGGCTCAATAAACTCAAGCTGAAGTACTTGGCACTGCCACTAGCACATGGGTTAGTGAGTGTTAACTCTGGTTAGTTGGCTCTTCTCAAAGCTTCACGGGGCAGGCAGAGCCGACCATGTTATCTTCACTTTCCAGAGGAGGCACAGGGTGGGGAGGGTCCCAAATGTCCACTTTTGATATGGAAGAAGCCAGGCCCAAAATGACCAACTTGTTGGCTGCCCCTCCTAGTCCCCTTGACTCTAGAGTTTAAGTTCGTGGTTTCGACCTACTCCCTCTCCTATTATTTTACAGAAAATCATTGCAGTAAACTGTCTTTCCTCAGCCCACAAAGGCAAAGATTGAATACCTTTCAGGTATTCAGTCACCCACAGGGCTCACACCATCGCTCAGCCTCTCGGTGCCTCAGGCGTCTCCCTTTGCTCTGCTCATTTCATCCCCTGTTTCATCCCAAAGCTTCAGCATGTGACACTGAATTAAAACAAAAACAGAGTGACCCACCCAGGATTCAGGAGAGGGGTTTGGGGTCCCAGCCCCACACTTCCCATAAGGGCCTCAGAGGCTAGCTTCTCCCCTTAATTTTGCGGGTGTTCATCTTTGAAATTAAAGGTTGAGATTACATTAAAGATCCCTCTGGCTCTGATTGTATATGATTTTTAATGACATCAGAGAAGGAAAGAAAATCCCAACATATACAACCGTCATGGTGCTAAAAATTTATTTATTGATTTTAGAGAGAGAGGGAGTGGAGAGAGAGAAGGGAATATGGACATCTTGTTCCACTTATTTATTCATTCATTGGTTGATTCTTGTATGTGCTCTGACCGGGGATTGCACCACAATCTCAACCTATTGGGATGATGGTCTAACCAACCGAGCTCCTAGGCTAGGCCAACCGGCATTGTATTGTACATACAGGAAAGGCGCCCACCTCCTTTCCACTCGCTTAGGGATTGGCAGGGCTGGGGGACTCTGGCTTCGGCCAGGCACAGCCATGTCTACTATACACTTCTCTGGGCACACTGTCCCCTTTAATTCTCACATCAACCCCAAGAAGGAGGTGAAGACCATTTTTATTTCTGCAGGTGGGGAAACTGAGGCACAGAAAAGTGACAGAACTTGCCCCAAGTTACACACTGGTTAATCAGGGGTGCTGGGTCTCTGTTCAGTTCTATGTAGTTCCAGAACCCCTCTCTCCAGGATATCAAGCTGACCCCTGTCACTAAACTCACAGATAGATCTGAAAGTTAGGGAAGCAGTTCAAAGATTTTATTGTTCTGTGACCCTCAAGCTCTGTAGTAGCCTAGAGAATGGTCATAAGGACTTCAGTATCTGGAGGTAAGAAGTGCAGTGTTAAGTTTTATCTCTAAGTCTACCTGCTATTTACCTGGCTAAGATATGTGTCTTGCTTGTTTTCTGTAGTTGATGTCCTTCCCACCACCGCTCAGCCCACCAAGAAGACCACCCCTAAGAAGAGAAGGTGCCCATCGTTCCCACGCCCAGTGACTCGGAAGGGTGAGTTTTCCCATTCCCCCAGACTCTCAGAAACATGGTGTACACGGTCACTTCCTTCCTTCCTTCCTTCGTTCCTTCGTTCCTTCTGTCCTTCGTTCCTTCTTTCCTTCCATAGGCTCTTCCCAAGTGCACGCCCTCAAGCCTGTTTCTCTGGCCCTGAGCTGGGGTCAGAGGGAAGGGGTGCGGTCCTTCAGTAGCTCACAGTCTAGTGGGGAACATACTCACCAATCGTCACAGGACAAAACTTAATGAAAGATAAGTTTGCCCAAAACCTTCACACAAATTTTTCTAGCATCATTATTCCTAATAGTCTAAAAGTAGAAACAACTCAAATGGACTAACAAAATGTGGAGTATCCAGCAATGGAATATTATTTGGTTATAATTAAGAATTCATTACTAATACATGCTGTAACATGGATGAGTCTTAAAAATATTATGCAGTGGAAGAAGCTGGTTACAAAAGACTACATATTATATGATGTCATTGATATGAAAAGTCCCGAATATGACATTCTGTAGAGACAGAAAGCAGAATCGTGGTTGCCCAGGGCCGGGGGCTGGGGGAGGAATGGGGACGATGGCCAACAGGTACAGGAGTCCTTGAGGGGGATAAAAATGTTCTAAAACTACATCGTGGTGATGGTTGCACATTTCTATGAATTTACCAAAAAACATTAAATTATACACTTGAAACAGGTGAACTTTACAATATAGAAATTATATCTCAGTAAAGGTGTTAACTAATAAACAAAAACCCCAACCCAAAGGACCAGAACTTTAAACTCTCTCCCTTTTGATGCCTAACAGGGGACCAGACATGCAGTGTGTGCATAGTATATGCTTGCTAATGAGTGAACAAGCTCGCCGCTCTGTCCCGTAGGCACCAGACCCCACAGCTGGAGCGCGCGCACACGCGCGCACGCACGTACGCACGCACACTTCTTGAGCCCATAAGCCAAATGTGTTTCTAGAAAAATAGTGACCGCTGTTCTCCGAAAGTTGGCGGGGACAAACAGAAAGTACCATCTGCTCCATCCCTCCGAACAGCCCGCAAGCAGCCACACCAGGTTGCCTCATGCTCCTGAGGCTACTTTGTCTCAAATATACGTAAAAGCCCAGGAAGGGTCTAGGAGAGGGGGGCGGGGAGCGGCCCCGTTAGGTCCCAGTGAAAAGGACATCAGAACCCATGTACAGAGGGCAGCATTTTAGAGAACAAAAGGGTGGAGATGGAGTGACCTCCTTTGACAAAGTTTATGCCCCGAAACTTCACCTGGAGGTTTTCAAGCAGGGCACAACAGAAAAGGACGGAAGGGAAAATACAATAGGGCCAGAAGGATGGGGACACAAACACCGGGCCTGTGCTGTGGCCCTGAAGGAGCCAGCAAAGCAGGTTAAAAGAAAGGCAAAGCTCCAAGCAATGCCACAGTGATAGAAAAACGCAACCCCAGGCGTCAGAGCCTTTATCCAACCTTAAATTCTAGAAGAAATCTGCTCTGTTCACCCTTATGTAAGGACTGCTGAATGATAGTGAATTCAGTAACAGCTCTATACATGATGGATGAAGAGTCTTCAAATTTCTTGTGTCATTTCTAATATTAATCTTCAGGGAAAAATCCTGGGGCAAAATGCAAATCCAACATCAGTAGGTTCTTTAGAATAAACAAGCAGCCAGTGGAGTGGAGGGGGGTGGCTAGGTGGTAGTTGCCTTTGGGGACGGGGCCATGGGGCAGTGTAACCCAGTGGTAAATCAGCCAGGCCTCGGTTATAATCCCTATCTACTGCTGCCTATACTGTGTGACCTTAGGCAAGTGATTCAGCCTGTCTGAACCTCAGTTTCCTCATCTGTAAAGTGGGGTTGTTGACCTGGATAAAGGGAAGGGGGATTAAATGAGATGCCATACACAAGGCATTTAGCTTGGCAGGGCACCTAGACGGAGCTAAAGCTTATAATCATGAATAAAACCCTCACGGCCACCATGGGCAGGCCCCTTCTCCCCAAGACTTAGGGCTGTCCTTGGAGAGAAACTGAGAGGTCCTGGGGGACAGTTTCTAAACCCCCGTCTCAGGAGAAATGTGGTGAGATCCAGACCTCAGGAGACCCCAATGGAAAAGGAAGCCAAGCTGCATGTCACTGGTGTGGTCGGGCCGCCACCTCCCTGCTCAAGCGGGCTTTTTGCCACCCCCGTTAGAAGCAGTAGCTTCCCCAGAGTCGCATTTTGGGTAGATGATGACGCTGCGCTGAGGGCCTGTGGCTGCACTGTCGGCCTCCAGCTCAGCCATGACCACCCTTCAGGAGACCCCCTCGGAAAAAGGGACTCGGCCTGCTCTGCGTGACCCTGCAGGCTTCGCCCACCCCTGTTACTGTGTGAAAAATTACCACTTTATAGAGGTGTGACTTGCATGTCATAAAATCCACCCATTTTAAGCATATAACTGATTTTTAGTACATTTACCAAGTTATGCCACGATCACTACAATCTAGTTTTAGAGCATTCCATCAGCCACAAAAGATCCTTTGCACTTGTTTACAGCTGGTTTCTGTTCCCACCCCAGACCCTGGCAATCACTAACCTACTTTAAATTTTCTATCGGTTTGCTGCTTCTGGCCATTTCGTATAAATGGAGTCATGCGCTATGTGGATTTTCATACCTGGCTTCTTTCACTTAGCATCATGTTTTTGAGAGAACACGGAGGAGGTGAGAGGGAGGCAGATAGAAACCCTTGCACCTTAGAGGTAGGAAAGACTTTCAAGGACCTCTCTGCAGCCTTCCAGCTGGTGCAGGAATCTCCCCTCCACATTGCACCATCCAGCCTTGAAGGCCGGCTGCCTCCCACAGAGGGGCTGCCTCCCACAGAGGGGCTGCCTCCCACGGAGGCGCGCACTCCATCCCCTCCCTACCTCTCATGCCCTCAGGCTGTCGGGGGGGTGGCCAGCATGGGCTTTAGAACTTGAAGGATCTGGATTTATACCCTGGCCTTGCCTTTTCAGCAAAACCAGAATCTTGGTTCTTCTGAACTGTAATGAGAGATAAAAATGATAATACTACCCTCCTTCCCTGCAAGGTGGAGTTTTGCAATTAGTATTATACTTGGCACGTAATAGGTATTCAGGAAAAATTCAAACCTAAACTCTAATTTTTTTTCACCTGTAAGCCCTTGCCCCTTGCACCCATGCGCGAACCCTCGTTCTGCCCGTCAGCTACTCACAGAAACCAACCATAGAGGTTTGAAGTGTATCAGAAGGAATTGGGGCACTGATAATATACACTCACCTGTTTAAATAGCATACAAAACGGGCACAGGAACAAATAGGCAACTCATAGGAGAAAAAGAAGTGGCCAATATATAAAAATCACTGAAGTTGACAAACAATCAGGGAACTGAAGTAAAATATTTTTCACCCACTGGACTGACAAAAACCAAAGCCTTCGGTAGCATCGGGTATTGACAGGATGCACAGTTGGTAGCTGGGGATAGAAATCAGTGTAGCCTGTTTGGAAGGCATTCAGTAGCATCTATTACAACTTAAAATGGACACACTCAGTGGTTTATTAGGTCCCGTTTTCAGTATCTGTGTCAGGCAGGCTCCTGCATAAGAAGAAACATACCAGGATGTTCTCTGCAGTCATTTATAAAATGCAGGAAACAAACATAACACCCACTGATGGCAAAATATTCCACGGTACATCCATATTCAAATGTTACTATGCTAGAAAAAAGAACGTTTAAGTAAAGAAAACAATGACTGCAAAACAATTTGGGCAATATAATCCACTCTATTTTTTAAAAGACTACATGTTCTATGTAAACTGTGTATTGAACATGTGAAAGTACAAAGAGAAAGGTACCAAATTAACAATGGCATTTATTGCTGTAAGGGAGTTAGGACAACAAGGGGTGCTTGTATAGCTGAATCTTTCACAGTGAAAATATATTCAGCTATTTTTTATGAAATTAAAATTTTAAAAATAAATGGCAAAAACCCCATCACCAGTCATTAAAATGTCTATTTCCCTTGCACATAAATAGGTCCTGAGTCTTAATTTGGATGTGGGACATAATATTTTATATCTAAAATTATCTCAATGTTTTAAAGTGCCTATAAAAAAAAGACTAGAAGAAGATATGCAAACAGTGGTATTCTCTGGGAGGTTGGCTTTTGATTCATTTTTCCCTCTGTGTTGATCTGTGTGTCTCACATGTTCCACATGTGTGTCTTCCAGGGCCGCTGTGTGGCCGCCTGACCCTTGGCCTGCTGGTGACTGGTGTCCTGATTCTGCTGGTGTCCTTGGGTGTGGCCATTCGCCTATATTGTAAGTTGTCCCCTCTTGGGCCGTCATGGCCACCCCTCTTTTGCTGTTGGAGGTGTCCCTGAGGGTCCTTCCTTCTGTAGGCAAGCAGGACAGTTGTGAGCCTGAGAACCAGAGGTGGTTTCAGAGGTGACTTTGGCCTGAGGCCATGCTGCAGGGGTCAGAGACCCACCCTGTCTCTGGAGTCGGACAAACCTGGGTTTGAATCTAAACTTGCTACTCCCTGATTTAGTGACCTTGAGTACGTGCCCTGGCCTCTCTGAGCCTCCCAAGGACATGCCGGGGGCAATAGTACCTGCCTCCTAGGGTTGCTGTTTGTAAGGTCCTGCCCAAAGTACCCAGCTGGGGTCTGTGCTTAGTAAGCAGGAACTTCTGTGGGCAGCCGGGGTGAAGGCAGTACGTGGGAGAGACTGAAGTGGGGTCTGGGCTATGTTCCCAGAAGCTAGAAATCCTCCCCCTCTGTGAGGCTGCAGGGAAGCTCCGAGATGGCTGCTGCTCTAGGCCACCCTGGAGATAGAATCAGAATCATCTCCTACGTGCCCCAGCCCCACCCCCAGCTGCAGAGCAGGCTCGCACAGCTGCCGGGGAGCCCAGAGCCCCAGGCTCCCTTGTGCCACCTCGAGCAATTCACTTGCCTGTTCTGGGCGTCAGTAAAATGGGAGGGGGTGGCCTGCAGGGGTATGGCCTAGATCAGTAGCTCTTATATAGGTCACCATTGAATGTGTGATGACACTTATGGACCCTCTCCCTAGGTAAATGTGTCATGGGCACATTTGTGCATACAATTGCCACCCACAGAGGGATCCATTTACCCTATTCTAAGAACTACGCAGAAGTTCTGTGATCTTCAAACATTACTTAGTATATTATGTCTGAAGCACATTTAATGTGCTTCAGAAATAAAAAGTAATAAAAACTAAGATAAACTCATAGATAGCCATGCTCATATTTCCTTCCTTTATCCCAATGGGAAACCTTGCGCACCTGCCAAATACACAGGTTCAAGACCACCTGTCTGTACCACCTCTCATTCCTGACGTGCTGGGAAGGGCAAAACAGCCTGCTTAAGGATACACAGACTGGAGTAGATTAACTGAGTTCGAATCCTGGCTTTACCACTTACCAGCTGCGTAACTTTGGGCGAGTTACTCGGTAACACGCTTGTTCCATGCCTTAGTTTCTTCATATACAAAGTAGAGATAATAAGAGTAGTGTCCGGCGCCTGGGTTTGCTGTGAGCGTTAAGGGAGTTAGAACACATGAAGCCGAGCGGAGCCTGGCGCCGGCGGAGTGGCCTGAGGTGTTAGCTGTCCCTCTCATCACGTTCCTTGTTCCCCGGGCCTTGGTGTCAGCAGCCCACAGTCCATGCCGACTGACACTCTTGGTTTCTTCTTTCAGGCCTGCGGAGGAGAGCCCGGCTTCGCTTCATGAAAAAGTAAGTGCTTGGGGCCTTGGAAAAGTGCCCACGCCGCCGCCCTGGGTGTGGACCTGGTTTCCTTGGCCCCTGCTGTGCTCACAGCCTCTATGCGCAAGGAGCCAAAGCCGGACACTACGTTCAAAAAGATCACAGACTCTTAAGCCCATGGGGTGATAGAGCTCAGGAAAAGAGATCACCTAAGCAAATAAGATGTTTTTCCAGTACGGGAGATTCAGCCCTCAGCCCTCCTGGAGGTAACAAGCAGCTCTCGCATGCATGGAACAGGGCAGGAGATCCCAGACCCTTACCTACCCTTATCTATTATTTTATTTGACTTGGTCCTGCAGGACACAAGAGGATTATTTTTACAAAGCGGTTGAAAGATTTGCTCAGAGCATTTGGGGTAGGAAAGAGCAGAATTGGGTAAAAGCAAGAGCAAGTGGGTCCCTCCAGGGCCACTGTCCTCCCAGCTGGTGTTGGATGTTGTGCTGCTTGGTCCCATCTTCCGCCCTGGACCTCACCTGGCTCCTAGGAGTTGGCAAACCCATCAGCTGACTCCCACAGACACAAGGCTAAAAAGACCTCATCCCTTGGTCCCACTGAACTGTATAAGTACAGGCAGAAGCTAAGAGACAGACAGGCCGGTGGCTGTCAGTTGCTCAAGCCTCAAGGACTTCTGGACCCCGCTTGGGCCATGGTAGTGTTCTTGGATTGGTTTTTCTTCCACAAAATAGAGAATGTTTCACACATACCCGTCTCATCAATTCCAACCCTCTCCACAGAAAGTTGTTTGAAAATAAAGGAAGCCCGCGCCTCTAGATTGAAGAGGGCAGCAGAGCCTCGTGCTCAAGAGCTCCGGCTCCAGCAGGAGGCAGCTCTGGGTTTGAACCCTGTCTGCCTCTCACCCACCATGTGACAGAAGACGAGTTACTTCCCTGAACCTCTAATTCCACATCTGCAAAATGGAATAACAGTACAAACCTCATGAGCACAAGCTCATATAACTTAGGAAAGGCAGTTCCACAAGCCCAACAACCAAAAAACAAAACGTATTTTTAAATACTCTAAAATTATAATTTCCATATGAACTCTCCATGTTACATGCTCCACATTATTATATATATCATACTTTGTACACATGGTTGCTTAAACATGCCTGCTATATTTTATAGGCAATTTTCAATGATAATCTTGATTGTGAGCAATTTTCAACTCACGTGCTGGATTTAGAAACTAACCCCTACCTAACAGACAGTAACTTGAGTGTATTTGTCTAAACCTAGGCCCCAGAATGTTCTTTTATGGAGAATGAGTCCCTCTCGGGGACCCACCTGTGGTTCTGCCCCCCACTCACCCTTTCTTTTAATCTGTCCCCCAGTGATTTGACACTGATTCGTGGGGAGCTGGACGCAGGACCTTGTACTTTGGCAAGCCCAAGGGTTCTGAGGATCGACTATGGCAGAGGAGGAGCTGAGGGTGGTCATGGGTGAGGCCCTGAGCACCCCTCACCTTCTGCCCAGAGCTCTGCTCTCCTCTGTCGCCTATGGTTACACTTACCTGTGAGACATCATTCGAACAAAAGGGTTTGTGGTTAAAAGAGTTTGAAAGCTACCTCTGGTTTTGCTGTCATGATCCAGGTGTGGATAAAATAATCCATGGGCCTCACAGATAGGCTGTTGCAAAGTCAAGTTGTGATTCAGAGCAGACGCACTCAGACTGGCCTTAGAAAATCACTCTATCAGCAGGCCTTCATCGGCTGGCCCCTGGGCGTGCATTTGTGAATGGCTTATCTTAGAGGGAACCGCAGGAAGTAACACGGTTCAAAGCTGGAGCCCTTTGGGCTGCTTTTTTTTAGCTTTAAAAGTGTTTTTAATGACTAAGATGGGTCCTAAAAACGTACTAACACAAAACTCCTGGCCCGGTCTACTAACTTGGAGTGAAGCCCTGTATCCTCATTTGCCATTTGTCTGCTACAGGAAATTCAGTATCATTTGTCCGAAAATAAGTGCTTTCACAACTTGCTGTTGTTTTTAGGTTTTATAAATGAGCAGAAAATACGTTTTGGTGTCCTACTACAAAGACACGTTGATCAGTAATGAGCGAGATCTGGAAAGGTGAGAGAGAAGGGACACACTGAGGGAAAACTGCACTGACCTGCTGAAGCTACCTGCTTTAACTCTGCCAAGTTCTTTCTGTGGGCCTTGTGCACGGGAGCAACTTGTTAGTTGGTCACCTGGAGTCTTAGAGAGAAGGCTTCAGAGCCCCGAGCACTTCCTGCAACTCAGACACACTGGAAGACTGAGTAAGAAATGCCACCTGTGGTACAACTTCCGGCTCCTATCCTCGCCCCGGGCTGGCCCGGGACCTTTGGGGCTGGCCGTCCAGCTACCATGTGCAAGTTGTTTTGCCCTGGTAGGGCAGTGACATTGAGACCTGAGTTGTGGGATAGCGCTGGACTGGCTTCCCCTCGTTCTTGCCGGGCACCTGCCGAGGCAAGGCTGTCCTCACAGAGAGCCCCAGCGACCAGACCCAGGCTGAAAAGGAGGCCTCCCGGAGGGGCGGACCTGGCCCTCGCAGTGGGGTCAGCCTCTGAGGACCTACTCCAGGGCTACTCTGGGGCTGGGAATTTGCAGTTTTGGGTGCAGGAGGTCACTTCATATCCTAGTGGGAACTTCTCGACCTTCACTTCTGCCTTCTAATGGCTTGTATATTTCTTCTTTCAGTTTCTGTTCTCTTTTTATAAAAATATCTTGGTTGTACAAATAAAGCCCTGAGTGAAAAATCAAATGGCTCGTGTGATGTAAAAGCACAAAAGCCCATCTATGCGGCAAAGATATTAATGCTTATTTGAAAAGAAATAAGGATGAAACGTGTATGTCCTCATCTGTCCCCACGGCACATCATAGTCCATGTCATAGGTGGAGAGAAGGGCTGAGGGGCTGGTAAGCACCGGGACATACGGAGCCAGGTGGCAGGTGCGTCACGGGCTGAGGTCCCCTGGCCCACTCCCAGGCTGCCTTCCCTAGCACCTGTTCATTTCTGTTGAGGCTGGAAACACAGGGACTCCTGGCCTCAGGGCCAGTGACCTTGCACAAAAGAAAAGGTGAGAGGCATCAAGGTCTCTGCCACATGTCCACTGATTTTTTTTTTACCCGTCTCTCAGCTTTGATGATCAGAGAAGAAAAATGCAAGGAGAAAATGCTGAACTGCGGGGTAGTCGAGATGAAGACCTCGTGCCTTTTGAAAAGGTCCAGGGATCCTGGCTGAGCTCCCCGCCCTGGGCTTTAGCAGCATAAGAGCTATTGAGCCCAAAAAGAATGCAGCCTTAGCCTGCATTTACGGAAGTGCTGTGCCCGGGCCAAATGAGAAGAGGGCCGCATCTGCTTTTCCAACCAGCTCTGGACCGGGAGCTATGGTTTAAGAAGGGCATTGGCAAACTAGATTCTGTTCAGAGGCCTCTAGGAGCCACAGAACAAGGGGCAGTGTGACCATCTCTGTCATCTGAGTTGCTTGCTGCCTATGGGGTTGGAGGGCACAGCAGGACTAGGTGTGGTGGGTGGAAGTTAGAAGGTGTAGATGCTGGATGTGCTCAAGGGAAGCAAATGCTTTCTGCCCGTCAGCTTCAAGGGCAACAGGACAGGCTGCCTCCCCAGGTTGAGGGGAGCGGGGAAAGGGCCAGGGTCACCTGGACCAGACTCTTCCAGGGTTCACTTTTAAGGTGGGCTCCTTGCTCAGAGCTGTCCAATGTAAATGATAAGAAATTATGGGCCAGGCAGGCAGACTGCCCTCCCTCAGGACTCACACCCAGTCCACAGTGAAGTAAGACTAGGCCGCAAGGACCCTCATCTCACTGCAGGCTCTGCTCTGCTATTTAACAGAGTCTCCCTGCTGCTGTCTCTGGGAATGTATTTCGTTCTTTGCAAGTTTGTGGAGGGGTGGCAAGGTTGTGGGGACAGGGGTGGGGGTGGTGTGCTTCTTGGTGTTTACTGTGCCGCAGGCACCTGCCGAGGCAAGACAGCTCGGCTTGGCCTGCCCAGGGAACGGGCTTGGCTGACAGTAGTGGGGGCTGCGGTGAGGAGGTCTGCACCCAGCACCTGGCTTTTGTTTTGAAGAAGAAACTGAGCTGTTACTTCTTTCTAGAAAGCCATTATGGCAAAATATCAAAAATAATTTTGTTTTTTAATCTAGCTATCTTTTGACTATCGATTCCATCTGTAGGCATTTACCTTTTAAAGAAACACGCATCTCAAAGTTACATGCACAAAGAAATACACATCAGATTGTTTCTTGTCTTTGCCTTATCGGTCAACAATTGGAAACAATTCAAATGTCCATCCAAGGGAGCCAGTTAGAGTCATTGTGATACAGCCTTATAGGAGAGTCCATGCAAGTGTTAATGAGTGGGTCTGTATATGCTGACCTCAAGTGATGGCCTCTATACCTGCATATATGCTAACAACATCTGTATTGATTATTCTCATATTAAATCCAATATACGCTTAAAATTTAAGCACAGATAAAAACGGGTAAAAGAAATGTGCGTTAGAGGTCAGGATATGGTTTCACCCATGGTGCTGGGTGATTGCAACAAGGGAGTGCCAGGTTTGGGCGTTGGCACATTCTGCTTCTGCCTCTAGGAGCCGGCCACAGAGTGTGTTTGGTTAGTGAAAAGCCATTGAGTTGTGCACTCGTGGTATGTCGACTTTCAAGTCTGCATATGAATGTAGGTGCAAATTATACTTTAATAAAGAGGTATTTTAAAATTCAAGTACAGGACTTTAGAGAGATGTGTAAAATCAGCATTTAAAAGTGTCTTGCTCTTCCATATTTTTTCTGCATGCACTTTTTAAAACAGAAAATTGCAATCTTGTAAAATATATAATACATTAGATATAGAATAGAAAATTGAATCATAATATTCTGCAAATTTGATTTTTTTCTCCAATAGTATAACACAGTCTGTGGACATGTTTGTTTGTATACATGTAAGAGAAGGTCTAAAAAATATACTCTGTTAATGGCAGTTACTCTGGGGAATTTCCATTTCTGAGTTGTTCATTTCCGTGTCCTATGAATTTTTACAATTCACACAATTGCAGTTGGGGAAAAAAACAAAAATTTGAAAAAAGGGAACAGCCTGTTTTATTTTATTTTACTTTAATTTTAGATATGGAACACTTCACGAATTTGCGTGTCATCCTTGCACCGGGGCCATGCCCATCTTCTCTGTATTGTTCCAGTTTCAGTATATGTGCTGCCGAGTGAGCCTGAAACAGCCCTTTTAAAAGAGGATCTGGTCACTGTACAGTTAAAAAATTGAAATCAGCTTAAATATCCATCAATGAGAAATTTGTTCATAAATTATGATTTTTTTTAAAAATCTGTCCCGCGGAAGCTGAGGTGGCCAGAAGCTGTGTGACCCTGGGCAAGAGAGCAACCCCTGTGAGCCTCAGTGCTCTCCTTTGAAATGGGAGCACCAGTAACACCTCCCTGTCCTCTTGCCCTGGGCCTGGAATGGCTAGACAGGAAGGTCTGGGAGTGGGGCTGGTTTCCTCCCCTCCCTTCCTCTCACTAAGGGTGCAGAATTCTGGGCAGCAGCCTGCAGCTGTGGCACCCAGCAGGGCCACGCTCAAAGGAGGAAAGGGGCTCCTACACCACCCCCTTCTTTTCATCCTTACTCATCCCCCCCACCCCACCACCCCACCCCAGCAGCTTATGTCTCTACTGTAGGAAGTGGGCAACTTGTTTTCAGAAAGTGATCCCCGACCCTGTGTGGGCTGCAAACCTGGTGTGAATCTACTAGCCAGTCAAAGGGAAAGAGAGAAAGAGCCCTGTTTTCAGAGGCCTTTCCAGGTGTGGAGGATAAAAGAGATTTTCTCTGTCACTTCTTGGGAAACCTCCTCAGATGCGTCACTCCTTGGTGACCATGAGTCACTGGTTCCTAGAGTTCTCCTGGCCGCATAACTCAGTGCATTGACTCAAACAGAACGAAACCGTATTCCCCAACGGCACGTCAGCTGGGGGTTCACAGAGACATGCATGGCAGTGAACACAGGAGAACTGTAAAGATACTTCTGTATTCCTGCCCAAGGTCACTGGCTAGCCAGGGTTCCATTTTTTTTTTCCATTAAATTACTGCCTTTGACATGCGAGTACCCATTTTGGAGCTTAGTTTAGGCTTCTGAATTTGAAGGGAAACCGTCTACATTTCTTTCATATATTTTTAATAGCGGACCATCGCCCATTATGTTGCTCATTTACGAGTGAACAACTCACTCTGCCGCTCTCTCTGCAGTTAGTGCTCCTACTCCTTAGGCTTCTTGCTGTCGGTTCAAATAAAATTATTCAGGCTCCTTCTGTGTGCCCCGCCTGCCATGTGCTGGGACTGGGGGTGGTCAGGACAGGCACAGCCTCCAGGGCTCACGTCTTGCTCATTGCAATTAGGAAAGAAGCCTCTAGGCTTCAGTTCCTTTATTACTAGCCAGTCTCTCATCTCCTGGGGGGACCAAGGCCTGGGGGAGCTGTCTTACCACCTCTGCAAATGGTCAGCATTCCCAAGCCTTGAGGCCAGATCTAAATGAATAAATAAAGGAAGCGGGAGGCCCATCTAGTAGGTCCTCAGGCTCCCACAAGCAGGTTCTTCTCCCGGCCTCCGTGAGCTGGGAGTTTCCATTGGTGTCCCTCACAGGGAGTCATCTGCTGGCATCCTGACTCAGGCACCCCCGCCCCAGCCCCTCCAGGCTGCGAGGACTCTCCCCACCCGTCTCAATGTTTGCTGTGCCAAGTACAGTAGACAAACACCGTGGAGAACTGGTGTTCAATGGACATGCTCAACAAATTAGATATTAACTGAGCACCTTTTGTGTTCTTGGAACTAACAAGTGAACACTGTCCCCAACCCATGAACTTACATGATCTTGGGGGGCACAGACACAAGACCAGCGCTTATGTGACCCCAAGACTGCCCTCGGCACCCCCTGCCCCACCCTAGTGCCGGTCATGGACAGACGATAAACAAGCGAACAGGTAAATACCCGGTTGATGTTAACACAGGCAGAAGGCATGAACTGCCTCCTCAAAAAAGTAGTGTTCTGCTGATAGAAGAGCTTGCAGACCCTCACAGGAGATTTTGTGGAGGTCTCTGTGGTTGGGTGGGGGCAAAGTTAAGAGGGGAAGATTTGAAGTGTTGGCAGGGAGGCGGAGGCCCACCTTCCACAACACACCCCCTCCCCGTGCCCCTTCAGCATCCTGTGGGCAAAAGCCGGCTGCCTGGCTAGACTTGCTGGCTGGGTAAGAAGAGGCCAAGCAAAAGGGAGGCCAGGACTCCTGTCCCCCTACCCTCCCCCAACTCCAGGCCTCAGCCAAGCTTGGGGAATGGGTCCGGAGGGCAGAGAGCAATGGGAGACTCAGCCACTATAAAAGATGGGACTGGCCGGAGATCACAGAGCCTCTGGGCGGGCAGCGCAGGCAAAGGAGGAGTTTGAGTTGTTTCTTCCATCCCATCATCTTCCCTACAGCCACAAGGATACTTTGGTTTCAGGAAGGGGAGGGAGGCTGAATTTTACAAGAAAAGCAGTCTTCTGTAGAAGTCCTTTCCTGGGCCCCACTCAAAGCCCACCTCCCCAGAAACTCAGAATGCCGTCTCCGGCAGCCAGTCTTGCAGTGTGGGGGGTTGAAGGAGGAGAGAAGAAAGGTGTGCTGGGGCTCAGATGGAAACCAGTCCCTGCTTTAACAGTTTCTCACATCTTCCTCTCTCAAGACTCCTCCAGCCTACCCAGCACAGACGGAGATTATCAATAGAAAAAATAATAATAATATTATTGGGATTTTATCTATGTCACTTCAGAGTGTGTGTGCTCCTGTGTGTACCATGTGAGGTGGGGGTGGGGATATTTGCCTTATAAACTGATCCTGATTATTGTGACACACAGGGCCTTTCAACGGACAGCTGTCCCCTAGTGGAACCTGGTCAGCCCCTGCTGATGTTAACTCAGATTCTCCCCACCCACTCCCCTGCCCTGCTTTTAGTGTCCACACTAAATGAAGACCTTTGGATGTGCCTGCATGTTTAAGGAGGAAGGTTGGTTCACATGTTCTCAGTGTCCTACCGTGACCTCTATGCCAAAAGTTCATCTGCACAGAATGAACTGTGGCTCAGTCAAGCTTAAGAATACATTCTCCCAAAAAGGAAATTTGTCATTTGCATAGAAATGTCACTGGGTGGGTGAAAATGTGAAAGAGAGATCCCACTCACTGCTGGAGAGGATATGGACAGGGGCGCTCACTGCCGCCTTTTGGAAAACAGTTTTGTAATATCTAGTAACATCTAATATGAATCACGTACTTTAACTCAGCACTCCTGGAAATATGTCTTCTAGAAAGCAAAAGCATCGTTATATAAGAATGAATGTACATGGAAAAAAATACAATAAAAAAATTTTTTTTAATCTAGCAAAACCACTCTGTCCATCAAAATACAGTGATGACAAAGAAAATGGCTTTCTATTCTTGAGTGTGTTCTCTAATTATCTCAAAAGATATGGTCATCGTGTTCAGGGTGCTTTGTTAGGGGTGATGACTGATTTTTTAATAGACATCACAGTGTACTCCATTAAGTATTACTATGGCTCCAGTGTGAAAAAAAGAATAAATATACAAAGATGATTATTTCAATTTCATGTTTTGGGGCAGAATAAAAACTGGAAACAACCCCAACTTCATCAATAGGGAGTCCTAAATACATTGCGATCTATCCACACCCTAACATGTCATACAGCCATCAAAAGAATAACTTAAAAGAATGATTTGGTGAGATTGCCAGGAATGCTCAGGGAGGAAAAGCAGGATGACAGGACGTATTTAAAATATGATCCTATTTTGGTCAAGCAAATAATCACCTGCAGAAACCCCTGCACATGTCTGCCGCTAAGGGTACATGACTGTGTGAAGAGGCAAACGCCAATGTACGGTACTCACCGGACTGCCAGCATCAGGCATGAATGTCATAAAGCAAGCGTTCCCCTGGGAAACAAGCTAGTTTCACTTAAGTACTGAGAGATTAAAATGAAAGTATCATTCCTTCTATTGGATTAAGTTGACTGTTAAAACTCAACTTTGCAATACATCAGAAAGCATGTAAGAACCAATATAATTAGTAAAAATAGTCAATAATATTTAATAACTATGTATGGTGCCAGGTGGGTACTGGAAATATCAGAGGGAATCCTTTGTAAGTATGCTGTACACCTGAAACTAATACAAAATAACATTAATGTAAACTGTAATTGAAAATCAAAATTAAAAAAATTTTTCATCAATATATTTATTTATTCTTGCACTGCCTATTTCCTAACAGGATCCAAGCTGACACACGCAGGGAGCATCACATGGAATGGCACATGGCCTATTGGTGTGCGACATCGTGTCCCATGCCAACCAGTTCACGTGAGACCTCGTAGAAACTTGATGTTACTGTGCCCCTCATCTTATTTTACACATCTCCTCTCACTTTCTAGTTTTAGTTTTTGATCACTCAGCTTAATTTATTTTCTCCTCTATATTTGCCTCCAATTACAGTTCACCACCCCAGATACACTGCGCCACCCTGGCTGTGGGCTCATGGTGTGAACGCACAGGTCGCTCAGAAGTACAGTTAGATGAAAGGGCACAGTTTCCACTCATTTATACTTTTGTTTGTAGAAGTACCATTTGTTATTACAGTAGCTAAACATATTATTAGTTTTTTCATTTAAAATGGTGGCATGTCCAGCACAGGGACAACAGAAGTTATGGACCAAGGCGACTCCATGGATTTGTTTGTTTGTTTGTCTGTTTCCTTAAAAGCTTGAGAATAATATCTCCTTCACCTCCCCAAACTCCTAGCTTTCAATTTCTTATCAGGGGCTCAGAGCTTGGCTGACTTCCCAAAGTGTCAGAATCCTTGAGGCTATAATCTTCGGTTTCTACTGCAACCCCCGGGGCAGGGGGTTTCCTTCAAGCGTTTCCCACGAGCTTCATTACTGCTCGGCCAGCTTCTGCGTTCCGGATTCCTGCTTTCCCACCATGGTGCTCTGCTCTCCCGTCCTTGGGTCCCGATAGAGAGAAAAATTGAAGAGATGAAGGAATGTGGCTTGTCCATCTTTTTAGAATCAGAAAGGTTTTCCTTCTCAAAGGCAAGAGCGTCTCCCTTTCAGTGGGATGGTCAGCGACTAGATACATACTAGTCGATTTATGATCACTGATTCCAATGATTAAAATGAAACGATACAGAATAGTACCAGTAGCATGTATGGATTACATGATACAAGTGGCATTCACATACATGGGAAAAGAATGGGTTATATAAACAAAGGGTGCAGAGATAATTGGTTAATTCTTTGGGAAAATGAATGTTTTAAAAATATAGTGAAAGAAAGAAATCAGAATGTCAGTAATTTAAAGAATAACAAACTCTAATAAAATTAAATACACCTGGCAGGTGGCTCTGTTGGGTGGAGCGTCATCCCGTACACCGACGGGTTAAGGGTTTGATCCCCAGTCAGGGAGTGTATGGGAGGCAACCAATCGATGTTTCTCTCTCACATCGATGTTTCTCTTTCTCTCTCTCCCCTTGCTTCTTTCTCTCTAAAACCAGCAAAAACATATCCTTGGGTGATGATTAAAAAAAATAATAGAAAAATTAAGTACAAATATTATAATAACTATGATAACTATGTATGGTGTTATGTGGGAACTGGAAATATCAGGGAAAATACTTTGTAAAGTATAAGGTTGGCCCAAAAGTCCGTATGTTTTTTCCATAAAATAAAAGACACATTTTTCATTTTCACCAATAACTTTATTGATTTGGATATTTTGAGGATGTTGGCTCTCTCCCACATGGTATAACATTGGTTACTCTCAATTAATGTCTCGATTTGATTGCTATCAACTTCAACTGGTCTACCTGACCATGCAGCATTGTGCAGCTAGAAATCTCCAGCATAAAACTTTGCAAGCTGCTTTTGACACATTTGATCAGTCACAGCACCTTCTCCATACACTGCACAAACCTTTTTTTGCGTTTCAGTTGTGTTTTTACCTTTCTCGAAATAAAAAAGTATAATATGCCAAAAAATGTTCCATATTTTCTTCCCTCTTCAATATTAAAATAGCTACACAAAAATTCACCAACTTTTACGAGATATTTTTAAATGCACGCTGATATGATGACTGTCACAATACAACCTAACAAAATTGTTTTGAAAGAAGTTAAAGACATTAAGCGCTACTGGAACCATCTTGAAAAAAAATTTTTTTGGCCAACCCAATATATGATTGTCTAACCACTATTGCTGTACAACTGAAACTAATACAAAATAATATTGAATGTGAACTGTAATTGAAAAAACTTAATTAAACACAAACAAGTGTCTAATATACAGGGTGGGACAAAAGTAGGTTTACAGTTGTTTGTACAGAAAATACAATAATGAATAAATAATAAAACAAGAATAAACTCTGTGTTTCAAGTACTCCAAACTGTAAACCTACTTTTGCCCAAGCCGGTGTATACATTTGCATTGTTTAAACAACAAACAGAAAAAAATCAATGTATTTTTAAATACATTTTACAAGATTACACCAGAATATAATATTTTGGGTAAATGAGAGTGCTATCAATGAGCCCATTTGTGTGCCGTTGCTGGGCGTGCAGACTGGTATCACCATTGTAAAGGGCAATTTGGTAATATATATCAAGAACCTTAAAGCTGTATATATTCCTTTGACCTAGAAATTCCACTTTTACAAACTTATCATAAAAAGGTTAGTACGGTTATGCACCAGGATTATTAATGGCAAAGACACACATCACATTATTGTGAGCACACCGAGAACATGCTAAAAGCCACCAGTGAAATAAATGATCATCCATCCATACAGTGTAATGGGAGCTTTTACAATAATGCTGTGCAAGAATACTTCATAACTGGAAAAATATTCACAATGTATTTTTAAATGTGAAGATCAGGTTATAAAGTGTTAGACGTTATTCGTACTAAATCTTGGAGAAGAGGAAATTATCTGTGTGTAAGAAACATGCATCAGAAAGAATAGTCAGAGAGCATACGTGCCAGAATGTTGGCTCTGATTATAAGAGATCTGGGGGGAGGTGGCAGGTTGCAGGTAATTTTTACTTTCATGTTTATGCATGTGCATTATTTCTACCTGTGTATTACATTTATAACCAGGCAAAAACAATAAAGCAATTTCAATTTTGAGAGAAATATACAAAAGTAGGGGTGGGCAAAAGTAGGTTTACAGTTGTTTGTAGGGAAAAAGACATGCAGGTTATGATTATTACAAAAAAGAATAAACAGTGTTTTGCATACTCACAACTTTACTTTTGCCATCCCCTGTATATGAGGAAAATGTGCAATGACAAGGAAAGTTACTGTTTGAAAATATAGAACAACTAGAATCCATTTTTAACAGAGAGAGAATCTGGAAGGTAGTAGAACAGAGGCTACCAGTTTATCTTTGGGGGTAGGACTGTATGAATATTTTTTTCTCTTCTCTTTGCTTTGCTATATCCTAGATTCTCTCTAAAAATACCATGATTTTAATTTAAAAAATAATGTTTCTAAGGCTGTAACTATTTAAAACATACTGGAACAGAACTTTACTCTTCCACATTGGCTCAAAATATCACAGGCTCACCACCACCCTGACAGTTTCACTTCTCTGTGTCCAGGGTATTTTAAAAGGCATCTTACTCTCAGAAATGCGCTCAACTGCAGCATCTCCTGCAGCTACAGGTCTCCTTGGAGAGGAAAAACATCATCATCAAGTAACACACAATAAAAATAAATCTTAAAATTCCAAAATATAAATGAGATGATTTACTTTATACATCTATTTTTAAAAGTTGTGGTTAGTTTGACCACACACACGCACACAGGAATACAGATTTCTACTTGTTTCCAAAGAAGGGTCGACTACATCCAATCTCACTAAAAGTTTCAAGTGACCAGATGAGTTGATCTTCACACATTGTTTATTGACGTTCACCGTCACTTCCCAGCCACCATCTCTATTTATTAAGCACTTGTAATGCGGTTGGTACGGTACCGTTTTGCCTACGTTCTCTCAGCATAGCCCTTATGCATGTATGCACTCTTGCTATTTTATACGCAGGACACTAACCCTAAGCTCCATCAAGTCACTGGGCTAGAAAGTGAATGGTGAGGATAGAACTTTACCCAAATACCATCATCCAATGACACCTGGTGAGGTGTCCAGGTCCCCTATCCCAATCCATGGGGACAAGAGTAAGAGCAGTTTAATCTTAGGTCCTGCACAAATTTACCTAATCTTGTCACTATATGAAGTTCCAGAGTTCATGATCCCTGCCCGTGGGCTCTTTCTCTACTCTACTTATGGCTAAAGCAGCAACAAACTGTAACTAGAATTCAAAAGTCTTTGTGACTCGTAAAATCTGATCCTTTAGAGTTATAGACCTCTATGTTGGGAAAGGAACTGAAAGTCTATCTAATTCAGCTTCCAAAATAATACTTGAACACCCTTTACAATAACCCTGCCAAGTGCTTGTCCACCCCACATTTAAACACCTCCCGTGACATAGAGCTCACATTCTCTGGGCAACCCACTTCACATTTAACTAGTTCTACCAGAAAGTGTTTTTCTCAAAGGAAGTCCCTGCCAGCTTCCAAAAACCCCTCAAAAGCAAGTCTACTTAATGTCTTATGCTTGACTGGAGCTTTGAATCACTAATGCACCAAGGTGACTGTGCTGTCCATGTGTGACCGTTTCCATGGCCAGTTCCCAATGTGCCAACTATCATTCCATCCTTTCTAGCCCACTCAGGGAAGACAGTGACACTCTATTTCATAGGAATAACCTTGAACCTGCTCTCCCTTTTTTAAAGAAGTGTCTATTTTTAATTGCCACACTTCACACCCAGCAGTGACGCAGTAAGGTACCCCTACGAAGGTTACGAAGGCGAGAAGGAGTTCTTTCCGTGTGCAGGGCTCAGGCGACGAACCCGCTCCCAGCAGCCTGTTGGTGCTCCCCAGGGCCAGAACCACTGCAGCTTTCGGTGGTATCATTATGAATTGATCAGCGGTTCCTGTTTCCTCTGCATTTATAAACCCATGTCACAGATTCTCAGAATATTCCATTGTTTGCAAGAAAATCACCCTTTAAAGTTGCTCTTTGTTTTGTTTATTGGAAGGAACACACTGGTTTTATAACTCCATCACCCTGCCACAAAACTGGGGTGGCGTCCTGGGCTAAACGGGGGCAGGTGTGACCACCTCTTCTCTCCAGTGGCCCAGATGGAACCCTCTGACAACAGGGGGTAGAGCTAAGAAGACAGCACAAGCCCTTGTCTTGCCTGCACAGTGCTTCCCCACAAGACCACATTTCCTCCCAGGTTTTCAAGGCACATCTATTGATAAGATACATGAGACTTTTTTAAAACCACCTAAAAACATGAGTGCCTCAGCCTGCTTGGTCTACAAATTTGTCAAAGCCTGGGGAGCTGTCTTGGATCTTATCCTGCAAGAGCTCCAGCCATCAACATCCACATATTCAGGTAGGTGCCCCCGCTCGTGACTAATGTGCCTCTTCTTACCTCCCTGAGGACAGGGTCTGCGGATGCTGTCCACAGTGTGTCTTTGGGAGTGGCTGGCAGACACGTGCTGAGTCATGCAGCCTGGTTCAACCAGGTGATGACAATAAAAGGTAGGGGTAGATGGGCAGGAGGTGAGTAGCGTGGCCCCTCATGGGAAGGAAGTGGCCCATTCTGGGGGGCTCCCGCACCTCGGGTTATGGTCTGCTGACCGTTTAGACTTGGAGTGGCAGCCAAGGACTGTCACAGCGCTTTTCTCTTCCCTTGTTGCTTCTGCACACACCTATCTTCTGCTGGTTTCTCCCCAGAGGTGTCTGGCTCATGGGCACCAATCAGCCAGCCAGAGGCTGAATGGGCTGAAGCCCAGGCTCCTGGGGCTGAGTTCCGTCCCAGAGCTTCAGGGCTTTTCCCACCTAGGATGTGCTGGGTGGCACCTGCCAAGGCAGCCATTCTCTGATTCCAGATCACAGCGACCAAAAGCCAGCCACAAGCCTCTGTCTTTGTGTGCTTGGGGTTTGCTGTGACAGTTACAGACTCTGGGGCTGTACTTCAAACAGGATCAGATTAAAATGTATAGGAATCCCTGTACCCTGGACTCTTTCTCTAGGAAGAGTATGTCCTTCAACCAAGGGAATAACCTTAGGAGGGAGCGGAAGGACTGTTAAGGCAGGCGATTGCCCCCCACGAGCAGGGGGTGTCAGGCAAAGCTGCCACCACCCTGTGTCCCACCTGCACATCTGCCACTTTTATGTGGGGATGCTATGTAGGGCAGCCCTCCCCACCCCCAAGCAGTTCCCCCTCACCCCTCCCCACCTGCTTGGGACAGAAGGAACAAGTTTATTTAGAAAGGTGTGTCAGCCTCCCCAGCAGGTCCGCCGCTGCCTGAGGCTCTGGGGACGGTCAAAGCCCACCAGCCCAAGGAAACTGCCCAGACCTCTGAAGCCCAGTCTGGAGACCGATCCTCAGGAAATGTCCCTTTTAGGGTTATTAGCACTGCTTAATAACATTGTTTATGTATTTTAGAAATATGAAAAACAACCTAAATGATCAACGATAAGAGGCAATTGTCATAAACATGGTCCATTTACTTGGTGGACAGTTATTCAAAGTTCAACAGTTGTGATCATAAAGAGTTTGTATAAGGCTCAGAGACTATTTATGCAAATAACTAAAAGAGAAATAGGACATGACATTGCATTTACACTAAGTAAGGTCCCCACAAGACCTCAGGAAAAGAAGCATAAGAAAGCACAGTCGCGTGTGCTCTGGAGAGACCAGAATCTTTTCTCATCTTCTGTGGTGGGCCCTGCTCCCCCTTCACTCCCCTCTGCTCCCTACAGACCTCCCTCTCTCTTCTCAGGGCCAGCAGAGCAACGAAAGCCCCCCTTCCCCAGGACCCCGGGAGGGCACGGCCAGGGAGATGGGGCCTTTTCTCTATCTTCATTTGCTCCTTCGTCCAATCACATTCCCTCTTTACTCACTTACGTGTTCCTCCACCTTGGGCGGCTGGCTTCTTGTCCCTAAGTCTCGGTTTCCACTCCTACAAATTGGAAATAACAATCGCCTCCCTGCTGAACACCAGACACCACACACCCAGCCCCCTAGCCGTGCATGAAGACACAGATCAAAGGGGTGGCTCCACACGGGCCGGGCCCACTTGGTGACTCTACCTGCGGGAGAGACTGCATTGACCTGCACCTCAGTCTTCATGTCTGAGAGCCCCGACTGCTGGGTGCCTGGCCCAGGAGGTTATGTGGGTACAGAGTGCGGTCGCCTCAGTGCCCAGTACCCGGTACTGGTGTTTGTTCCTCACCTTGGCTGTGCTCTCAGCCAAGCCCAGAGCCCTCCTTCCCCCTCCCATGGACCCACGCATGGACTCACACACCCACACATGGACCCACACATGGACTCACACACATTCACACAAACGCACGAGCTGCACGCAGGGTCCCTCCACCTTCAGGCTCTGTGCTCCCTCCCTCTGCCTAGACACCCCATGGTTCCCTCTCACCCTCCTCAGGGACCACTCCCCACTTCATCCTAAAAACACTTAGATTTTCAAGAAGGCCCCGTCAGGTTGGCTGTCACCACACTTAATCACATTCTGCCCTTCTCTCTTCTCGGTGTTTTCCTTGTTATCACTGTCCTACTACACTGTCAGCCCGCAAGACCACATGTGCTTCTGAGCCTTGCCTAACCCTCTGCCTACTACAATAAGTACTACATAAATGTGCAAATAAACTTAACATTTAAAATGAAAACAAACTACAGACTTGGTCGTTATCTTTGGAGAGCTTTGAAAATGCTTGTGGAAAAAGGACCAATGTATGATTCCACTTACACAAGGTCGCTAAAATAATCAAATCCACAGAGACAGGAAGTGGGTGGAGGCTACCAGGGGCTGGGAGAGGGGAAATGGCAAGTTAGTGTTTAATGAGGACAGAGTCCGTTGTTGGGGGCTGAAGAAGTGCTGGAGATGGAGGGTGGCGATGGTTGCACAATAGGTTGAATGTGCTTAATGCCACTGAGCTGTACACTTAAAAATGGCTAAAATGGTAAATTTTATGTTAATATACATTTTACCACAATCCTTAAAAATTGTTAGCAGTTGTGGAGAAAGTTATAAGCGTACTAGACTGGAGAATGAAGAGACAGCATGTGAATAAATGGCACAGGCAGCACGGGGCAAAAAGTGACACACATGCTGCCTGATGGGCCCCCCAAGGGGGAAAGCCCAGTTCCGAAGGCCGTCTCTGTGGTGGGGCACAGCTTTGCGCCGAGCGTCTCTCCCCCAAAATGGGAAGTGAGTTATTTTTAAGTGAGTTATATAAAAGTAATGTAATTACAATAAACTGTTTTGAAAAAACTTAGAAACTAGGAAAAAGAGTGAGGGAAAAGCATCTTGTGTTTTCTTCTAATATTTTTAAAACATTTTTTACATAGTTGTAATCATGCTGAATGTGTTTTTATAAAATATAGCATAAGCATTTTTCTTGTTCCTACAGTTTTCATAATTATAACACTTTATGATTTTAACTTTTAAAATTTTATTGAATGGATTATCATAGTTTACTTAGATAATCCTTTACTTCTGAACATTTCAATTGCTTCCAATATTTGAAATCTCTATTCATACCATATTATGCCAAGTCTAAGATTGCAGCTACTGGAGAAATTTTCCAGATTGGTATAAACATTTTTATAGCTCTTAATACTTGATATCATATTGCGTTCCAGTCCACCAGCATGTACCCAACTTTACCCCACTCTCACCCATACTAAGTATCACCCTTTTTCCCCCTGATTGGTTATAGTTGGGAAATACTTTACAAGAATTGATAACATTTTATATTAGAAGATTGCCACATTTTTTAAAAGACTGTTTTCTTCAGAGCGATGCTAGGTTCACAGTAAAATTGAGGGGAAGGTACGGAGATGTTCCGTTTACTCTTGGCCCCACACTTGCAGAGCCTCCCTATTATCAGACATCTCCCACCAGGGCGGTAGATTTGTCACAATCCATAAACCTCTATGGACATATTATCATCACCCAAAGTCCATAGCTTGCATTAGGAGTCACTCTTGGTGTTGCACATTTTATGGGCTTGGACAAATGTATAAGGACATGTATCTACCATTATAGTATCACACAGAGTACTTTCATGCTCTAAAAATCCACTGTGCTCCGCTGCTCGCCTCTCCCTTCCCCCAACCCCTGGCAACCACTAATGTTTTCACTGTCTCCACAGTTTTGCCCTTTGCAGAACGGCACCTAGTTTGAATCTTACCCTATGTAGTCTTTTCAGATTGGCTTCGGTCACTTAGTAATAAGCATTTGAGGTTCCCTCATTTCTTGTTAGCATTGAGTAATAGCCTGTTGTCCGGGTATTCCACAGCTTATGCAATCACCTACCGAGGGGCACCTTGGTTGCTTCCAATTTGGCAATTATAAATAGGTCTGCTATAAACATCTGTATGGACATAAGTTTTCAATTCCTTTGAGTAAATAACAAGGAGTATGATTGCTGAGTTGGGTGATGAGTATGTTTAGTTTTGTAAGAAACCGAAAAACTGCCTTCCCAGGTGGCTGTACCATGTTGCATTCCCACCGTCAATGAGCGAGTTGCTGCTGCACCACCTCCTCACTAGCCTTTGGTGTTGGCAGTGTTTTGGGTTTTGGCCATTCTAACAGGTGTGTATCTTGTTTTAGACGTGGAGTATCTTTTCTTACGTTTATTTGCCACCTGTATATCTCCTTTGGTAAGGTACCTGTTAGGATTTTTTGGCCCATTTTTAAATCAGGTTGTTTATTTTCTTATTCTTGAGTTTTAAGAGTTCCTGGTGTATTTTGGATAATAGCCCTTTATCAGATATCTCTTTTGCAAATATTTTCTCCCAGTCTGGGGCTTATCTTATCACTCTCCTGACATTGGTTTACCAGAGCAGAGGCTGTTAATTTTAATGACATCTAGCTTACCGCTTATTTCTTTCATGGATTGTTTCTTGGAAGAACACAGCATTTTAAAACTCTGTTTCCCAAGTGGTACATCTTTCCTTAAAGTGCACAGACCCGCCTTCTGTGTTTATAGAGACAAAGCACACAGCTTCTGCTATAAACATGGCAGGAACTCAAACCCTAGCCAGGGTACCTGTTCATGTCCACCATGTGCCTGAGGCAAATCAGGGCAGGCTTATTCGGGAGCCCTCATCTAAGTACAGCATTGCGCAGAGCTGATTAGGGAGACAGCAACACTGAGGCTAGTGGGCAGAGGGGCTCCTTACCCGGGCTTCGGGCACGCGGACAATTCAGAACCTGAAAGCTGTGCCCAGGGTGCACCTGCCTCCATAACAAGAGAGCAGTGGGGTCAGAAAAGGCAAAACAGTATGGAGCTAAAGAGTTAAGCAGTGGGAAGGGAAGGGAAGCCAAGGGTGCAGGCAGCAGAAGGCATGAGTATGCACAGCCCCGGCAAGAGGACCGCCCCTTTGGAGAGGGCTGCTTACTGTGGGGGCTTTCCCTCGCTGCAGCAGGGGCTTGCTAAAAGTGAAACTGTGATTTTCCAAGGGTTCGGAAGGGGTTTGCCCTTAGGGCGGAAGATGTTCCACTTGGGGGTCCACACTGACCTAAAAACAATCCCCACCTGCTTTTAGGCACTGCTGCAATGGGCCCCAACTCGCCCTGCGCCCCAGCCTGGGCCAGAGCGTGGAGGAGCCCAGCTGTGCCTGATAGAACTAGATCCCACCTGCCTCCTCACCTGACACATTAGGAGGATAGAGCTCCCATGTGCCCCGTACTTCCCAGGCACCGGCACCTCACTGGGGACTGCGCATTCCTTTATCGATTACTTTCTTAATAGCCTGATAAGGCGGGTAGTGGTGACCCCTCTAACAGACGAGGAAACTGAGGCTCATAGTGGTTCTGTGGCATGATCACAATCACACAGGATTTAATAAGTTGAAAAGCTGGGACTCAGTTCAAAGCAGCCTGACCCCAATGCCTTACCTACCCCCCACACAAGAGCCAAAAATGGTCCAGCTGTTCCCTGACACTTTGAGGAGAAACAGGCCTATAAGTTTAGAGAAAAACTTAGGGGAAGGCCTGTGTAACCTGATAAAAAGTCTGAGCTGCTGGATTATTTGAGGAAAAAAAACAAATAAGTAAGCTTGGTTCTTTCAAACCAGATAAACCCAGCTACACTGGAGAAAAGGTGAGGCTGGAGGGGAGCTGGGTGGGAACAAGCAGACAGACATGACAGCTCCGTAATTAGGGTGGCGGCCGGTGTCTGGCAGGCCTCGGCAGCCTGTGTGACCATGGGCAAGTGACCCGGGCTATTCCCTTCCCGCTGCCCCATTTTACTGAGATACAAATGATACATAACATTGTATTAGTTTAAGGTGCACAACATAATAATTTGCTATATGTATATATTGCAAAGTGATTACCACAATAAGTCTAGTTAATACCCATCAGCTCACATAGCTACATTGCTTTTCTTGTGATGTGAGAAACTTTTAAGATCTACTCTCTTAGCAAGCTCAAGGTATTGTTAACTATAATCACCGTGCTGTACGTTATATCCCCATGCCTTGCTTATTTTATAACTGGAAGTTTGTACCTTTTAACGCCCTGCACCGCAACCACCAATCTGTTCCCTGTTTCTATGAGTTCGGTCGCTTTTAGATTCCACAAATAAGTGAGATCATACAGAATTTGTCTTTTTCTGTTTGATTTATTTCACTGAGCATAATGCCCTCAAGGTTCATTATGTTGTTGGCAGGATTTCCTTTTTTATATGGCTAATCAGTACTCCATTGTATATATGTACCACCTCTTCATCTATTCATCTGTAGATGAACACTTAAGTTTGTTTCCTTATCTTTGCTATTGTAAATAATGCCGCAGTGAATATGGGGGTGCAGATATCTCTTTGAGATGGCGATCTCGTTTCCTTTGAGTATTTGCCCAGAAGTGAAATTGATGAGTCATGTGATATTCTACTTTTAATTTTCTGAGGAACCATCAGACTGTTTTGCACGGTGGTTGTACCAACTTACAGTCCCACAACACAAGGGTTCCCTTTTCTCCACAGCCTCACTAGCGTTTATCTTTTTCATTTTTTTGATGACAACAATTCTAACATTTAGGAGGTGATTATCTCATTGGGGTTTTGATTTGCATTTTTCTGATGATTAGCAATATTGAGCACCTTTTCATGGACTTGTTGGCTATTTGTGTGTATTCTGGGGAAAATGTTCCTTCAGTTCTTCTGCCCAATTTTTAATAGAATTGTTTTTGTCTTTCACTGTTGAGTTGTATGAGTTCTTTATGTCTTTTGGATATAAACCTCTTATCAGATATATGATTTGCTTGGCTTTTGTTTTTTTGGGTTTTTTGGTTTTTTTGACAACCTAAACCTCACCTTCACTCAAGGCCAACAAAAGAATGTTTTATTAACCTTGGAAATTCTAGTACTATTCACCCTTGAACAACACAGGGAACACAGGGGCACCAATCCCCCACAGAGTCGAAAATCCATGTATAACTAGTACTTTAACTGTGCCTGGAATGCAGCAGGTTCTCATTACATGTAATTATTCTATTAACCTTCTAAAGAGGACAGTTTTTACATTTTTGTTTGAAATTATGAAATATATCAAATATAAAGAAAGTACTGAAAATTTTATAATAGATACTCCGATATTCCTGTCAGATTTTCAAATTTTAACATTCTGTCAAATTTTCTTCAGTTTTTTATTTCATAAAAAATAAAATGTTAGTACTTACTTCACCCTCACTCCATCCTCCACTACTGTTCACCAGCAAGGGAGTCCCCATCCTGAAGTCTGTGGATTCTACCGGTTCGGGCTTTTACACTTTTATACTTATAATACTTTTATTACACAGTGATGTACTTATAAATAATGACATAATAATAAATAATATATAGCATTAGTTTGCACGTCATTTATTTTTTATAAATGTTACATTGCATATACACTTAAAGTAATAATTTTCTTATTTCATTGAACATCACACTTCTGAGATTTATCTGTTGAAACTGTGGATCTAGTTCATCCATTGTGGTATTTAATTTATCACCATTTATGTATCCATCTGCCTATTATTACATATTTAGGTTTTTTCCAATTTTTGTTATTACAAATTTCCAGTTTCTGTTCTTTGTACCTTTGTGAATGTTCTTATACTTCAGTTTTCTCTGAGTGATGAATCTAGAAGTGCAAACCTTGGTCTTGGGAGGTTGGAGAAATTGTGCATCTTCATTTTTCTAGACATTGCCAATTGCCCGAAGTGGTCGTACCAATTTACATGCCCATCAACATTATATAAAAGTTCTTTGGCTATTTCCTCACTCATGCTTGATATTATTAGTCTTGTTAGTTTTTGCCAATCTGGGTATGAAATGATAGCAGTTGTTTTCGTTTTCGTTTTCCTTATTTAAATAAGGTTCAGTGTCCTTTTATATGGTTATTAGCTTGTTCATGTACTTTGTTCATTTTTTAGCTATTTGTCTTTATGTTACTAATTTGTAGTAGTCTTATACATTGTAGATAATGATCTTTCGTAGTTTCTTTGCATTGCAAATATCTTTTCCGAATCTGAGATTTGTTCTTTAACTTTTTACTTACTGGTTTTTGTCCCACATTCTTTTTTAAATTTTATTTTAATATGGTAACCATAAGGTCTGTATTTTCCTGTCTTGATCAAGAAATTCTGCCCTCATACTGTGTCATTAAAATATTTTTTTCATAAAGTTTTAAAGCTTTGCTTGTCATATTCAGTCTCTGTCCTTCCTGGAACACGCTTTTGTGAATGGTTTGCGATAAAGTTATAGTTTTACATTTTCCCACATGGAAAGCCAATGGTTACAGCACCACAGGCCAAATCCTTTACCCATGGATGTGGACAGCCACCTCCAACATTTTCATATATATCTCCTGGGCCCACTACTGTCTTCCATTGATCTATTACTGTTCAAATTACTGCAGTTTATAAATCATGATATTTGGAACAGCAGATGCCCCGGTGCCCTTCAGCAAAATTATCTTAGCTATTTTAGATCCTTTACTTTCATATAAAATTTATAATCAACTTGTCAAAAATATCTGGTTGACCTTTAGAGTACACTGAATATGTATATTTCCTACGTGGGGAAACTGACATCTTGAAGCTCAAGCCTTCTTGCCCAATGTAATGTACCTCCAAGAGGACATTTCCATTGAAACAAACCCACTGACGTTTGGGACAGATGGGCTTGTCTTCCAATCTAAGAAGACAACATCAACCCACCTCACAACTCTGCTGGGAGAAATTTTAAAAGCATGAGGATGTAGCCCTGACCCACATGGCTCAGTTGGTTGGGCGTTGTCCCGCAAAGTGAAAAGGTCACACCAGTTTATTCCTGGTCAAGGCACATGCCTGGGTTGTGGGTTTGGTCCCCAGTCAGGACATGTAAGAGAGGCAACCAATTGACAGTTCTCTCCCTCTCCTTCTCTCTCAGTTCTCCTCTCTCTAAAAATGAATAAATAAAATCTTTAAAAAGAAAAAAAAAGCACGAGGATGTATCTTGCAGCTATTGGACCCTTATGTCCTTGATTCCAAAAGTCAGAGAACTAATTTGCATGTCACACACTTCTGAAGTTTACCTAACTGCAGCAATAAAATCTAAAGTGATGCCCAAGAGGGAGGGGTAAAACCCTCAGCCCACTTCCCCAAATGAAATTGACTTGCTTAATTTGGGGGCATAATTACAATAAGTGATTCTGTGTGTACGATTTCCTCTTCCTGAAGAAACAGAAACAGTTTTCTGGTTTCAAGGTCCTGAATTAAATCAGTTAATCCCGTTGTAAACCTGGGCTTATTAAGTGCCATAATCCTGGCTCTTTCTATGTGTAAATTGACACAAATTTGACTGGTCAACTGAATAATAGAGAAAGTCACCTATCATGTAACCAGATTGTCGCCGACTTGGTGCACATATTGAAGCCTTCTTGTCTTTTGCAAGGCCTCAGAGGAAACGTATTTCAATAATTTCTGCCTCTTGATGCTTGTCTGGAAGTTTAGCCATCCTGTGATCTCACCAAAGCTGCTTGGCCCCTGGATCCCTGAGAATCAGGGGCAAGAAACACAGGTCCACATGAGTGGATCTTACGTATCTGACCAGATTCCCTCCCTCTACCATCAGGGGTCCTTCAGTACCCCATGCCCAGAGCCTTTCCTGACACTATCACCCCAAATTCTAGGAGTCTCTAACTTTACCCTGGTGAGCCCCGTTCCAGTCTTTGTGAACTACAGACTGTCCACCTTGACTCAGTTTGCCCAAAGTCCCAGACAATGGGGCAAGGGCGGCACCGGAATTGGCCGGAGCTGGGGAACACCTTTGCTCCCACACCTGTGGCACAGCTGTTTCAGATGAGCAACCCCAACACTGAGGATGGAAAAGGTTGTTTGTGTCAGACATCCCTCTCCTTCTGAGGAAAAGCACTTTTAGGCTTCTTACATTTTTAAAAAGCTTAATAATAATCTGAATGCAATTTTGTCAGAAATAAAAATGTAACTAGTAGTTTTTTTTGCTTTCCCAAACCCACCATCATCACATCGGTTTGTATACCAGAGCTTTTTCTGTGCATTTACACATAGATACATATAGTTTTTATGTAAAAGAATCATAATGTATCTATTGTTCTGCACCTTATTTTTCACTTAATGACATGTGTTAGGGTTTGCCTTATTCCAGGATCTGTGAATGTATTGGCTTGCTTTGAACTGCTGCATGGTATTCCTTTAGGTCAATGAACCATAATTCAAATTCCCACTGCCCCATTGATGAACACTGGATTTTCTCCCAAAATTCGCTTTGTAGGCACAAACATTTTTGTACCTGCCTCATTGTGTACTGGTGTGAGGAAGTATATTTTGCTGCATAGAGCTGCACATACTGTTGTTCAGGCAAGTACTGGAAAAACACTGATAACTAATTATTTCTATGGATGGGGCAGAAGAGAAAAAGAAATAACCCAATAACAAGTGCAACAAATAGGAAACCGTTACAAACCTGATAAATATTAATCCAACTACATCAAAAATCATTTTATTTTTCTCAAATTTTATTTCTTTTTTATTGTGGTAAAATTGGTATATAAGATTACATGTATTTCAGGTGCAAACATCATGATTTGTATGTTCATACATTACATAGCGTTGACTACTGCAGGTCTAGTTGCCATCCATCACCGTACCGTTGACCCTCTTGATGCATTCTCCTCTCCCCCAACTCCCTTCCCTTCCGGTAACCACCAATCTATTCTCTGTACCTATGAGTTTCTTTTTGTTGTTGTTCAGTCTTTTTTTTTTTTTTTTTTTTTTTTAGATTTCACATATAAGTAAAATCATTAGGTATTTGTCTTTCTCCATCTGACTAATTTCATTTAGCATAGTACCCCTAAGGTCCATCCATATTATCACGAATGGCAAGATTTCCTTCTTTTTTTTCTTAATTTTATTTATTGATTGATAATTTTAGAGAGAGGGGGAGGGAGGGAGAAAGAGAGGGAGATAAATATCAATGTGAGAGAGAAACATTGATCGGTTGTATCTTGTACACACCCCGACCAGGGACCGAACCCACAACCCAGGCATGTGCCCTGACAGGATATCAAACTGGCAACCTTTCGCTTCGTGGGATGACACTCAACCAACTGAGCCACACCAGTCAAGGCAATTCCCTTCCTAAAAAAAAAGGAACAAAAAACCCCTAGCAGCTTTATTAAGATATAACTCACATATAATACATAGCTCACCCTGTTAAAGTGTGCAGCTGTGGTTTTCAGTATATTCATGGAGTTGTGTGTCCATCACCACTATCTAATTCTAGGACATTTTATCATCTCAAAAAGAAATCCTAGGCCCATGAGCAGTCACTCCTCATTCCTTCCTCCTTCAGGCCCTGGCAACTGCTAATCTATTTTCTGTCTCTGGATTCGCTTATTCTGGACATTTCATATGAATCAACTCATACGATATGTGGCTTTTTGACAATAAGTCCCTTTTTTATTTTTTACTGAATTTATTGGGGTGACTGGTTAATAAAATTATACAGGTTCCAGGTTCTGTAATACATTATCTCTATATTGTTTTGTGTGTTCACCACGCCAAGTCAAGTCTCCTTCCATCGCCATTTATTCTCCCTCTGCCCTCTTCTGCCTCACCCCACCCTGCTTTCCCTCCGGCAATCGCCACACTGTTGTCTGTGTCAATGAGTTTTTTTTGTTGTTTGGTTGTTTGTAGTTTTTCTTAATCCCTTCACCTTTTTCACCCAGCCCTACAACCTTCCCTGTCTTCAAAATGTCCTTCTTTTTATGACTGGGTAGTATTTCATTGTATATATGCACCACTTCTTCATCCATTAATCCATCAGTGGATGCCTAGATTGTTTCCATATCTTGCCTATTGTAAATAATGCTGCAATAAACACAGAGGTACATATATATTTTCATATTAGTGTTTTGGATTTCTTCAGATGTAGAAGTGGAATGGCTGGGTCATATGGCGGGTCTAGTCTTAATCTTTTAATGGATCTCCATCCTGATTTTATAGTGGCTGCAACAGTTTACATTTCCACCAACAGTGTACAAGGGTTCCCCATTTCTCCACATTTTCTCCAACACTTGTTATTTATCTTTTTGGTAACAGCCATACTAACAGGTGTGAGGCAATATCTCATTGTGGTTTTGACTGATGGTTTCTTTCATTGTGCAGAAGCTTTTTAGTTTGATGTAGTTCCATTTGCTTATTTCTTTGCTTTTGTTTCCTTGCCTTTGTAATCACATCCAAAAAACATTACTAAGGCCGATGTCAAGGAGTTTACTGCCTATGTTTTCTTCTAGGAATTTTATAATTTCAAGTCTTACATTCAAATCTTTAATCTATTTTGAGTTTATTTTTGTGTATGGCTTAAGATAGTGATCTAGTTTCATTCTTTTGCATGTTGCCATCCAGTTTTCCCAACACCATTTATTGAAGAGACTGTTTTTCCCCATTGTATGTTCTTGGTTTCTTTGTCATAAATTAATCGTTTAACTATGTGGGTATTTCTGGGCCCACACCACACTGTTTTGATTATTATAGGTTTCTAGTATAGTTTTAAATCAGGGAGCATGATACCTCTAGCTTTGTTCTTCTGTCTCAAGGTCACTACAGCTATTTGGGGTCTTTTGTTATTCCATACAAATTTTAGAATTATCCATTCTACTTCTGTAAAAAAAAAATTGCCAATGAAATTTTGATAAGAATTGCATTGAATTTGCACATTGCTTTGGGTAGTATGAACTTTTGGAAAATATTAAGTCTTCCAATCCATAAACATGGAATATCTTTCCATTTATCTGTCTTTTCTTCAATTTCTTTCAACATCTTACAGTTTTCAGTGCCAGGTTTTTCTCCTCTTAGGTATTTTATTTCTTTTTGATGCAATAGTGAATGTGATTGTTGTCTTGCTTTCTCTTTCTTATTGTTTATTATTTACATATAGAAACATCATAATTTTCTGTATATTGATTTTGAATCCTACAACTTTACTGAATTCATTTATTAGTTCTAAGTTTTTTGGTGGAGTCTTTAGGGTTTTCTATATATGGTATGTATCATGCCATCTGCAAATAGTGACAGTTTTACTTCTTTCTTTCCAATTTGGATGCCTTTATTTCTTTTTCTTGCCTAATTTCTGTGGCCAGGACTTTCAATGCTATGTTAACTAACAGTGGCAAGAGTGGGCATTCTTGTCTTGTTCGTAATCTTAAAGGAAAAGCTTTCAGTTCTTTGTCATTGAGTATGATGTCAGCTGTCATTTATGATTTTTATTATGTTGAAGTATATTCCCTCTGTACCTACTTTGTTGAGCATTTTCATCATAAATAGATTTTAGATTTTTTCAAATGTTTTTTCTGCCTCTTCAATAATCACTTTAAATGTGAATGGTCTTAATATACCAACTAAAAGACAGAGATTATCAGGTTATTAAAAAAGACCCAATCATATGTTGTCTAGAAGAATTTATTTTTAATGTAAAGACTCAAATGGCTATTTGAGTCTTTAAAAAAAAGCTATATCATGTTAACAGTAATCAAAAGCTGGAGTAGTTATATCCATTTTAGACAGGGAGAACATCAGAACAAGCAAAACTATGAGGATTAAAAAGGGGCATTGCATAATGTTAAAGGAGTCAGTTCCCCAAGAACACTGAACAATCTTTAATAGAGGATTGTGGTTGCATCCTCTGGGGATGCACTTAACAGAGCATCAAAATATGTGAGACAAAAACCAACAGGACTGCAAGAAGAAATAGACAAATCCTCTATTATAGGTGGATATTTCAACGTCTTTCTCTAATAGATCCAGCAGGCAGAAAAATCAATAGTGTGTTAATTAATTGGAACAGCATTATCAGCTAGCTTGATTTAATTAACTTTTATAGAATACTCCATCCAACAATAGCAGTACACACATTTTTCCCAAGCTCACATGGAACATTTACCAAAACACTACATTCTGGGCCATAACACACATCTTAACAACTTTAAAAGAATATAAATCACATAAAGTATGTTCTCAGACTGCAATGGAATTAAACTAGAAATCAATAACAGAAAAATCTATGGAAAACCCTCAGATATTTAGAGATTAAACAACATACTTCTAAATAACACATGGGTCAAAAATAAGTCTTAAGAAAAATGTTTGAATGTTTTGAACTAAATGAAAATGAAAACACAGCTTTCCAAAATTTTTAGTATGCAGCAAAAGCAGTGCTTAAAGGGAAATTTATAGCATGAAACACATATATTAAAAAAGAAGGAAGACATAAAATCAATAATCTAAGCTTCCACTTTAAGAAATAAGAGAAAGAAGAGCAACAGAAACCTAAAGCAAGCAGGGAAAAAAAAAGAATTAGAAGAGAAATCAATGAAATTGAAAACAGGGAAACAATAGAGAAAATCAATGAAACTAAAAGCTGGTTCTTAGAAAAATACCAACAAAACTGATAAATTTCTAGCCAGGGTAACCAAGAAAAAAAGAGAGAAGGCCCAAAGTACTAATATCAGGAATGAAAGAAGGGTCATTTTCACTGACTGCATGGACATTAAAAGGAGACTGAAGGAATACTGTAAAATACTGAATGGGGCCACTTGTGTGTGACAAACTGGGCCATTTCTCCTCTTTCTTCGTCCTGAAAAAAGAAAAGACTCCCCACGTGCCAGGAACTGATCTCTCGTCCTTCTGCTCCACACTCTCTTTTTCTGACAAGAAAATCATGTAATATCACTGGGCATCACTTTCCCCCATATTTCAGCCCCATCACCCTAAATTCTCATCACTTAAAAAGAGTTAAAGAAACCCCTTCCCCAATTGGATAAGATTTAGGGCCCACAGGACCCCTACCTGCTTTGTGTGCTGCACTGAAAGTTCTGCTCAGGTCCAGGGGCAATGGTGAGAAAGGCAGTCGAGGTGAACATGAAGTATCTGGTTTGATGGGCTATTTATTTTCTTTTTCAATAATGTGTTTTATAGTAGAATAAACATAAACATAATTCCTAGAATGTAAGAACTGGAAGAGATTAACCTCCTCAAATTAAAGGTTAAAAAACAGAAGCACAAAAGGACATGAACAGACAATCCACATCTAAAGAAAATTCAACTGATTATCAGACCTACGTGGGAAAAAAGTCAACTTCAATAAGCATCAAAGAAAAATTTTTAAAGTACCTCCATTTCTTACCTCTCTCAAAATAACACTACCTTGTTTTTCTTTTATACCTGCTGATGACCGGGGTCCAGTGAAGCAAGCCTCTCATGGGGCAGCCAACAGTGTACATTTGTCAGATTCCTAAGAGGTCAATTTGGCTTTCAAAGCCATTTCCTTCTGAAAATCCAGTCCAACAAAATAATTCAAAATGCATAAAAAGATATTTATGCCAATATGTTTATTTGTTTATCATCCTAACAGCCATGTAGTTTTACACTTCATAATATCATTTTAAAATATGGAAATAAAATGGTCAAAGGACACAAACTTCCAGTTATAAGATGAATGTAAGTTCTGGGAATGTAATGTACAGCATAATTAACAATACTGTATTATATGTTTGAAAGTTGCTAAAAGAGATGATCTTAAATATTCTCAACTCTCACGCACACACAAAAATGTAACTCTTGTGAGGTGGCGCATATGTTAACTAACCTTACTGTGGCAATCATCTTGCAAAATATACGTATGTACATGAAATCATCATGTACACTTCTTAAATTTATACAATGTTATATATCAGTTACATCTCGCTAAAGTTGAAAAATTTTTTAAAATAAATAAAAAATGTAAAACACAAACTTAGAAATATAACAGTGATAGAAATAACAATAATAAAGAAAATGGTAAGTCCGCAAACATTCTAAAAACCTACAGTTCTTTCAGAAATTAATAGATCAAGTGAATAAAAATAAAGAACATAGCAAGTATGGATAACATATTTTACTAACCATGATCTAATATATAGAATTTTATACTCGATTATTCATTCAAAACTATGCTTAAAGTTATGTACAAAATCAAACATCAACCAAAAGCTCAGTACATTCCAAAAAACATAAATACAGTACATATTCTCAGACCACAGGGCAATGCGATTAAAAGAAAATAGGGAAAATCTATCCACTGAAAAAACTGTAACATCTTTTAAGGACTCAGGATCGACAAGAAATAAAAAAACTGAAATTACAGTCTATTTAGAAATCACTGTATCATAATGAAAAAGTAAAATATGACCTAAATGTCTTACTAACTGAGGACTAAAGGGAAAAATATGAACAAAATGTTACACAGAAACCATGGGAGACTCATGAAGAACATGTTACATGTAAGAGAAATATGTACGATGTAAGAATTTTTAAAAGCATGCTGCAAACATGAAGAGAAAATATGACGACAATATGGCAATAATGAAAAAAGCTAAATATAAATAAGTATAGAACTGGAACAAAAAAAAGACCAGAAAACCAATACAAAATAAATACACAGAGATGTTAATTAAGAGTGATTATAGTTCCATATTGGCACTACGAGTAATTTTTTTTCTATTTTCTATTTTCCAAAATATTTTTAACCTAAAAAAGAAGGCAATCATTTTTAGGTTAAATATTGGTACACATTTGAGGCAAAGAGGGATTTAGGGATTTGCTAAAATCACAAATTCAGTTCAGGGTCCAGGCACCCACTGCACCTCAACCCCTCATTACTGTATCCTATCAGCTCAGAACTCCTATGAACAACCAAAATCCATGATTCACATCACCAGAAGAAAAAGGCTGGGCATAATGACTGGTTAGTGGCAGACAGCAGGATATGTTTTGACCAAGGGGCTTTTTAATTCCAAGTTCCGCCAGGGACCGGACAAGAGCAGCATGAAATCTGTGACTAGACCTAAGGAACCTCGGAGCGGCCCTGGCTCCCGTAACATCTCCCGTAGGTGCCTCGAGGCTTTCCCCCTGCCAGCCCGCCGGGTCCAGTCAGAGGCTGGAGGCGCTGCCTGGACCTTTGTCTTCACAGCAGCCTCCGCGTCCTGCGCAGGAGACCAGGGGCCCGACACTACACCTGCCTCCAGAACATCCGCACGCCATCCATTTCCTGTCGATGCTCCCCTCCTCCTTCCAGGCCCCCCGGGCCCAGGAACCCCCACTCCGGGACTACAGGTCATCGAGATGCTCGAGCGAGAGTACCCCCGCCTCGACAGAGCGGTCCCCGCCACGGGGCCAGCAGACGGCGACCAGGTCCGCCCCGGGCGGGGCTCCCGGCGTCCCGGTAACGGATCTCGAGTCCGGCACCCCCGGCTGTCCAGTCGGCCCCTTTTCATTTTCTGACAGGCGAGGGAAGGAGAGTTGGGAGAACTCCCAGCCTGGCCCAAAGAAGAGGAAGTTCTAAAATTGGGGGCTCCTATCCACGAATAAAGTGTCGACATTCTAGCTACTTCCACGGACCGCGCATTGCACAGGTGCCTTAGCACTCATTGGTAGATAACGAGGGATTGGGGGAGTTTAGGAGTCTACCCGAAATATCCTCCAGCCCGATCCTGGGCCAGAAATTCCATTTTGTAATTAAAGTCACTTGATCCCCTGTCGAAATGCAAATCCGGCTCTCAATCCCACCCAGATCCCTCCAACAGTAAGCTCAATCGCCAAAGAAAGGTAGGACTCTGCGGGGCCTGTAATAGGACAGGTAACTCTTCGGAGTCCGGGATCCGGAGGAGCGCCCGGGCCGAAGCCGCAGCCGGGGAGGCTGGGGCTAGGTGGGGACGCGAACAAGCCTGGTACGGGTGGCTGGGAAGGAGCGTGCACACCTTCAGTTTTGCCTGTGATCCCGCGCGGCCCGAATTCCGATTCCCTCCGGGACCCGACCACGCCCAAACTGGAGCAACGTCGCCGCCTGCTGGACCGAACCGCACTCTCACTTTATTCAGGGCGTGCAAGCGGACTGCGGCGGACGGCGGTTGGGGGTTTAGGGTGTGGTAGGAGGTGTCCTGGGCTGCTGGTCCCAGCCTTGTCTGTCAGGGCCTCCTGAGATGCTTGTAAAACGCTCTTCCTCGCTGGGCCTCCGTTTTTCTTCCTCTGTAAAATAAGCGTGTCGGATCAGAGCTTCTCCGAGCTCACTTTCAAGTCCCGATTCTGGATCCCTCCCTTCTCCTCTCCCTCCCAGGGGTCCTCAGGCTCTTCTTCCCCTTTCCCCTCAACGCATGGCCCTGCCCACCCCTCTATGGGACCGCAGTTTCTGCCTCGGTGCTGCACGCTGACCTCTGTGGTCTACCCGTGAAGCTGCGTAAGGCCAGGACTCGGCCACTGCTTCCTGGGGTAATAGGGGAAATGTTCTGGCTGCCGCTGATCCGGGGCTTGCTGTGCACAGAAAAATAACTTCCAGTGAGACGTGATGGGAGGGACCCAGGCCTTGGATCAACCAGGGCGGATATTTTAGACCTCTGCCAAGGCTGGCCCAGAAAATTGTACAGAATGAGCAACTGAGCAGGGGAGGGAGTGCAAGCTCCTTACACGCGCTGTTGTGAATCGGCCCCCACCACCGCACCTGCATCAACGGCCAAATGGCTGCTGTTTCCACAAACACACTAAGTCGCATCTGGCCATTGCACCTTTGCAACGATGCCTGACTGCAGCCTGGCTCCCCACCACTGCTCCACCAGGCCTGCTTCTTTGCCTCCTTTAAGACCGAGTTCAGGCACAACGGCCCTAGTCGCCCTGCTCACCCTCCCCCTCCTCCCCCTTCTTAGTCGCTGAGGGAGTCATCCTGGGCTGGGCTCCTTTAGCGCAGGTCCTAGCTGTACCCACCACATCCTGGAACCCCTACGTGGGTGGTATCACGTGTGCCCTTGTCCGCCCCCACTGCTGAGGTGTCCTTCCGCACTGGCACCTGCAGAACTGGAACCAGAAGGCCATGAAGTAGGACACCAACTGCAAAACCCACCAGGCACCCCAGCGACCTGTAGCTCCTACTCACTGCACAGCCGCCAGGGTGTGGGTGCGGGGGCATGGGTGAGGATAGGGGAGACCCTATTTCGTGGCTGTGCCTCTGGACACATGTAGAAACATTCCAGATGGACAGTGTACCTCCGTGTCTGAGGTATGAAGGAAGCAGTTCATTTCTTTCCTTTGCTAAATGCAATAAGTGAAAATCATCCTGGGAAATTCTCTAATCCCAGCCCAAAGAGAGAGAGGGAGGAGGAACTAGAAGGCTAGCTGAGGAGGAAAGGCCTTGGCTTCTCCATCTTCTTTTCTTTTCTTCCCAACCTCCTCCTTTTCTGCTTTCTTCCCCAGGGTCACACCACCCTCCTCCTTCTGTTCTCAGAGGTGAAAACTCTCATAAATGGGCCACCCTGCTACAGGAGAGCTAGAGTCTTTTCAGTCGCTCTCAGGCTCTGGCGGTTAGCTAGTGGAAACAATTGCTCTCCCCTCTTGCAGTGTTTCCATTGCTGCTCCTCCGGCTTCCACTGCCCACCCCACAGGAACAAGAAGAGAGCAGCTCAGATCCCCTGGGAAAGTTGAACAGGGAGGGGGGCGGGTTCCTACCCACCAGGTCACAGTTTATAAAAAAAAAAAAGGTGAAGGCGAAAAGCTTTATGATTGAGTGAAGTTACTTCATGGATCCTCAGCTGGCACCCACGACAGCATGAAATATTTTATGTAAAGAAAATTTCCCACCTAACTTTTTAAAGTTTCAATTGAAGGTAAACTGTTTCAAGACAAACTCTCAATCTCTCTCTCTCTCACACACACACAGACACACACACACACAAAGATAAAGAAATGAGCCTTTTGACAGATCTATTTTATTTTGCCTCATGATGTTTTGTTCCAGAGCCTTAACTGTAAATATAACAGGACTCAGGGAGGCTCACGAACAGAAAGAGCTGAAAGCTCATTTGGTTGTTGAAATCAGTGGTGCGCACCAGGAAGACGCCGCCTCCTGATGGCCTGAGAGGGATGTTCCCAAGTGCTTGTTTTCCTGACACCTCAACAGGTCACATGAAAGTGTACGAATATTGTTTTAAAAGGTTTCATAGTAAGTTCGTTTTCCCTTCTGCTTTCTCAGAAGCTCGCAGACCCAGTGGGCGGGAGGTGTGGGTCAGACCAGCCTAACTCTTGCTCAGGCTGTGGCTTTCCTGGGCACTTCCAAGCATCAGGGCCGGTAATTAGAGTAGACGTGGACACGGGAAAGCATTGCTTAGCTAGCCCTGCTGGGGAAGAGCTTTCTGAAACTGGGGTAATTCTTTATAAAAAGTGAACACTGAATTTATTTTTTTAATAATAAAAATTTAAAAAAGAAAAACAAAAAACAACTTACATGTATATATCAATAGATCTTAAAATGAGTGAAGTAGCTGTGTTTTTCTATCTTTTTTCTTCTTTTGGTTTGTTTTTTGTTGTTTTGTTTTGTTTTTTTTGTAGTAGATTTGAGATGGTATTCTATTCTAATCAAAAATAAAGTTTTGTAGTGGGACCAGAAATTACTTATCTGATCCTCCCAATCCCCACCCCTTCTCAACCTGATTCCCCTGGGTTGAAAGTTCCAAATTTGCTGTCAGGCTTTGTTTGTTGGACCACCTGGTGTCCTTCCTGCAAAAGGCAGAATGTGCAGCCATGAACTGAAGGTTGAGCCTATAGGTCCCAACCCAGGGAACAGGCAGGTCCAGCAATCAGGGATCTAAGCTAACAGCAAAGTTTTCCACCTCAGCTGTGAAGGTAAGAGGAGTAGGTCGCTTCCTCCGTCCTGAAGGAGGAAGGGGGACAGAGTCTCACTCTTTGTTAACCTGCAGTCCAGGGCATGGAGGCTCTAGAGCTCCCGAGACCTGACCTGGGTTCTCCCAACACTCCTGGTCCCAGGTAAATGTGAATGGAGACAAGTGTGAGAGCCTGTCCTCAACCTTGATGCTCTCCAGCCCCCACCCCACCCACTCCAGCCTCAGGACGTGCTACCTAAGAAAGTCTTTCCCCCACCCCACAATTAGCTGGTCAGTGGTCCTCGAATTGGGAGACAATCAGATGGAGCTTGTTAATGTGAAATAAAATGTCTCATTTTGCTGTACCTGTTTATGGTTTAGCTTTGCATTTTAAGAAAAAGAAATAAACTTGATAATTCTTTGTCATTATAAAAATGAAACAAAAATTAAAACATTATTGCCACACAAGGAAAAAAAAAGAAATTAGTAGTACACAATTGTTGGAAAGAAATCAGGTTGTCTAAGCACCAATAAAATTTGTATTTTAAGCGATGTGAGTTCTGGAAAGCAGGGATAGTACCTGGTGTGTGGAAGTTACAGTGTTGATGCCCAGCATAGCAGTGGGCAAAGAATGCAAACAAGCACTTTGCAGAAGAGGCAGGCTGAATGGCTAACATATGACAAGATACTCACTCTCAACCTTAACTGAGGAGATGCAAGTTTAAACAACAATGAGATACCAACTCACACCTATCAGATTGGCAGAATTGAAAAGACGGACAAAACCAAGAGTTATAAACAATGTGGGTAAATGGAAACTCCATAGCTACAGGGTTTTGTTGTTGTTGTTGTTGTTGTTGTTGTAATCGTTGTTGCTTTGGTTTTTTCATCTCCTGGTTTTCTTAACTAGCCAAAGGCCACCTAGGAGACAAAGTTAGTCTCATTCCTGTAAGTTTAGTTTTTAAAGTATGATTACCATAACGTAGCTAAGTATCAGCTATGTACACTAACATACTCCTTCCCGTAGGATTCTGTGTTTTAAAGGTTACTAACATATAACATAACCAGAATATATGATTCCATACAGATTTCTACATCAGAAAATTTTTTATCTGCCATGGCTGGTGTGGCTCAGTGGTTTGCTGGTCTGCAAACCGAAGGGCCCTCAGTTTGACTCCCAGTCAGGGCACATGCCTGGGTTGCAGGCCAGATCCCCGGGGGCGGGGGCTGGGGCTGCATGAGAGGCAACCACACACTGATGTTTCTCTCCCTCTCTTTCTCCTTCCCTTTCCCTCTGTCTAAAAATAAATAAATAAAATCTTAAAAAAAAAAGAAAATGTTTTATCCTTCCAACTCACTTTAAAACACACTTTATTCAGCTATCAATACACAGGTGGTAAAAGCAAGTAGTTTTGCAAAAAGTTTCCTTGTAAAATCCAAATAACCAATCTCTAGTTTGTTTCTGCTTATGTAAAATGTTACCATTTGGGGAAGCTGGGCAAAAAGGGTACAAAGGATGTCCTGTATTATTTTTCCAGGTTACTCTGAGACCATAATTATTTCAAAATATTAAAACAAAAATTTTACTCCTGAAAATAAGAGTATAAACATTGCAGCTCAAAATTTAAAACTAAAAATCTGAATAGGTTTTGGAGAGTTTAGGAGTTACCTCCTAAGGAACCTCAGTCAGGGACCTTGAGGCCCAATGAAACAAAGCTTTATTTATGCATAATGCTTATTACTAACTCTGGCAGTGATAAACATTATACGATCTGGTTGCTTCTGCTCTCCCCAACTTCCAGGCCAGGAGGGCTCTGAATTAGCTTCAGCTACCAAAGAACAATATGTGAGGGAGGAAGGCCCCCTAATTTTGTGAAAACCCAGTGAGAACACTCTACGTATAATTTCAGTCTGTCTGCATTTGAGGCTCACACACACCAAAGGCACAATCCCAGGCAAACAGTCTGCCAGGAGTCTGCCAGGGCTCGGCGCTGGGTCGGGACCCAGACCTCACTGGGTTTCATTTCAGGCCCTCCGTGCCGGCGAAGTGTCCTGGCTCAGGGCCAGCTTGTCCTTCTCTTTCTGCAGGACTTGCTCCTCCCTTGACCCACCTCCGACCCCCCACCCCACCAGAGCTCCTGGTCCACCCGATGGTCGGCGAGCGCGACAGGCTGATATTCCTCACCAAAGAGATGCTCACGGTCCTCCGAGTGCAGCCGATGGGGCCCGATGCGCAAATGTGCCGGCGGGTGGAGGAACTCGTGCTCCTCGATGTCTCAGTCGTACATCCCAGCCCCCGGCACCCACCAGCGGCACACAAAGCTCACGTCCAGGATCTGGCCCTAGAATTCCGCCCAACGGGGCTACAGGTAGGGGCAGCGAGCCTGGTAGAGGTTGGCCTGAGGGTCGTACGCCAGCGAGCAGAGGCCCGGGTTCAGCATCTGCGGCACGTACGCTTCGGAGTCGCTTTTTCGCGTAGCAAGCGCCTGCAGCAGGAGTGTCCCCGAGGCACTGAGCAGCGCCTCCTGCAAGGCCGCCGCGCCGCCGCCCAAACCCAAGTACGCCGCTGCTTGCCAGCCGGGCGGTGTAGCCGCAGCCCTAGTCCCTGAGCAGAGCGCGTGCCCAGGCGCCCGACCTCGCCCACATGCCTGGCTTCTCCGCTGCCGGCCGCCGACCGCCGACCAAAGTCAATAGCTACCGGTTTGAAGAGAACCATGGGTCGAGTCAGTTATTGCTCTCAAAGTCAATGCTTCTAAGCCATTCCTCTTCCAGGTTGACACCCTAGAGAAAATCTTGTACATGGACTCTAGGGAATATGTATAAGGCTATCCTCTATAGCGTCTGTTTATAGCAACAAAAACTAAAGTAGCCTAAAGGTCCATCAATAGACTAATGTATAAATAAACAGTGGCAGTCGTGATTAAATCTTGTTGCTCTTGCGTAGTGCTTCTATGCACTGTGCATATGAAAGACTATGTACTCCTACATTCACTATAAAAAAAAGATTAAAAAATTATTGTGGTAAAATGCTTATAACATACTAACCATCTGAACCATTTTAAATGTAGAGTTCAGTTGCAGTAAGTATATCCTCATTATTGTGCAATCCGTCTCCAGGACTCTTATCTTGCAATACTAAAAGTCTAGGCCCATTAGACAAAAACTCACCACCAATCTGTTTCTGTCTTTATGATTTTGACTGCTCTGTGTACCTCATGTAAGTAGAATCACAAACCATTTGTCTTTCTGTGACTGGCTTATTTCACTTAGCATAAGGTCCTCAAGGTTCATCCATGAAGTAGTATATGTCAAAATTTGCTTCCTTCTTATTTTATTTTTCATTTTCAAAAAATTCTGTGAACAATTCTATAACACATCATCTGTATATTGTATTGTGTGTTCACCACCCCAAGTCAGGTCCCCTTCCATCGCCATTTATCAATTCCCCCTTCACCCTCCTCTATCTTCCCCCACACCCTTCCTTTTTAAGGCTGCAGCAAAATATTCCATTGTATGGATATAACATATTTTTATTATTCACTCACTCAACCATCAATGAGTACCTGGGTAGCTTCCACATTTTAGCTGTGAATAACGCTACTAAGAACATAGGTGTGCCCCCTCATTCAATTTTAAGTTGACACCATTTTGCATATACATTGTTTTAAAGCATATACTTCCAATGTGTTGTAAATGTTGATATTTTAAAATAAAATTTTTACATCATTTTAATTGTTTCTAATATACTATAAATAAATAATGTATCAATTTTATTTCAACCATCACCCATTTAAAAAATATAAGAACAAGTTCTTCCTTAACTTTTAGAAGTTTTTCATCACTCTTTTTTCTTCTTGAACTTATGATTCTATATACTTGAAAATTTTTTACTGATGGTTCTTCTGTGCCAAAAATGTATATAGATTGAAATTTTAATTTCCCATAACCATAATTTCTAAGTATTAAAAAGTTATTCAGATTACACCATCATTACAACTATTAGTGGTGCAAAATTGTTCGAAAATAGCATAAAGAAGTTATAAATCTCAAAAATCAATTATTAAATATAAAAAGTAACCTTTGGTGATATTGTACTGTAGTCAAGCAAGATGTTACCGTTGGGGGAAACTGGGTGAAGGGAATTCAGGATCTATTTGCGCTATTCTTATAACTGCACTGTCAAGCTACAATTATTTCAAAATAAGAAATTTCATTTAAAGAATAACTAAGGCCCTAGCTGGTGTGGCTCAGTTGATTGGAGTGTCATTCTGTAATGGAAAGTTTGAGGGTTCCATTCCGGTCAGGCCACATACCTAGGTTTCCAGTTCAGTCCCCGGTCCAGGCGTGTACTACTCCCCGTCCCGGTGGGTGCGAGAGGCAACCAATCTCTCCTCTCTCACATTGGTGTTTCTCTCTCTCCCTTCTTCTTTCCCTTCCTCTCTCTCTCTTTAAAAAAAAAAAAGCAATGAAAATTGTCCTCTAGTGAGGATAATATATGTATGTATGTATGTATTTTTAAAGTAACTTTGAGGAGAAATTCAGCTCTTAAAAGATTTGGAGAGGTCTGTGTGGGGATGAGTGGCGGAGAGATGGGGACCACTGTGGGTTGTGAGGCCACCTCTGGAGAAATTCACTGAAGGCTGGTAGGTCACAGACTAGTTATTCAAGGTGAAACTTATTATTTTGTGAAAAAATCTGAAGGAAAACATGCTCTTGGAGAAATGTAAGCTCTTGAAAATTTGAAGAATATGATCAATGAAACAAATGAATACATTTTCTCCAAATGTAGAGGAACAGTGTGAGACATCTTACACTAAGTTCTCCAGAGACTGCAAGTAGCTACTGGCTTGGTCTGTAGACTCTGACAGAGAAAGCAGGAACAAAAAAAGATTCATAATGACCATTTAATAGCTAGTGAAAACCAATATACAATCCAGTATGAGGATTTCATGAAAAACAACATGATAAACAGGCTAAAGTAGATGAGGAGCGCAGAAAAGCTATGGAAAGGCTTAAAGAACAATATACTGAAATGGGGAAGGATGTAGAAAAATTTTCAACCTTTTAAGAACTTGAGTCTACAACCATACCACTGTGAACATGTCTGCTCTCATCTGACCTCAGAAGAACTTGAACCACAACAGAGACAAACTAATGAGAAAACATTGCCTTCGCATGAAGAACTATTCCCACCAAACCATTTAGCCCCTGCTTCGAGCTTAGCAATATATTCATGGCACTCATATCAAAAGAAAAGAATTCTACTGGAGCTTTAATTAAATATTTGGTGGAAGAAGAGTGCTACGTCTTTCCAGTTTTAAATGTATTATATGTGATTATTTGAATATGGAGGAGTAGGAGGGAAAATGGGATGTTTACTCTTTGTTAATCAGAGTTGGTCTTCTTTTTATTGATTATCTCAGAGAACTGTAAGTATAGACTTTTTAGAGAGAAAAATAATTCAATTCATTATTATTCAGGGTTAATATTAGTTTATTATTGTGATTTAGAAGGCAGGTATAATAGTTTTAGCCTCCTTGGCTATTAGAAGGATGTGAAAAGTGTTATTCCATGAGTAATGTAGACAAAAACACCTGCCCTGGGAACAGAGACCACATTTAAGAGAGGTGAGAGTAAAACAGTCTCTGCCATGGCAGGAAGGCCTGTTGGGAAAGGGCACAGATCGTGCAGGGTGTAATGCCATGTGCTTCCCTGATGACAAGTCACACTTTTTAACTTTTGTGGCCTTCTAGTACTTAATATTTTCAGCTTTTAAAACATGCTTAGAAGGATCCCTGGCTGCCGTGGCACAGTGGATTGAACGCTGGCCTGCAAACCAAAGGTCACTGGTTCGATCCCTAGTCAGAGCACATGCCTGGGTTTTGGGCCAGGTCCCTACTTGGGGGCATGTGAGAGGCAACCGATCGATTGATCTATCTCTCACACATCAGTGTGTCTCTCCCTCTCTTTCTCCCTCCCTTCCCTTCTCTCTAAAATAAAATAAAAAATATTTTTTTAAAAAAACATGCTTAGAAGGAAAAGCTTACCAAAAATACAGATAACTTTTAGCCTGTCCAAGAACCATAGTATTTATCTCATTTTTGTGTCTGTTTTGCAGTGTGTGAGCTTTGGATAGTAAGGCAAATAATGTCTATACATGTTTCAACTGTTTAATGAGTCATCAGCAAAATCTGCCGAGGAGTCCTTCTGGAACTATATAAAGATTCTGGCTCTGAATATACCGGGAGTATTTGCCCACATGGCAAATGATCCATGTTAATGTTAATCCCTTTTAGAGTTTAATGTCTGTTCCTTCTTCTGTATTACGATGAAACAGGTACCAATCCTGTCATCACTGTGATCTCTAAAAATCTGCATTTAACAGTCTAAGGAACTAAATTGATTATTTGCCATAAACAAAGCAAAATTAAATGAGATAATGTCAAGAGATTTATGGCAAATTTGAGGTATAGCTACATCTTTCAAATATCTTTTATTGTTCTTCCGTAAAGAAAGGCACAAGAAAGAAAATACCCAGCTCTCTCATGTTATTTCAGTGTCGCTAGTGCAGAAAAGTGACAATGCTTGCTTATATAAAGATGGCTTACTGTCAAAAGTTCATTCTTGGCTGCATGTTGGAAATGTGATTAAAGTTAATACAGGAGATGAAAAAACAGTTGGATAGGTCCAATTAAGGAATCCATAGGATAATATTATGCATTGCTAGAATGAGAAAGGTTCTTTCTCCACCTATCCTAGTTGAGACTATGGATCCCCAAAACATAATTCAGACATTGTCCCAGCTTCCTCTAGCATTCTGGGATGCCTTCCTCTCATTGCTTTTGATGTCTTATGGTTCTCTTTGGTATGTTCAGAAAGGGATATACAGTATTTTTACTTATTCTATTTGGCACTCTAAGCCAAAGAGGGGGGTAGGACTGAGGGTGGGAGGTGGGGGTGGGTGGGGAGGGGAAAGTGGTGGCGGGAAAATGGAGACAACTGTACTTGAACAATAAAAAAATAAATAAAAGATAAAAAATAAATTAAAAAAATAAGAACACCTGTGTCTTTGATATCTTCAGCCATGATCTCTTCCAATATTCCTTCTCTCCATTCCCTTTACTCTCCTTTTTCTGAAATCGTGGTAATCATCGCACAGTGCTGATCCCCATCACAACAGCCTTCGAACGGCCTCCGTCTGTACTGCTGCGTTTGTCTCCCTGCCTTACATTCTCGGTGAATGCCTCAGTGCTGGCTTCTATTTTACTAATTACCCCTTCCACTAGGTCCAATGCGGAGTGCATTCTAGTTTATATCTAAAGTTTTCATTTCCAGTATGCTCAGTACTTATCATTGTCCAGTTGTTCTTGTTTAATTTCTACATTTTCAACATGTTCTTATTCTCTTTATTTTAAACTCTGTTCAGGCTGCTACATATAATTTGCATCTCTTCAGGAGTGAACTCACATTCAATTTGAGTTAAATATCCTTATATACACTATTAACTCATCTACCCTCTCCCCTTCCTCCTTCTTTTTCTTTCAGCCACACCATGACTATGTGTTAAAGTAGCATATGAGCACCGTCTTGACCAAGTCCAATGCCTTGTTCTAAACAGCTTCTCTCCCAGTTCTAACCTATCTCCAAACCAGCCACTTTGTAAAGCCTTTCCTGCCACACTTACCTGGTATTAACTATCTCTGTCTCTTCTGGTTTGCTGCACCCTGCTTTTGCTTTCATTTAGCATTTACCAAACAAGGGTTTCTTGGAGACCAAGAGTGCGCCACACCCTCTGTTAGGCACCACAGTATAAACATGAGCAAGACAAGGTCTCTTCCTCAAGTAGACAAGGGTCTGGTCATCAAGCTGGATGAGCAAACCAACCCTGCTATGCAGAATAAGTGCTGCAGTCTAGGGTGCCCAAGGTTCAGGTGGTCTAGCCTGCACAGGAGTGGGATGGGGCAAGGAGCTGAGCCCCATAGAGAGGAGACGCTCGAGCTGGGTCTTGAGGAATAGGGGTTCACTAAGCAGAGCTGAGGACATTCCTGACTGAGGGAATAGCAGGCTAAATGGCACTGAGGTGAAAAGGGAGAAAGATCCTTTCAAAAACAGTGAGACGCCAAGCCTAGCACATGTGAAGGAGGTGTGCAGGAAAGGATGGAGATGGGGTTGCAGAGCTGAATGTGCAGGGCCTCAGGCAACTTATGGGACTACCCGATGTGTCCTTTGGGACCATGCAAAGCCCTTGAATAGTAAAGCAAAGGCTTAGCAGAACAAGGCTTTCACTGGAAGGAACCAGAAGCAATGGAAGAGACCAGAGTAAAAGTGGGGTGACCAGTTAGAAGACCATTGCAAAAGTCCAGGCAAGAGATGACAGCAGCCTAGATGACTTTGAAGATCCCAGGATAGAGGAAAGTGGGAGTGGCAAAAGTGAGGTAGAATTGACAGGTACATATTGGTGATTAAGATAAAGCAAAGCCTGATAATGCTAGAGCTGAAAGGCCTTCCTAGGCCAAGCAAGCTAACTCCTTAGGCAGGGGAGACAGTAGGCAACTCCCAGAGGCATCATTCCAGGTAGTGCCTGAGTCAGCATCTTAGGAACTGCGGTACAGGCCTTGAGCAATTCCCTACCATGGCCCGCCCAGTTATGCGTTTTGGATAGATAGGTCATTAATTTGTATAAATTTAAGTTATTTTATTTCCATGTTCTAAGAACAAACACCTTGGGGAAAAGAACTGACCTGCTGGATGTCTTTTTAAGAGTAAGGGGCTCACTTGGCAAATTGCAGTTCTCATTTCTTCATGCCATCCAGTGTGAGTGCTGCAGGGTGGGGGGTAGGAGCTTACCTGGAGGTGAGAGGCAGGTCGCATTCAGCTCTCTGAACACCTGGCCCTAGAGCAACCAGGCATCTCCAGGACTTTTGTAATTGCATCTGCTCTTCTGCCTGATACAGAGCGGATGTCATTGTGGTTACATTCAGAATCCACCACATTCTGTGAAAAATATCACTGGGGTCACAAAGCCTCCTTGGTGGGTTTGACATGTTCTCTTAGCATCCCCCTCACCCTTCACAGTGCTCTGTGTACAGGGGCTGCCTCCTAGCCAGCTGCAGCTCACTTCCAGGAGACTGAGATGGGACCACTCTATTTTCACACATTGCACCCCCAAATCTGACCGCCATCATACTCAGGGCCATAGTTTCCAATATCCAAATATCCGCAGGTTGAGCCTGGCCCCCCTCCATGCTTCCTCCATTGGCTGAGCTGTGTACTTTCATACCACCCTTCTGATCGCATCATTTAGCCAGCAAGGCCATCTGACACTCTCCTTGCAATAAGAACAGATGAAGCAAAATGGGAAGCTGCTATCTAAAATGAGGATTGCCATGTTGGTGGCCTGTTCTGATTTAGCAGTTACCTTCACTTACATTGTCTATACAACCAGGGACACATACATATGCATTGATATGCCAGGAGATCCATTGCTGTGTACCCTCTTCATAACCACTATTACAAAGGGTTTCCTTCCCCAACGGCCCTCATCTTTAATTTGAAAATGTTGCAGGTACTGGTGCAAGCCTTCAACAATACAGATACATTATACCTACTACACTCTTGCTAGTAATTACAAAAATTGAGAAACTGCTTAAATGAAAATGCCCCATTTAGAAGAGTGGGGTAGCTCTACATGAGCTGACATGAAAAGTTTTCCATCTACTGTTAGATAAGAAAGATAAGTTGCAACGTAACTACATATATATATACGTAGTATAGGTACACGTGTCTAAAACAGTGTATAAACATCTGTTGATGAACAGATAATATCTGAGAGACACTCAAATATAACAGTGATTTTCTTTGGGGAATGGAGGAAAGTTGAGCCAGAGAACTTACTCTGTATTATTTTTTGTATTGTCTGAGGCTTTTCAAGAACATGTAATTCTTGTAAGTTAAAAGGCACTTTAACACGGTTTTAAATATAAAATGTTAAACGTTCCATGTTTTAGTAAGCATCTGGCTTCGAGAAGCTTTGAGAAGGAGTAGGGAGCATTGAAATCAATGTAATTTTTTTTTTTAAGTCCATTCAACACTAAGTTCAGATTTCACAAAGGTAGTGCAGTTCATAGACACAGCTCAGCCCAAGCTGTGATGTGACATCCAGGGGGTGTCTGGGACATGGTCCCCATGGGACAGAACTCACAGGTGAGGCAGACACATGGAACAGATAATGCCGGGCAGCTTGACTCTAGAATCAAGCAACAGTATGAAGTGTACCTACTAGAAAATTCAAAGTGGGGAGACTTGGAAACCCTGAAGTAATGGGAGGAGAGCACCCCCTGGATCTGGAAAGGTTTCAGGACAGCAATAGGCCAAAAGGAAGGGGACACATGTGTGCCAGGGCCAGCCAGAGAAAACTGCCTTCACCTAAGCATTCACCCAGGCTATACCCATATCCCTGCTCAGTACGCAGAGCAGGGGAAACAGAAACAGGTCCAAGTCCCACAACATCGGAGCTGGCCTCAGGGCTTAAGCAAGAAGTCTTCCAAGCTAGGGGAGCAGCAAAAGCAAGAGGAGCCCTGAATGTAGACAACCTCAAACCCTGCGAGAATGCAGCAGCAGGGGATTGAGCAGAGGCTGAGAGAAATCAGCACTCACACAAAAGCCAGGTTTAGCTTTCATCCAGCCCTGCAGGTTACCGGAGGTGGCAGAAGTGACACTATCACATCCTTTTATGAGATTAGTGTTCACAGAAGGTGGCCAGAGGACTGGCCAGAAGACGGATGGTATGGAGGCTGTGGTAGTGACCCTAAGAAAGGGTTAATTAGGCTGTGTGGCAAAGATTTAGCCGCTGGGAGAAGGCTCCATCGGTGTGGTCCATAGAGAACCGCCAGCCCCAACCAATCCCACAGGGCTGGCGTCGCGGATGCACCGCAGTCCCTCCTCGGTGAACCCCAGACTATGACCGAGTTCCTGAGAAGTGGACAGGTCCTTAGCTCCTCTTCCTTCGCAACCCTCAGTGCCTATTTTGTAAAGCCCCGAGGTAACAGTACCAAAGACACTTTGAGTGAGGGCAAAGGAAGTGGACACTCCTCTGTGTTCCTGCTCACTCTCATCCTCATTTCTTGAAGTGTCTAATCTCTCATTATTTCCTGTCACCCCCACAAGAATGCCATGTCGAAGGCCATTTCCAAGCCCTTTCCCTCGACCTCAAACCTGCACTTCTCAGCCGCCCGCAGACACCCGCAAGGCTGCCTAGACGGCTCCTATTCACGGGACCCAGCCCCCTCAGTGGGCTGGAAGGTGACGACCGCGAAACGAAGGCGACTGTCTCCTCGGCGGAGCTTCGGGTGACATCACATCCTCCGAACGGGAAATTGGGCTCGGCGGCCGTCCGAAGGGCGCAACTTCCCCTGCTCGGTGTCCCACCGACTCCTGGGCGCCTCCACTGGCGTCCGAGCTGGGAGCTGAGCCGCGCTGCGGGAGCGTGCCATGACCTCGCCGGTGAGCGGGTTGCTTCTGCCGCTGGCCCTGGTGCTCCGTGAGTTTGCGATCCTCGGGGAACGCGGGGGTGGGGGTGGGTGGGGAGGCTGGTGGGGGCGCAGGGCTCAGGGCTCAGCCGCTCCGCCTGCATCCCCTGCATCCCCTGCAGACGCTGCCCCGGCCCTCTGGTCCAGCGAGCTCCGGTTGACGCCGCGTGAAATGACAGTGGACCCGGGCAAGTCGGTGGTGCTGCGCTGCGAGGCGTTACGGCCCATGGCGTCGGGCTGCACGTGGCTCTACCAGAAGCCCGGAGCTGCCACCAGCCCAGTCTTCCTAATGTACATGTCCAGTACCCGGACCAAGATAGCCGACTGGCTGAACCCCGGGCAGATCTCAGGCCAGAAGCCCCAGAGCGACGTCTTCACCCTCACACTGCACCGGTTCAGCGAAAAGGACCAAGGCTACTATTTCTGCTCGACTGTGGGCAACTCCGTAGTGTACTTCAGCCCCTTAGTGCCCGTCTTCCTGAAAGGTCCGGGAGCCGAGGGCACAGCACCTCTTGGTGTGGGGGTTGGGACTCTTCTCTGAACCCGGTTTTCACGCGGACACCCCGCTTTCGAATCTCTTAGCGCCCCTGGGAGCTACTTAGACGCCCCTGGGAGCTAACGTCCCCATTTCACAGACGTGGAAACCGAGACGAAGGGTGCGGCTGGGCAGAGACTAAAGATGGCTTTTTAGGTCCGGGCGATCTGGGCTCAGGCTTGGGAGCTTGTGTGGCTCTGGGCACGGTACTTAAATTCTCTGAGCCTCCGGTTTGCTCGTCAGTAAAATGAGGACATCAACCCAAGCCCACAAGGGAGCGCGCCCACAAGGGTTGAGCCCTGGAGGGAGGCTGATGGCGGGGAGCGGGCTCCTGCCTTACAGTCGGAGGTGCCGAGGTGCACTTCACCGAGCCCGGAAAACAGGAGGCTGCCGCGCCCGCCACGAAGGGGTCAGCGCAGAGCCAGGAGATTCCCACGCGATCTCCCCCGCCTTGAGAGCAGAGTGAAGCGCGGGCGGTTGTCCGTCGTTCCTCTGGCGGAAACAGGGAGGAGGCGTCCTCTAGGGCAGAGGCGCGCGGAGCGGTGCTAAGGGTTCGCGTTCAGAGCCGCAGCCTGACCCCCAACCACGCTCTGTTGCTCCTGCAGCCAAGCCGACCACGACGCCTGTGCCGCGGCCACCCACGCCGGCGCCCACCAGCGCGTGGCAGACGGTGTCCCGGCGCCCGGAGATGTGCCGGCCTGCGGCCGGCAGCGCAGGTAAGACTGGCCCAGGAGCCCGAGGTGGGGGCGGGCCATGGGCACTGCAGACCCCGTGGAGAGCCCTACGAGGGCCAGCCCTGATCCCGGAGGAGAACCGAGGGCTGTGCAAGTGGTGGGAAAACCGAGACCCGGAGCTGGGAGACGTGCTGAGGCTGTCGGGGTGGGGTGGAGGATCCGGCCCCGCTCCTAAATGTTGGTGTCTTTGGTGTGGTCAGTGGAAACGAAGGGGACGCACTTCGCTTGTGATATCTACATCTGGGCGCCCCTGGCCGGAATCTGCGGGGTCCTTCTTCTGTCTCTGGCTATCACCGGGGCCTGCAGCTACAGTAAGTCCTAGGGAATCGCGGCTCAGAGCTCTCTGCTCCGCGACTGCCCGTTCCGCGTCTTGTTCCAGGCAACTCTTCTGGGGAGATGGGGTTGAGATTTCTGGGGCCCTGAGGGCCGCAGGGCCAGAAACAGTCGGTTTCCTCCCGGAGGTAGAATGCAGGGAAAGCCCCTTCCCGCTCCTCTTACACTCTGCAGGAAGTTTTTTAAATGGTAGACAGACCCCTACCTATCCCCAAGCGGCAGCAGCCTGTGTGTTCCTTCCGCACCGCCGGGAGTGAGTGCACAGGTTCGGACTTACTACAAACCTGGCTGGGGAGGTCGCCTCTGGGGCCCTGAGACCACTGCCCACGAGGGCTGGGTTGAGGGTTATCCTTGGCCGCCTCCCCGGGAGCTCTGCTCGACTTTGGTTCCCACGCAGGGTTTTGTGTGGTTGTTTTCTTTCTCTCTCTTTCTTTTCTTTTTTCTTTTCTTTTCTTTTTTCTTTCCCTCCCTCCCTCCCTCCCTTCCTCTCTCTCTCTCAGTCGCTCTCTCTCTCTCTCCCTTCTTCCTTTCCTTTTCTTTCTCTTTCTCTCGCTCTCTTTCCCTCTCTGTCTCTCTCTTTCTCTCTCTTTTTTTTTTTTTGTGCCAAGAGGGATGGAAAAGAAACCCTGACCTAGGCTCTCAAGAGTTACAAACCTAAAGAAACAGGAAAGGGGAAGGCGAAACCATATTTAGGGACTACTGGGAGGGCAGTCACTTTACCACTTCTTTTTCTTTATCCAGAAAGCCGAAGACGCGTTTGCAAATGTCCCAGGTGAGTCCCTCGTAACTGGTGAGCCTGTTAAGCCCTGGCCTCAGCTCCTAGCTTCCCAAGCAGCGGCTGTGGGAGCCTTTCCCGGAGCGGCCATGGCAGTGGAATCCTGGGAACAGGGAATCAGCATAGCACCGGAGCAGAGAGCCAGAAGGCTGGCAACTGGAGAAAATGGAGACCCAGGTCGGGCTGATGGGGGGGCAATGTGACTTCAGTAAATCTGCATCTGATTTGGCCTAGCACCTAAAAACCCCTCTGAAGGATTCCCCCGGTGTACCTGAGCTCTTCAAAAGACCTGAGGTCTCTTTATCTGGGTGATTTCAGCTGGATTTTTTTTTTTCTTAAGAAAGCTTTTCTCCCCTACTTGCTTGATCTAGTTTTTTTGACAGTCAGTGTTTTATCACCTGAACCAAATAAATAATGGCCTTGGTTCCTAATTTCCCTTTTGCAGTGCAGGGCCTTGATTTGCTGCCAAGAACTGGAGTGAAAGAAAGGGGGGACCAGACAGAGGCAGCTATCTGGCAGCTCAAATGACTGCCCTACCCAGTTTCAGCCCAGGATCATTCTGAAATGATCATCAAAAAAAACAAGGCCTTAGTCTCCTCTCCTTCTTGATGAGGCCAGGGCAGCCCTGTGCTAATGTCTAACGAGTACTCACTCTAGCCCTGCACTGCGATGCGGGTTCCACTCAAGGTCTCCCTTATCCTCATAGCAACCCCGTGTATGGACACCGTGGTCCCATCTCCCAGATCACTGACTCAGAGGTCAGGAAACCTACCCAAGTCAGCAGAGACACGAGTACACTCAGATTATCAACAATAATAGCCATCATTTGATGAAAGCCAGTTATCTGCTATATAAATATATATATATGGATATTGATTTTCAATTTCAAGTTTCATAACCACTTTATAGCAATTCCTGTGACCACTATTTTACGGATGGGGAAGCTGAGACTTAGCACATGTATTGACTTATTTAAGGCTATAATGTCACCAGGTAACAGTTGCAACTTCTGTCCAAAGCTCAGGTTCCTTCCTGTGGTTGGGGGCTAAGAGAGGAGGGGGTTAAAGATAACCAATTATATTCACCAGTTCTTTTCAGATGAAAATATTTCAAATTTTATACCTAGGATTTGCATTTCACCTTCTTAAAATTTCTCTGCAGGGATCCAAGTTCAACATCTTACATATCATTATTTTTAACAATGGAAATATAATGAATTTTCCATGCATATATTATAGGTGATAAACCAACGGGATAAAGAATTTAAAAACAGACAAGGATTCTTAGCAATTTCAATACTTGGGATGAAGTGGGGAGCTTTTGGAGGAGAATCACCCTTTATATCTATCTTTTCTGAAAATTCTCATTTTGAAATGAATAACTGAGACTGAAACCGTGCCCTGAAATACAAAGCTATGCAGATTAAACATGTCTGAGGAGTCCACATAGCAGAACCAACACACCCTGTGATGATGGAGGGCAGTTCAGCTTCAACAGAGAGGTTTTGGGGCATGGTGTGTATAGACCTGACACTAGTGACAAATCAGCCCATTTAGGAGGCGCTAGCCCCCTACTGAATTAGCACAAATTTCTAGTGTGGTTATCAAGGGGACTTTTAAATAAAGTAGCGCTACTTAGCTGACTGCGGTGACTTGCTCACATCCTCCCCTATCCCAGTGACCCTTCTGGGAGCTGAGAATCAAGCTTTGGTTATCAGCTTCTTTCTGTCACCTCCACGGGGACCTTGATAAAGATCCTGGGTTCAGATCCTGGCTCCACCACCTCCTAGTTATGTGACTTTGGGCACATTCTCTAACCTCTCATGGCCAGCATGTACCCCTCGGGTTGCTGCGAGGATTAAACAAGATGGCACAAGTAAGGCACTTGGCAGGTTGCTGAGGTCACTCAGCCAGTCCCAGGCTGGCGTCCCAGGGAAGGTGGGTAGACATGGGTGGATGTGGCGCTGCATGGCAGAGACTCTTGCTTCAATGACAGTTGCCTTTCTTCTAGGCCCCTGGTCAGACCGGGAGGCAAGCCTAGCCCTTCGGAGAGATACGTCTAACATGGCGATGGGCCCTGCGCAAATGCCACTACAAGACTTCAAACCGAGAACTCTCCTCACAAGGAGGGCAACAGTCCTTCCCTTTGGTTTTCTTAAGCCTTCCTTCTTAATATGTCCACTCTCATTGCTATTATTTTCATTGGGTGCGGGGGTGGGTTACTTTTTAATTGACACAAAACAAAACTGTATGTCCATGGTACACCATTGTGCGTATGAATCGGGGAAACGAGCAGGCTGTGTTCTCAGAGCCAGACCCTTAGAGCTCGTGGGGGCCTCAGAACCACCTGGTTCAAACCTCTTTCCTGGCCATTTTACGGAGGAGGAGGCTGAAGTCCAACGAAGCTTGATCAGAGTCACAGCAAGGCTGGGGCTCTTCCTCTACACCATGCAGACCGTTCTTCTGGAGGCCTCTGTCTCCGTGTGGGGTTCTGTGTCTCAAAATGCGAGGGAACAAGTCGTTTCTTGAGCACCTGTGAAAGACCCATTACTGCACCCAGAACCCTGAGAAAGTAATGAAATAGAACTTCTGCCTTTCACAGAGTTCCGTAATGTAGTTGAACAGTATCAGAATTTTTTATAATCAAGCCTGAAATTGTATAGACAGTAGGAATTCCTCAAATTAAGGTGAACTGAATCCTGGAAAATGAGTAACTCAGTCTCCAAAGAAAATCTCTCTGACATCCATAACTGGAGGTAAAATTGTTCTCCCAGTCCTTCGTTGCAGAGGGACCCATGAAAGAGGAGAGGCCATCCTTTTATAAATATGATTTGAGCATCAATAAAGTTGAATGGAGGACCTTTTGAGTCTCAAAACTTCAGATGCCATATTTGAACATGCTCCTGGGATCATTGATGACTTTTTAGTTTGTAAAAGGAGAGTTGTTAGAGAGCTGCAATGCCCCTGGCCTCCCCTCACTCAGGTCAGGATGTGGCAGAACACACTCTGTTCTGGTGAGGAGGTGAGGAGTCTACTTGCCTAAAGTGTTGCCCTACACACACATTTCCTCCCTTACGGTGTTGTATGACAAATGTGTTCTCACTGGAAGAAAAAACTTACCTAGATAAGGAAATAAGAATCATCCATAATTCTTTACCCCCAGTATAATCCACTGTTAATATTATGGTATACATCTTCTGATTATTTTCTATACATATATGTAAAATATATATGTTGTTTTTTTAAATGGAATTGCATTATGCTTTTTATAAGTGGCTTTAATAAACAGACATTTATGGCATACTTCTTAGAATATATTTTATTGATTATTCTATTAGAGTTGTCCCAATTTTTTCCCCTTTGCTCCCCTCAACCCGGTACCCCACTTCCCTCCAGCAGTTACCCCCATAGTTCATGTCCATGGGTCATTCATGTAAGCTCTTTGGCTTCTCCGTTTCCTATACTATTCTTAACCTCCCCCTGCCTGTTTTGTACCTAAAAATTATGCTTCTTAATCCCTGTATCATTTCCTCCCTTCTCTCCCTTCGCTGTTGCAAATGATCTCCATATCTATGATTCTCTTCCTGTTCTAATTGGTTGCTTAGTTTTTGTTTTTAGATTCAGTTGTTGATAGTTGTGAGTTTGTTGTCATTTTAATGTTCACAATTTTGACTGTCTTCTTTTTCTTAAATAAGTTCCTTTAACATTTAATGTAATAAGGGCTTGGTGATAATGAACTTCTTCAGTTTTACCTGGTCTGGGAAGCGCTTTATTGGCCCTTCAATTCTAAATGATAGCTTTAATGGATAGAGTAATCTTGGTTGTAGGTCCTTGCTTTCCATCGCTTTGAATACTTCTTGTCTGCCAGTCCCTTCTTGCTGGCAAAGTTTCTTTTGAGAAATCAGCTGATAATCTTATGGAAGTTCCTTTGTAGGTAACTCTCTGCTGGCCTCTTGCTGCTTTTAAGATTCTTTCTTTATCTTTAAACTTTGGCATTTTAATTATGATGTATTTTGGCGTGGTCCTTTTTGGGTCCAACTTGTTTGGGACTCTCTGTTCTTCCTGGACTTGTATGTTTATTTCCTTCACCAAATTAGGGAAGTTTTCTGTCATTATTTTTTCAAATAAGTTTTCGATTTCTTGTTCTTCCTTTTCTCATTCTGGCATCCCTATGATTCAGATGTTGGCACTTTTGGAGATGTCCCAGAGTCTTCTTATTCTCCCATTTTTTTGAATTCTTGTTTCTTCATTCTGTTCTGGTTATTTATTTCTTCCTTATGTTCCAAATCGTTGATTCGAACCCTGGCTTCCTTCTCTTCACTATTGGTTCCCTGTGGATTGTTCTTTATTTCACTTAGTGTAGCCTTCATTTCTTCCCTTATGTTTTGCCATACTCAGCGAGTTCTCTGAGCATCCTGAACACCAGTATTTTGAACTCTACATCTGATAGGTGGGCTATCTCCATTTCCCTTAGTTCTTTTTCTTGGATTTTGTTCTGTTCTTTCATTTGGGCCATATTTCTTTGTTTCCTAGATTTGGCAGCCTCCCTCTCTTTCTGTGTATTAGGTAGAACTGCTTTGACTCCCTTAGTGCACCTATTAAGTTGTTTGGGGCAGAGCCTTAGGTATTCAGCACGGTGGAGCAACATGCTTCACTGCCCTGTGGCTCTGTATGTGGGGGAGAGGTCAGAGAGTGGACAATGCTGTTGCCTGGCTGCCAGAGGCTTACTTGGCACTTGCCCCATTTCCAGTCACTTCACCCACTTTCTTTATGCAACTGGCACCCCTCTAGCTGCTTCCCGGGTGGTGTTTCCCAGAGTGGGTGGGTTTGGGGACATTCTAGGATATATGAGCCTTTTAAATAGACTTTCCCCAGAGACTGGCAATTTCTTCTGCCTCTCTCAATCCCCCACTGGTTTTTACAGCCAGAAGTTATGAGGCTTTATTTTTCCAGTGCTGGAAAACTGGGCTGTGAGGTCTGGCCTGGGGCTGAGATTGCTCGCTCCCAAGGTAAGCTTCCTGATTTTTATCTGCCACATGTGAATGTGGGACTGCCCATTCGGCCAGCCACCACCGCTGCTGCCTCGAAGCCGCCGTGCCTCTGCCATCTCACTACCACCACACCACATCCTCTTCACCCTGGCTCCCTGGCTCCGCCCCTCCTCCCTGTCTGGATGAATATGGCTTCTGTAAATCCTTGCTTGTTGGACATCCATACAGTTCAATTTTCTGGCAGTTCTGTGTGTTTTTGTTTTGAGGTTAGTTGTGATCCTTTTTATGGTTGTGCAAGGAGGCGAAGTGTGTCTACCTATGCCCCCATCTTGACTGGAAGTACGGCATACTTTTTAGTGGCAAAATAACATTCCATTTTTGGCTGTGCTATCATTTATTTAACTCTTATTGAGCACTTAATCGTTTCCAATTTTTCACTACTATGACACTGCTAAAACTTTGTAAACATCTTTAAGATAAATATCCAGAAGTAAAATTCTTGAGTCAGTCCACACTTACACCTTTCCTCATTTTCACATAAATTAAAACAAATTAGCCTCTTCTTCTATCACCTTTTCTTTTTAAAAAAGATTTTATTTATTCTTAAAGAGAGGGGAAGGGAGGGAGGAAGAAGAGAGAAACTTTAATGTGTGAGAGAAATATTGATCAGTTGCCTCTCACACGCCCCCAGCCAGGGACCTGACCTGCAACCCAGGCACGTGCCCTGACCGAAATTGAACACAATGACCTTTCAGTTTGCAAGATGACAGTCAACCCACTGAGCCACACCAGTCAGGGCGTCCATCACCGTCTTCTCTTTTGTTCTTTCATGGTAACATAAGCTGATACTCTTCTGATAATCACAAAATCTTCGTTCTTTTTGTTGGGGTAAAATATATGTAGAGAAAAACGCACAGATCATAAGTGTACGCTCCAAGACACCATTAAGTGAACACACACAGTCAGCACCAGGTCAAAAAATAGAACTTTTCCTACTCTCCAGAAACTGCCTTCTACAACCTTAACTGGTAAAACCCAAACACTTTTACAGAACAGAAAGCAAGAGGAAAAGGTACCCCAAGCATCAGAAAGCAGAAGTGAAAGCTGAAAAACTTCTGATAAGAAAAACAGTCTAATATGTCCTAAATTAAATTACAGCAGCCAGAGACCGGTAGAGACAAGAGTAATTCCCAGTAAATAGCTGTGGGCCAAGTAACGAAAGGCTGCTCATGTTCCCGAATGCATGTTGGAGCTTTGAAACCACATAGAGTGTCTATCTAAAAAGAAGTAGCAGACCATTAGATGCCAAATGCATCCTGCTTATGTGTGAACTTTTTGGACTGCTGCCCACAGCAATGGACAGTAAATATTTCTTCCTTCCGTGCACCTATCCTAGAACTGACCCCACTTCACCTTTTCCCTTAGCTATAGCCAATGTCAATTTTTTCAAAAGGACTTGCACCTTTTCCCCCCAAAACAGAATGTATAAAAAAGTCATCAGCCCCCGGAGAGTAGACATGTCTCCTCCATCCAGCCCTGCTGCTGGTAATTCAGTCTGCGTGTCCCAGGATCTGGTCCTTTGTCTGGCTAGTAGGTGGCTCAATAAAATCCTTTCTTGCAGAACAGCTTTTGGCTGTGAGAGTTTTTAACATTTCCTATGAGACAAAGTCTTGCTCTTGCCCCCTTCTCCCTGAATCTATCCAACTGACCAGAAGCAGGGGCCACGACACCCCAGGGACTGAGGCTCAGCCTGGAGCAGTTTCTGAGGCTTCGAGTGGAAGCAGGACCTGGGCTCTGGGCTGTTCTCTGGGTTCCCTGGGCAGAGTGGGGAGGAACACCCTGCACAGGCACTTGCCTCCTCAAGTGGGGGAAACTTGTGAAGATGGCTGTGGACATGAACCTGGGCGAGGGGGAGGCAGGAGAAGGGCGTTTCCATCACAGGCAGAATTTTCCCCATCCGCCTGCAACTCAGGCGGTGAGCAGCCAGGGAGCCACCCTGGGGCGGGTGGACGCTACGCAGAGAGTTAAGTACTTACTTTTTTTTTCCCATATGCCCTAAAAAAGGGTTTCACTTACCATAAATAAAATGGTAAACAATAATTTGGAGATTAAAAGTATCAACATAGGAAAGAGTATTGATTGGATTGGCCTTCAGGACTAGGGAGAAACTAGAAAACAAATCTGCAGGGCACGAGGCCGAAAGCATGCTAAAAGTGGGTTTCGAACTTAGGAGGCTTGCTGGTGACCACAGACATGCAACCACTTGCCCTACATGTGCAGAGGGAGCACGCACAGTTCAAAGCCGGCAGCCTCAGCTCCGAGAATAATAGTTCATTTGCCAATTTCTAGCCTCAAGCATTGTGTCTATAAATACTTTTATGTGGACAATGTCCACAACATACTTTTGGGACCCCGAAAAACAGGAAGTAGAGAAACGACTTCTCTGTTATGCTATATAGTATCAGACAGCTGAAATCAAGCCTCAGTGTGGTTCACTTAACAAACCTTCATTCATTTAACAAAAACATGTTCTATTTCAGGAAGAAATAAAACAGATAAATTTGTCATTTCTTTCTCCAGCTGTTAAACAGCTCTTAAGAGACCCACCCTACACTTGGAAATGCCCTGCAACTCTCCAAATGGCAGATCAGAACTAGGTCTCCCTTTTCTACCAGCAAGAAGCTGTGCCTCCCCTCTCCCCTCTGCCTACAAGCAAATGTTTCCCGGCACAGGATTTCACGACCACCTGAGGTCGGGCTACTAAACCTGCTCCTAAAAGCAGCGTTTCCCCACCGAAGGGAATTAACGGAGGCCCTGACTGCCGTAGATTAGGTTAGATGTAGAGGCTCTGAGAGCAGCCTCCAGGTTCCATTTATCAACTGTGCTCTCTAGCAAGCGATCTAATGTCTTGATACCTCAGTTTCCCCACTCGTAAAATGGGGATAATAGTCCCAACCTCTACGGTTTGCAGGAAGAATATATAGCTTTCTATGTTTTTTCTTTATCCTCTCCCGAGGACATGTTTATTGATTTTCGAGAGAGTGGGAGGAAGAGAGAAGGGGAGAGAAGCATCAATGTGAGAAACTTCGATCCATTGCCTCTCACACGTGACCCAACTGGGGACTGAACCCACAACCTAGGTACGTGTCCTGACCAGTAGTTAAACCCATGACCTTTTGGTTTACAAGGTTACGCTCCAACCAACTGAGCTACACTGGTATTATATGTACTTTATTAAAGTGCTTAGAACAGTTCCTAAAACATAGTAACAAATAATGCTGAATAAATTAACTTGTACTGAATTTTTCAAAGCCAGTGTTGTACCAGTTTCACTGAATGCAACCACCTGTGTCTGATACTCCCTTTTTTTTCCTGAAAAAGGGTACCTGGTAACCAGTCCCAATGGACACATGTTACTATGTATACCCATGGACCTCAGTGTCCCAGTGCATGGGAGGGCACCCTTTCAAGTGTCACAAGAGCTCAGTCCCAGAGAGGTGCGACCTCTGTGCCATGTCATTTGAAGCTTCCCTCAGCCTTGCCTCCTGAGCACCACCACCCGCTGTGCTGTCCCAGGCTCTGCCTGTCTGTGACACAAGAGAGCTCTACCATGTCTGAGCAGTTGGGGAAGGCTGGCAGGGCAGGAAAACCATGCGTCCTGCCGTTCTGCCATTTGAGGCCCCATCCCTTCAGGCATATCTTACCTTTGCATACCAGTTACGTTCCGGTGTTCTGCTCTCCCTTAACTGGTCGTGACCTTCAGATGTCATGTCTTATGTTTTAATGACTTAATATCATCCACCACCTATTTAGCATTCAGCACAGGCCAGGTATCTCATTTAGGCCTTGTCAAAATTATGAGGTAGGAACTATTGCTCTACTTCACAGGTGAGGAAACTAAGGCACAGGAAGTTTCTATCGCTTGCCCAAGATCACACAACTAAAATCTGGTGGCATCAGGATTTGAACTCAGGTCTAATCCTTTTTTTTTTACACTTAAACAATCTATTTATTTATTTATTTTAGACAGAGAGGAAGGGGGAAAGGGAGGAGAGAAACATCAATGGGTTTCCTCTCACACGTCCCCAAATGGGGGCCTGGCCTGCAAGCCAGGCATGTACCCTGACTGGGAACTGAAACAGTGGCCTTTCAGTTGGAAGGCCAGTGCTCAGTGCACCCAGCCACACCTGCCAGGGCTCAGATCTAATCCTGCGGATGAAAGAACTCCCAGCCTCAGAAGTCTCAGGAGAGAGCAAAACTGAAGACAGTTGCTGGAAAGCAAAATCTCAATAGACTGAGAAAATGCTCCAAAAAACAGCAGTTATGCAGCTTACTTTATAAATTAGAATCAAAGGTGGAAACATAAGGGAGGTTACATTAAATTCATTGGAAAGCGGGAGAAAGCAAAGCAGGGAAATCCTCTAGGATTGGATAAAACACCAAACAGAGAGACACATACTTCTTTTACACTGGTGGGTCCAGGACAGTGAATAAGGAACATTTACAGCATATAGAGGCGGTATGTGGACAACACGATAACAATGTGGTCTCATGCTCTGGTGCTAGTGGTTGTGACTTCAAGGGTTCTGGGAAATAAGATTACTCCGATGTTGCCAAGGTATGTTATCTTAGATGCACAGAGACAACAGACAACTTCAAAGGTAAAAAATGACCTTGGTTAATAAAGCTGCAGGCCTAGGATGTGACTTTCTACCATGACCTGCTTTTAGTTAAGAATTTTATGTTCAGGCCACTTGTGTGGTTACTTTTGGTCTCTGGGTTTATAAGGCCTGCCATGTGGGCCTCCCCAGAGTTTGTCAGGTATAGTATTTGGTCCACTGACCCAGTTCTATATTATTATCAATATAGCTCTGCTATAGTGAGCTTTTTACAGTTTTTAAAATTTTTTAAATTAGGTGAATAAAACATTTTAAAATTCTCTAAAAGTCCATTAGCACCTCAAAACCAAAGAAACTTTTTCCCTATGCAACTCAGATGGAAAACAAAGGTCACTGCCTGCTGTGAAACCAAACGTGGAAGGCGTATGTTCTAGAACAAAAGTAGAACAGGGGCCCTGTCTGAAAGTCAGGCCAAGGCTCCTGCTTCTATCACGAATACCACCAGAATCTAAGAAATGCAGCTGGAGATATGTCAGCGAGCTAACGAACTTTAACATCTCAGATGCATTGATTAATGGTGCTGATGGCTTAATTCCATTACATGAATGAAATTTCATGTTTCCTGGCTGAGAAGCAGTTAAGTGTAACAAGACTGCAAGTTGCTTTGCTAACATCATTCTCCCCTTCTTCTTTGCTAACACTCATTTTATTACAGGTGGCAATGTGCCCAGCTAAAATACTGTATTTCTCAGACTTCCTTGCAGCCAAGTGTGGCTTTAAATTGCTGGGTGGAGCTTCCAGGAAAGACTTTTAAAGGGGCTAACTCAACTAGGTTATTCCTATCCCACTCCCTTCCCCTTCATGCCTGGAACACTGTCATAATTAGATGGAGGTGAAACTGAGGCTACATGTTAACGCCGTGAAGTAGAAAGACGAGAACGTGGGCTCCTGATGGCATGAAATCATACAAACCCTAGACTGCCTACCCCACACATGCTGCTAACTGGTACCCACTAGCAAAGACAAAGGCCCTCAGCCCAAATTTTCGGAGGTAGCTGAACTACCTCTCAAAGCTTTCACAAGTTAATCATTTCCCATGAAATTCCTCTTTGGGGCTGATTAGCTTACTTATGTAAAATAACTGAAAGCAACAAGGTCTTGTGCTTACCAAAGGAAACCTAAAAGCATTTCTAATCTGTTCAGAAGGGGAAAGCTCTAGAAATGATTAGTCTTGAATGTCGACAAAAAATGTTTCCTTTTAAGGGACATTTTTGCTTTATAGGGAAAAATGACACCAAAATCCTTCATTGGAATGGCAGCACTTGCATGGTGGCTGAACACTGTCTTCCAATGGAGTAAAAACATCAATCCCAACTGGAAACTGGCAAGCCACATAGTGTAGGAGACCAATATTAGTAAGAAGAGTATGGTGAAATTAGAAATACACCTTCCTAGGAAAATGTAGACAACGGAAAGAGGAAAATATTTTAGAAGACTAGAGCAGTAAAACCCATCACTTGAGAGACAAGAACATCCTAATGCTTCTCTAAATCGCGAAAAAGCTCAGAGCACTAACTTGCTATATTTTCATTACATTTCTCACTCTGGGATTATCTTGATCTTCACTGAGTAGCATCTCAGTTTGCATTGTTCACCACTCTACCCCCAGGGTCTACAATGCTGAACAAATAGTAACAACTCATCTTAACCGCCTACTGTACTGGTCTACCTGGCTCTAACTTTGTCCCCTCCCCAACCACCTTTCATCCCCCTGTAGGTAGAATGGCCTTAGAAAATACACAATTTTTTGCACCTCTTCCTTCTCTTCCCTCCCATTATGCTCCAATAGTTAAGTCACTGATGGAATTAACCTCACTACAGGGTCTTTGCGCTCTACTCTTCTGTATCTACCAGTAGTTCATAAGATCCAGGAAGCCAAGGACCCACTTTCCTCAGTGCATGGCACTTAAAAAGTCCCATTACATTCACTGTAAGTGCCATACCACGTTAAACACTTTCTGCGCTTGACATATACACATCTGTTTAAGTTATTAAACTTAATGGATTCTATTATATAAACCAATATTTAGCATGAAGCACTTTGCACTTTTCCAAGAGGGGAGGAACCATAGCTGAGAAAAGAATCTTTGACACACAGAAACTCTTGTGACATTTCTAATGTTTGGGTGTATTATATTTACTAGCATAGAAAAGACTCACAGGAATGTAAGAAACACCCCATTGCAAGAAAAGCTATTTTGGAAAAAAAGGAAAAAAACCTGTTTTCTATCTTGCATATATTGACAGAGATTTCAGAGTAGCTTTGTGAATGGATCCCCTAATGCAAGGTTTTTTGAACTGTGTATCTTGACCCATTAGTGAGTCATGAAACCAATTCAGTTTTGATGAGCATTAAAAAGGAGAGACTGAAAATATCAGAGTGCATCACACATTATAAGGATTACAGTTTTGTTAAAACTTTTTCAGAAATATAATTTTATCTTCATATAGGATTATGATATTCATTTCTTAAAGGGTGCTGGAAGAAAAAAGGAAAGGATGTTGTCTGGGACATGGTATTTCTGTTTGCTGGGATGTTTATCATCGCGCTACTCCACTGGGGAGTGAGGGGCATCAAGGCTGTTTTATCTTAGATGCGTTTTCGGTCTTTGTTTTGCCATTCCAACGTGCCATCATTCTACACCTCCTGTGCGCACCCTTCCCCATTTTGGTCGCGGGGCGGCGGAAAACACATTTTGCCTTGCAGCAAATACAACACTGTCGATAACCTAGATGATCAAAGAAATAGTCAAACCTTGGTTCCCGAACATCTCCCAGGTCGAACAATTTGGTTCTTGGCCAAGATGTTCACAGAAAAAAATTTGTCATCAACCCTCTCATGCTGAAAACTGTATGATCAGCCAGGCATCTCTCAGGTGACAAAGGAGATTCAGTTTTTGAACAAATCACTTCCTGAACAGCCTTCTGGAACAAACTAAGTTCGATAACCCAGGTTCCAAGGTACACTGATTTTTAAAATTACTGTGCACTAAGTCTTCTCAAAACACTAAATTTTTGTTGATGACTCAGTCATCAAGAAATGGGAAAACGTGTATCCTTACGTTCAGTGCATGTGATCCTTACCTGACACATTTAAAAGGGATGATACATCATAAAATAGGAGCCATCCAGGAGGCTCTTTAAGGAAAGCCAGTTTGCTCACAGAGATTCGGTAGGTCTGAATCAGAGGCCCAACATTCCGCATGTCTGACAATGCTGCTAGGATGACATTCGGAGTCCCAGGGAGCCCCCAGTGCTGCAGGAATAAGTGGCGAGACCTTTGGCCTCTCCTGCCAGGCCGCGTCTAGACTACCTGATCCACTAGCTCTAAATGTGATTGGGTGGGACCCATAATGGTTCCCACTGGTAGGAAACCTTAAAATCTCAGATAAGAACATTATCTTTCCTAGAAAAATATGCAAAAGCAGCACAGATCGTCTCTATTACTTTAGCTTGTCAGCCTCAATGCCTCCATGGCAATGCTGAGTGTCAGCCGCGTTCCACCAGCAGCCTGGACAGAGCTTATCACACTGCTCAGAGAGCAGGGCAGAGTCCCAGCTGTCCACGGGATGGGTGTCAGAGGACACACCAACGTAGCCACTTTTTTTTTTTGTAGAGTAAAAATTTTTATTCATTCTCCAAGAAGAGGGGTACGGTGTGGAGAAATACACCAGCATTGAGGAGTGAGGGCTTTGAGCACTCAAAGGATTGTAATTAGATTAAAAAAGGGTGCAGGGGTTGCTGTTGTGTGGCCCCTGGGCTGTTGGGCATTGTAACATGAGAATGCAGTTGGTTAGTCTCCTTCTAGTCTTACTTTCCAGTAATTTCCTGGGGACAAGCTTCTGTCTCAGAATTGACAAAACACATCTTGATGAAGGGTTTATTCCACAGCTGACAGGTAGGTTTCCCCACACGATCACAATCACTGGCGATGAAGATGGATGAGGAGGCTGTCCGCAGAGTCCAGAGAAACAGGATTAGAATCCTCTCTCCAAACCTCACAAAGACGGGCTTATGGGGTTAGCCTAGGTCAAGCTTCTGTTGCTCACTGCTCCCCTAGTTACAAGTCTCAGGAGGCCAGAGGGAGAGAGAGAAATAGAGAATGTCCCCATATAGGCCACCAAAATGTTAGGGTGGTCAGTGATGTGGGCTGTGAAAGAATTCATGAAGAGAAGGAGGTGTAGAGAGTAAAGATTTTATTTGCTCGCCAAGTAAGGAGAGGGGCGTGGTGTGGAGAGATATACCAGCATGTAACCACTTATTCGGAAGCTGGGGACTGAGCTCAGCCACCTCCTCTCCTCACACTGCAAGCAGCACAGAACAGGATGAGATGGTGACAAAAGATATTTTCTTATATATATATTTTAAAGATTTTATTTATTTTTAGAGAGGTGAAGGGAGGGAGGAAGAGAGGGAGACACATCAATGTGTGGTTGCCTATTGTACGCCCCCTACTGGGGACATGGCCTGCAATCCAGGCATGTGCCCTGACTGGGTATCAAACCAGCGACCCTTTGGTTTGCAGGCTGGTGTTCAATCCAGAGCCACACTGGCCAAGGCATATTTTCTTAAATTCGTTATGTACAGACCCTTAGTAAAGGCATTCAGTAACACTCTCTTCGCACAGCTAGCACCTTCATTCTCCCTCCCTCATACCTCTGTCACATTTATACAAACTGGTTCCATAAAATTTTTTAAATATCCATTTCTTTAATTTTAAAAAATATACACAGGAGAAGCCATGTATTTGACAAAGGAATACACACATTAACAAAGCATTTCTTATAGTTCCCAAAGCTCTACTGCATCAGTCTGAAATTTATAAATTAAACATACCGGAATTTTTTATGTTAAAAGAATATCCCTGCACCTACTAAATATGCTAGACTTTTTCCAAAAATCAAATGAACCAAGAATATGAATATGGTTTGTGTTAAATAAGGTTTATTGTTATCTTTATTGCCTATTGTCTATAATATGCAACTTTATTGTGCCTTTGCAAACAGGATACAATGCTTAAAAAACTGATCAAAATTTTCCATACATATAGCTCTATATAATAGATTACAGTGCAACACTATTCTTGTTACATAATTATAGAAATACTATAGAACCCAAGAGCACAGGGTAAGCAAAAGAAATACAATCCTGAGCCATCTGAACAAGATGGATGAATCCTTTTAGTGTAAGTTCAGAGAACACAGAGGGGGAAACATGCACACTGCAGTCATGAGCAAAATACATTAACTACCTGTTCCTTGCTAGACACACATGGGGGTAATGGTGAATTCAGAGACATGCACACTCACTCACACTCCCATTTTTTTCTCCTGCTTCCCTCCCATCTCCAATACATTCACTCCCACCCCTTCCCAAAAGAAAAGATCAGGCACTAAATCCTAGTGAACCCCACATCTGCCTTGTTGCAGAATGTTAAATGACTGCGAAAATGAGCGTGTAGGTCCTCACCCATAACATGAAACAAGGCATGTGCTATAAGTCAATTCCAGCTGCTTTTGTCTCTATGAAAGTTAAATGAAGCACAGGCTTCCTACAGTTTAAAACTGCAGAGGGAAATGTCTTGAAAACAAAACTTTGTTTTCTCTCCCTATGTCTTGAAGTAAAATCAACAGTGGAAAACTCACCCTAAAACTAGATGACTCATCTGCTATTAAAATACATTTTGTCACGTTATTTTTGGTATCTAATCAATTATAGTTCAATAAACAGTCCATGAAGTTTGTACCTGCTTACGGTAAACTCGCCACAGCTGGACAGGCGTACGTTAGTCCTTGTTAACATTCCCTCGAGACCGCGGTGTTCTAGTGTTAGCAAAGGTAATGTATGTAGAGTTAAGTAATGAAAGGTATTTGGTTTGTGTCTTCACCTTACACAGCCTAGTGATGAAATCAACCAAATCATGCCTCCATGCCTTCCCTGAAAATAACCTGAGTCTTCTGACTAAGCAGATCGACCAGCATGACTGGTAGTCCACTTAATCAGAGGTTGAGCCGGAAAACCAGAGGGCTAATGTCTACGAGCAGTTTGTCTTGTGCAGATGACCAAGTGTTCTTGGTTTTTGCAGTATCTACTACCCCAAAGGCTGAAATCACTGAGGGGGAAATAACTCACAGCATAAAGAATACGGAACGTAACTACATAACCTGTGAGACTACCTGGAGACAAAAAAAGGATCCTCATTCCCCACATAATTTGGTGTGGGTTTTAGTGTCTCTGTATACACAGCTGCTACAGAAAAATCAAAACAAAAGATTTACTTTATAACTTTCTTATTTTCAATTAAATGCTCATACACTCATAAAATACTCACACACTCTATGAATATGAGGTGGCTCTTTTCTTCAAAATTTTAAAATCAAGAGGCACCAATACCCGTTCATTTATGTATTAAAAGTCTCACATAATCACCACTAAAACAACAGAAATGGCATCTGTGATGATCACACCACAGAGGAAAAAGATCAAAAGACAACTTTAGCCACTGCACATCAGATTGTACTCGAAAGCACAGATGCTCTGGCTAAATCAGAATCTAAGAATCTAATAAGGTTTTATTGGTTTAGCATAGTCCAGGACTGACAAATGGAAATGGTTCCTAAAGGCGTTTAAGAAACCACTCAGAAATTCTGTTTTCAATGTACATTATTTTAAATTAGTCTGACTGTAAAAAATCTTGGTTCTACCATGACCTTTTGCAAGTGGAATGCAGAGCGTGACAAAAAGCATCCTCCCGCACTGCTGACATCCACAGCCTATGGTCCTGACACCACTGATGAAGGTGTTTCTAGAGTAGCAAGGACAGCATGTTGTATTTTAGTATCTTTGGTTAAGGCCTGGCCTCTTCAAATCCACCTCTTCTTCACATTTAAGTCACCAATGAATTTTAAGTCCATGTATCTAGTTAAAGGTCACAAGATAGAATTTTCATGTTAAATCATCACATCAAGAGTTTCTAATACTTGGCCCTAACCCTGGCCAATAGGACTACAAGGACTTTGCACAGGAAACTGTCAACGGGATTCCCAATACTGGGAGAGGGACAAAGTAGAGCTCTAGCTTTTCTTCTTGAAAGTGGCCTGAGATAACTGTGAGTGTCTGGCTGCCAAAAATATTTACCACCAGCCTCTAGCGCAATGTCTGTATTGTTCAAACCCTATGTGAAGCCTAAATGTCATGTAGGTGTTTCGGGTGGTAGGTGAGAGTAAGTCATGAATAACGCTAAATCTGGTCTAGCGAGAAACAGCTTAAAAAAAAAAAAAAAGGACACCCTGGGTTTTAATTCAAAGGAAAAAATATATAATAAACCAGTTTTACATCCTCAACCAGAGTATTGCCTTGAATTCTCTACCTTCTCTTTTGTTGTCCAAGGAGCTTCTCTGCTTCCTTCCTTCACTGCTTTAGTGCAGAGAGGGGGAACTTTAGAGAGGGTTGTAACAGGAAAATAGAAATGCGGGGCAAAAGTCATTGTGAGGGGCTAAGAGGTCGAACAAAGCAAGCACTCTGGGCAGGCTGACCCTCACTCCTGGCTCACCTACACAGCAGGCAGCAGCCCTCAGCATAAGCCTGGCCACGCACATCAGTCAAGCGGGGCTTCTGCAGTACTCTCCACTGTACAAACAGAACCTGCCTCTTCCAGGTGAGCACTTCAAGATAAACCATCCAGGCTGGTACACTACTGCAAGTGCTGCCACTTTTCAATTAACTTAGCACCAAATCTGTTCTCTCCCTCCCCCCTGAACTAAGTCAATCTGTAGTTTAAAATGTGAAGTGTCACGGTTCCCTTTGCTTTTATTTTCTTCTTCTTCCATTTTCTCATGAAGTTTTTCTATATTGATGTTCAGTTCCATGTCAGATGAAATAAAGTTGCAAAATACTTGGTGATTACCATATAACATTCTTCTTACAATGACGTAACTTAAAGGGTTTTAAGTCAAAATTATGTCCACAAAAGTCTTTTCCATGTAGTTCTTCATACAGAGAAAGACTCTTACACATGGCTATTTCTGGATAGTGCATTACATGAAGATACCTCACAAGAGAAAAGATCATTGTGTGTCCATAAGAATAATATAGAGATTCACAGTCAATGAGATGATACACACTGCAGGAGAGGCATTAAACATTATACTATTCAAATACAAAAACAGCGATAAACATATTCTGCACTACAGAAAATTTGCTAGATTCTAACTTTAAGGATTTAAAGTAATGACTGATTACTGCATTTTAGAACTGGAACATGCTTCTTCCCTTCCAGATGCACAATGTTTGATGCTGGTGCACATATACACACACACACAATATTGTGTCTGCAATGATATACAAATGCAATAGACAGCCAAGTCCTAAAGGCAAATTTCAGAGAACAGGGCTACTAAGACCAAGAGAGCAAATATCAACTTAAGAACACCTCTAACTTCAGAATTTCATTTTATTGAACACGCTTTTAAAATAAGCACCTCTTGGCAATAAAAGTAAAAAACAATAGTGCTCCTTCCACCAACCTGCTAAATTCATGATGGAATTTTTAAAATAGACAGCCAGGCTACCAGCAGAGCTCAAATGCAGGTCTGCTGACTTTTCAGTGGGAGCTGGAGCAGAAAAAAAGATCAAAATGCAAACTTAGAACCTATCACAGCTTTCTTCCTTAAGCAAAAAAAAAAAAAAAGTTTTGTAACCACAACTCAATTTTTCAAACTTTATCTGAAGAATTTTCATTTAATTATGTACATATAACAGGAAATAAAACCTTTTCACAAACGTTCTCAAAGCTTACAATTATCAAGAAAATGACAAAAGTAAAAGCAGGAGAAATACTAATCACATGGCGGGGAGGTCAATTTCCGTTTCTGCTCTTAAAAAGTAAAAAAATTACCATATAATTAAGTACAAAAACCTGCATTGAATGACAACTGCTGGTGTATTTACTTGATCAGAAATGAAGACCAAGAATATAATAGAGCCCTATGATCATATTTATCTGGAACACTCCCTTGGGGTGTATACTAACGTGTTGGCAACGTCTCTGGAGCATTAGCTTATATAAACACGGGAGTCCTCAGTTAGCTGCATTAAATGGAACATTCTCTTCTGAAATGCACCCACAATTCAGTTTCACTTACAAATTACAAACTGAAATTATTTCTTCAGAAAAATATCTGTTTTGCGTCTCCTGGACTTTGTTCCATTGGACAATATGGACATTTTAATCTAAAGACAAGGGAAAAAAACAGTCAAGAAACAGGATCAGTACTGAGCATTCAATTTCATACAGTTATAAAATATCTTTAACAATTATACACAGACAGACTTAACATACAAACACACAATGTGTATCTTGAGGGTGAATTGTGCTTTCCCTTACTATAACAGTCACGCTTTGAAGGGTCACAAATAAAAACCGTCTAAGCCAGACCCTAAACTGAAAAGCTCTTCTTCACTAGACATCAGTATAAACCATTTTGTAAACAAAACAAAGACAACTATTCTGAAAATTGCTTTTGGAGTTTTCAGAAGTAAATCCAATTCTACTTAACCAAGGTTTAGGTTACACCTGTCTTCAAATGAGTTTCAAATCTACTGGTCACATAATCCACTCAAGCGCGGTAAATCTGATGCCAGCTGCTGAGCCTACAAAGTATGTAGCCTACCAAGAGCAGCTGACATGCCTTGTAGTGGGACACACAAAACCAGCACGGCTGCATGGTCTGGGAAGGGCACAGACACCTTTGTTACGTGCCCGGGCCTCCTCTTAAAGGGAAGACTACCACAGTGGTTTGAAATGGACTTCGATAAACAATTTTCTAGCTGCCTAAGCTAGAAATAGGCTTTTGAGACTTTTTAAGTTAAGCTCTAATGTATAAACATTATAAATATATATATATATATATCCCCTTTGAATCAGTAATATCACATATAGATAATGTAATTCACCTTATAGTAACAGAAGTTAGATGCTCACCAATATGGGACTAGTTTAAAAATCATTATTTCCATATAATAGAAAAATGTGCAGCTTTAAAAAGAGAATGAGGGCTTTTTCTGTGGCACATAAAAGATCTCCAAGAAATATCATTAAGTGATCAATCTATAGTATGTATGCTACATGTTACCATTTGTATACAAAAGCCAAGGGTGGTAGGTGGTGATGACATTGTGTTGCGTAACCAAGAAGAGTTAAAGATCATGCTTATAAATCTAATCACCAAATTTATAAACAAATTTTAAAAACTGACCCCCTCCCAAAAATCAGGTACCACCCACTATGCTTAATGAAGAGTTATGAAATCTATTTATAATTTCAAAATTCTAGCAACATTTATTTATTCTCATTACTTCTCATCCTCCAACTAGGTTACAAAAGAAAATTTTTTACTAACATTTAAAAAGCCAGACACTTACTTGCTACCATTAAACATTTTGTTCAGGGCATCTCTTGATATAATATGACCACAGACCAATTTCATGGGTGGATTGTTATCTGTAGTTTGCTGACGAAGAATGGGACAGGCAAATATAGAGTGATACCAGCACTTTTTACCAAGGTCCACTTCAATCTGTTAAAAAAAAAAAGTAATAACACTCAAGTTATATCTCAGAACACCTTCACATTAATATTCATTGTGCAGCAAAGAACACTGATCAAATGTATTCATTTGAATGTACCTTTTTACAACACTCTTCTAACTTGAGAGGGACAGTCTTAGGGATTCAAGTATTATTTCATAATTCTAAATTAACCTTCAAGAAATTTTTTTAGAGAATTTTTATGAGTTTATGAGTCAAACTGATGACAATTGCAGGAAAGCAAAATCTCAATGGATTGAGAAAATGCTCCCGTTCAAAATTATTCATAACACTACTTTCAAACAAAATTCTGATGCCTGAGAGTTAAGAGTCAAAGGCAGATCAATGCTGCAGAAGTCAAACACTCTCGAAAATTCATTAGGTATACCTAACAGTAAAACCCATTAGAAATCCTAACTGTTTTGCAGCACATTTAGCTAGGTGATAAAATTCAATGTATTAATTCCCTTAAAAGCAAACTAAACATGGCTTGTTTCTTTGTGAGCTTCTCATCTAGGTCTCCCCTGTTCTGTGTAAAATGGTTCAGAGAAACTGCCTGAAACAAGGGTTTCAAGCTAAAGTTCAGTAGGTCTTCTCACAATCATAGTCCATGGCACTTGTATCAATTATTTCTCTTTGCAGTGAACAAAACAAGAAAAAAGTTATGAAACTGCCTAAAACAGCAGTTGGTATATAGCAGGGGCTCCACGAATGCTGATTCTGTTCTCTTTCCTTCTAAATCTAAAATGGCTAGCAATATAAAAGTCTTTCAAGAAAGTTGACAAAGTGTAACAGAAAAATCCTGAGAAAAAAATGGCCAGATCATCACTTCCAAGTGCTTTATCACCCTGACACAAAGGCTTTAGGTAAATTCAGATTTCTGTATGCTCTGTTCTAGTGCACAAGTGTCAGAGATGTTTACGACTGGGAAACTGCCAGCATCTTAAAGGCACTTGCCTCAGCAAAGCAAGTGAAGGCTCAAGTTCTTTTCACTTGCCCAAATGAGCAGCAGTCAAGCAGGGGTGCTGCTGGTGTGCTGACCAAACTCTGGACTGGGGTTCCACCTGTGCTTTGAATCAAGCCAGATGTCTGAGGAGAAGCTGGGGCAACCAACCAACAGTTATCGGCTGGAAGAACAAGGTGACTGCAGAGAAACCTGTGCACAGGTGTGGCAGAAAAGCAGCAAAAAGCCAAATGCATATTTTAGCCCTTTAAGGTCTGTGATACAATTATGCAGAAATAAATCCGAAGTTGTAGTGCCTATTGTCAGAGGCCTAGTAGAAATAAATACAACTACAATGACCTTTGTCACCCCATGTAGGCAAAACTTGAGTACCTACTATGTAACCCATATTAGTCTAAGCATATCTAGGTTATCTCTAACTTTTAATAGTCCCAAAAGAGAAGGATGGTCTCCACTTTAGAGAAGAATGAACTACTTAGAGAAGTTAGGAGCTGGCATGTGACTGGAAGTGATGTTTAAAACCACAGCCTGGTTCCACACAGCAATGGACACACGGCACTGGAGACACACAGTGATGACTGCGGGTGTCAAAAGAGCAACCCTTAATTTAATAGCTATGTACTTTTTTATTTGGTATTAGAAAAATATAACCAGCTCAAACCCATGATCTCATAAATATCAATACTAAGAGAAAACTAAATTCAATCAAATTGACTCACTGTTTTTATATTCTTTAAAAAATCATTAGTGTTTTGTCAAGTGCAGAACACGCTGCATGCTACAGCATTCCCCACCCTACTGACTTTGGATGTTTTCTTCATTAGCTTTCACTGCCACTCTAAGCCAGATTTTAAGAAAACCCCTCCAGTGCCTCCAAAATGTACTTGGCTCCCCACTTCTATTACCTAATCATGTGACCATATGCAAAAAAAAAATCTCTGTCAAACGGCTACAATAATGTTCCCCAGATAAAAGGCAAGACTGACAGTTTAAATCCTTAACATTCATATTCTTCTAATGGCAGGAAAGGTAAATAACCAATAGGAAATGGAACTCACGGGTAGTTCATCCTTCTGGTTCCAAACTCCAGTGCACTGCCTCTGTTCAATCACGGCTTTAATATTAATTAAAGCCGGCAGTGCCACACAACCTGCTGAGAAACTGGGAGAACAGAAGAGGAAATGTCAGCGTCGGGCCAGTGTCAGTCAGCTTGGTTCCAGAAATGTCAATTCCTCAGACTCTGTGTGCAGAGAGCTACGGCCATGAGACAGGGCACAGAGCCCTCTGCTCTGCTAAATTAGCATATGCCTGCACGTGCACACACACCGGTTTTAAGTTATACTGAACCACCAGATTTAATGGGCTCTGCCTATCAGTCATTAATGACATTCTGAAACACTTTCTTGCACGGTTCCTTCTAGACCCAGATCACCCCTGTTCAGGGCACAAGTACTCAGATCTAGAAGTGCTGGCAGTCAATTCTCAGTGGAGTTCCTCTTCAGTACTTTCCCCCTGACTAGGGTCACATCTGATGAATGTTCCCTGTGGATACAAAACCCAGTGCTGCTGTCCCAATGTGGGTGGGCCCACCATAGCTACAGAAGTCCTCAGGGATGGGTTGAGGCCTTTCATTAGCCTGCATTCAGATTTCAACTTTTCCCTCTGCCTAATCTTGCTGCTTTTACTCCTACCACAAAGGCTGATCCCAGCAAACCTCTTCCTGTCAATCTCCAACTATTTCAGAGTCAGTTCCCCAGACCATCTGACCTGCAGCCAGGCCCTGCATTACAGTTAACTGCACGAGTTTCTCCTGCACTCAGATGGTGCACCCTATGGAATACAGACTGTACCCCACGTATTGCCTGGCACATAGCAGGAATTAAAAACACTTGAGGAATTAAATGAAAAGAAGAGTGAAAGAGTTACTTTCTTAAAACAGGTTCTTAAACTTCCTGGTTTCAGGTCCCCTTTAAATGCTTAAATTTTAAGGATATGAAAGAGCATTTGTTTTTGTGGATTATATCTATCATCATTTCTTATACTAGAAATTAAAACCAAGAAATTTTAAAAATATTAATTCACTTAAAAATAATAAACTTATTACATGTTATAAATAATATTCTTACTCAAAACCCCCTATTTTCTAAGCCAAAAGTAAATTTGTGAGAAGACTGGCACTGCTTGACACTTTTACAAATCTCTTTAATGACTGGCTTAATGGAAGACAAGTGAATTCTTAAATCTTCCTCTGCATTCAATCTGTTGCAATGTGTGTTCTTCAGGTTGAAGTAAATGATCTAGCCTCACACAGATCTATAGTAATTTAATTGCTTTTTCAGATTAACTATGGATATTCTTCTTTAATGCCACATCAAAACTAAACAATGGAGTGGTTTCTTAAAAGTTAGCTGTACCATGGAATCTGAATCCTTACCATTGAATTTTTTGTACTGTTCTACATTCAAATCCAGTGGTCTGTTTTGTACTTTGAATGACTCTTATACTCAATGCATGACTTTGTAAGATCGTACTGAATTAAGACCTTTAAAGAATTAACATATCTAATTATATACACTATCAAAAAAATCAAATTCATTAATATCACCAAGCTCATCAGAAAAGTCTTTAAATATTGGAAAGCTGTCAATCTCACAGTGGCAGTACAAGTTTTCCAAAATTTCTATTTTAGCTCAAAATCTTGAATTGTATCATTATGGCAAAAGATACTGTCAGTTGCTTTCCTTGATATTATGACAGGTTCACTTTGTTCATTTCAACAAATGTCTGCTAAACACCTGAGTATGGATAATTGTAGTTTGTCTTTTAGTGATTCTTTCAAGTAACAACTGTGTTCCATGAAAAAACAAAAACAAAAATGAAAAAAACCACAAAAACTAGCTTATTAGCTCACAACTCAAACAACACGTAGGTGCTTTTCCGAGGTGATAATCGTATTTTGGCAAGAAGCTGAAGTGTTTTATGTGAGCTTCCTATTCTGTCACACAAAATATTAAAGAGATGTGTACCAAAAGTCAATATTTAATAAAACTAATCATTTTAATATATTATCAAGAACATTCTTAAGTGAAACGAGCACATCTTAAGCTGCAAGTATGTGGTGGTGAGGGAAACAGTGGATTTTGAAGCCACTGCTCAGATCTGTGCTAAGGCTCAAGCAATTTAACTAACCATTGTTCCTGCACCATCTGTGCAAATGTCAGCCTAGCGGAAAAGGCTCAGAGACCCCCAGAGATTCACAGATTACATTTTAAGAACAGCTGCTCTAAAACTGTCACTGTCAATTGTGACAATCTCTTAAAATACCAACTGCACTCTTCTTCAGAAACACAAACAATCTCTCGGCTTTAAACATCAAGAACTAAGCAACAAATTAAGAACTAACCAATATGATGCATATTTCGGTAATTATGACCAATTTCCATACCTGACACTGAGAGGGGATTCCACGGAAAGCCCCAAGAGGGCACAGGCATCCCGTGTAAAGATGTCACAAATGTCAGCCCACTGGTTTGCATCAAGCAGGTGAACATATGGTGAGTTCTCAATCCCTTGTCTCAGGTACACGAGGCTTCCCATCAAAACCTGAATGTCTAAACAAAAGCAGCAGCAGCTTAGAGGTGTGAATGATTATACCTGAAATAGAGCTGGCTTGCAGGTAACAGGCTGAGAAAGTCAAGAATCCCCCCAACTGACAGAGCCTAAAATAATTTATTCACAATGTCTTTTAGAATTCTGGTGTTTAAGCTTGGCTTCTCCCTTCACTTTAAAGAAACAGTACAGAGAAAACGGAGGAAAAAAAGAAAGCACTAAATATTGCATTTAAGAGTTATTTTATTGTTATAAATAGTGTAGTATAATTACCATTATCTTAAAGAGTAATAATTATGCTATAAAAGGAGCATCACATGTATCTGACTGTAGAACTACTCACTACTCCCACAGTGACACCCTGGTGCAACCTGAAACAGTTTTCTGTGGCAGTAACAGCAGCATGGGGGCCAGGAAAGGGGAGAGCAAGTGTATACTTCTCATTCCTCCTCATGTCCCCTCTCAGTTTAATATGAAATCCAAAAAAATGCAATGTCTCCTTCTGATTTTTTTTTAAGGGAGGGATGACTAGTTATTTCAGAGAGCTTCTTTCTCCACTCAACATGTTTCTTAACATCATCAATAACTCGATATAGCCCCACACAAAGTATCCATGGTAAGCTTACTTTTACAGAGATCAGTAATAAAAATTTATTTCCAATTTTTACAAGAGAAAACTGAGAATCAGAAACTTAACATGACTTTTCCAAAGATCTTCCAAAGCTTGGAAATACATCGTGAGGCCAAGGCCCAGATACAACTCTCCTGAATGCTCACCCGATGCTTTCTGGCTACTGAGTAATTATGTATAGAGCACTGCAGAAATTACCCTCTTTAAATTAACATAAATCTATGAGGGCTCTGTATGCAATCTTTATTCTTGAAAGATGCTATTTGGTCTTGTATGTACCCAGGTGAAAATTTGAGGAATGTGTTGAAAACAAAGTATGCTGTACTGTGTGTGCATTAATTTCTGGGCTAATATTTCAGTTCACTACATTTTAAACCCCTTCAGAGCCATCATGATCTGGAAGTATGAGCTTTACTGCTTCTAAATATTTGAATTCCAATTCTGAGGCCTGTTAATCTAACCAGACTCATAACTTGGCTTCATCTGATTTTCTCTGCTTCATGCCAATTTTGTTTAGTATTTGCTATGCTGCATTTGACCTGACATTTCATTTATGAGTCTTTAATATTTTTTTGTTCTAGACCCAGTCATATCTTTTTCTGTGATTATCATCTACAATTGTTTTCATTTACTAGGAAGCATGTATGAGATCTACTTAAGATACGCTTCAATTACAGTGGTGGATACAGGTCTGTTACAAACATGGAAACATTAAAAATATGTGACCCACTTAGACTTCCAGTCAAGATGGCCACATAGGTAAACATGGCTCCCCTCCTCACAGAATCACATCAAAATTACAACTAATATATATAGAACAACCATCACCCAGAACCATCGGAAATCAAGTTGAATGGAAACCTGACAACTAAGGAATTAAAGAATCACATCCATCCAGACTGGAAGAAGGGGAGGAGACACAGAACAGGCTGGTCCCACTCACATTCAGTGGATAAAAATTTGGAAAGGATACTTCGGGAGCAAGGGATTCCAGCCAACACCAGGCACCCCAGCCCAGGGTTCCAGTGCCAGTGAGATAAGCCTCCATAACTCCTGGCTGCAAAAACCAGCAGGGACTGAGTCAGTGGAAAACTGCTGGAGTCCCAAGCAGTTCCTCTTCAAGAACCCACACACAGACTCACTCACTCATTCCCTCTCAGCTACAGCACCAAGATAGCAGCTAGAAGGCACTGGTGGCATACAGGGAGCAACTGAAGTATCTGGCATCAAGGCAAGAGTTGGGGGACAGTTTTCTCCCAGAGAGAAAGGCGGGTAGAGGCCACTGTCCCCTTTCTGAACACTTCCTACACAGAGCCACAGAGCCAGCAGGCGAGTGCCATACCTGAGGTTCCATCAACGTGGCTAACAACGTTTGCCTGCCCTGGAGATCCCCTCAGACTTCTTCCCACCCAACTTACCAAGACATCCAAACTGTTAACAGTGACTTTTCCATATGAATGGCAGGTTTTGGCTCATGCTTCACAACTTCCTAAATCATCTCAAACAAGCAACAGCTGGCCTCAGTGAGCTCCACCAGACTCCTGTACCTCTAGCTAGTGGCCCCAGGTCTGGCACTAGCAGAAGCCAGCCTAGATTCATAGCTTAGCCTCACCTGGGAATCTCCAATCCCAGCACAAGTAGCAGCCATCTCAGATTGCTTTATAGCTCAGGAAGGGTGGCCCCAGGCAAAACACAAGTAGGGGTTGACCCTGGCCTGCACCACCTGGGAAACCCCAGAGCCAGTGCATCCAGTGGACAGCCACAGACCACATCAGGGCACCACCACCCTGCCCCTCCACGGAGGGCAGAGGTTCATGGGCAGCTGTCACAGTCAATCCTTGCAGCTGACTGGCCTGGGTAAATCCTTCCTACTGACCTGTCAACAGCAATCAAGGCTCAACTACAAGAAGCAGGTGTACTCAGCTCACCTGAAGAGTATACCTCAAGTACCTGGGTAATAGGAGAGACGGTGCCACTAGGCCCTGAAGGACATCTACTATATTGGGCCACACTACCAAGACAGGGAGTCATTACAGCTTGATCTAACAAACACAGGGAGGCTGCCAAAATGAGGAGACAAAGAATCATGGTCCAATGAAAGAACAGATCAAAACTCCATAAAAAGAACTAAACAAAATGGAGATAAGCAATCTATCGGATGCAGAGTTCAAAACACTGGTTATAAGGATGCTCAAGGAACTTAGTGAGGACCTCAGCAGTATAAAAAAGATCCAGTCAGAAACAAAGGATACATTAATAGAAATAAAGAACAATTTACAGGGAAACAACAGTAGAGTGGATGAAGCCGAGAATCAAATCAATGATTTGGAAGATAAGGAAGCAAAAAACCAAACAGTACAACAAGAAGAAAAAATAATCCAGAAAAATGAGGATAGTGTAAGCAGCCCCTGGGACAACTTCATGTGTTCCAACATTAACATTATGGGGGTGCCAGAAGGAGAACAGAAAGAGCAAGAAATTGGAAATCTATCTGAAAAAATAATGAAAGAAAACTTCCCTAATTTGGTGAAGGAAATAGACATGCAAGTCCAGGAAGCACAGGGAGTTACAAAGGAGATGGATGCAAAGAGGTCCACTTCAAGACACACCATAACTAAAATGTCAAAGGTTAAAGATAAAGAGAATTTAAAAAAATATGTTTTATTTTGAGAAAGAAGAAGGGAGGGAGAAAGAGAGGGAGAGAAACATCAATGTGTGGTCGCCGCCCCCACTTGCGCGCCCCCACTACTAGGGACCTGGCCCCCAATCCAGGCATGTACCGATTGGGAGTTGAACTGGCAACCCTTTGCTTCGCAGGCTGGCACTCACTCCACTGAGCCACACCAACCAGGGCAAGAGAGAATCTTAAAAGCAGCAAGAAAAAAGCAGTTAATTATCTATAGGGGAGTTCCCTTAAGACTATCAGCTGATTTCTCAAAAGAAAATTTCCTGGGTAGGACAGATTGGCAAGAAATATTCAAATACTCAAAAGTCTTGAGAAGCAGGGGCCTACAGCCAAAATTGCTCTACCCAGCAAAGATATCATTTAGAACTGAAGAGCAGATACAGAGGTTCCCAGGCAAGAAAAAACTAAAGGAGTTCATCATCACTGAACAATTATTATATAGAATGTTAAACAGATTTACTTATGAAAAAGATGATCAAAACTATGAACATGAAAATGGCAAAAATATGTATCTATCAACAAATGAATCTAAAAAATAAACTAGGCAAACAAGAAGAATAGAGAGAGAGAATCATGGATACAGGGAGTGCATTTTAATGGTTGCCAAATGGGAGGGGGGTATGGGGGAATGGGTGAAAGGGTAAGGGGATTAAGAAGTACAAATAGGTAGTTACAGAATAGCCATTAGGATGTAAAGTACAGTACAGGAAATGGAGCAGCTAAAGAATTTATATGCATGACCCATGGACATGAACAATGGTGTGGGGACTGCATGAGGGAGTCTGGGGGAGTGGGGTAGAAGGGGGTAAAGGGGGATAAATTGGGACCACTGTAATAGCATAATCAATAAAATGTAATAAAAACATAAAATATGTGACTCAAGACTCACCTTTTTGATGATTTAGGGCAAATGGCTGGAAATTTTTAGCATATTGTAATGCTTCTCGCTGATTTGTAGTTCCACCCATTAGCAAGCTAATAAAATACAGTCTATGTAGCTTAAATTCCAAGGAGCTGTTTTGGGCTATAAGCATTTCTCGATTTGATACCGCCCACCTAAAGAAAAAGCAAAAAAGATTTTAACAATAATTAACAGCCTAGGTAAGGTGGTTAAAAATTGTTTGAAACCCAATTAACATTAAAAAAAGTGTTTGGTCTGCCATCTTGTGGAAGTTGGTGGTAACATCAATCCCTAGGCCCAGAGACATTTGTATAAATGTAAATATAATAACTAAAACTAAAGAGGCTGTCAGCCAGTGAAAAAAATAAAATATTGTTAGATGACAGTTACATATTTCACGTGGTATTACACGAAGGCATGACTGACTGATGCGTTATGTGACAGATTTGGAATTGTGCTACGCCATACTTTAAAGGAGGTGTCAGCCATGGGACTCACTACTCAATTGCCTAGATCCACTACTTTCTTCTTGTTAAATTGGCATGTTTATTAATCAATCACCAGATTCTGAAAGGGAACAATCAATCTTTAAACTTTTGTTAGGTGCAAGATTTTGTGCTACTCACTTTGGAATCAAAAACAATGAACATCAGTATTTACTCTTAAGTTGTTTTCAGTCTGATCACACAGATAAAGCCACATAAACATCATAAAGTGTATGACACTGTGCCAAAAACGTAGTCCTATGTACAAACGTAGGACTACTGAGAAAAAAATATTGATGATCCAAACTACAGTGACTCAGGTTGTTTAGTACAAACAGTTTGAATAACCAATCTTGAGCTGGAGCTACCAGTTCAGGTGAGCACTAAAGTAGAAAAGGGTACCAGCCAGCAGTTAAATTCAATTTTGCAATCAAGTGGTAGGAAGCATTACTTTGATTTTTTCTTAAACATATCAAGATGTAGAAGCCATTGCTATTATATTCTTTAACTTGACCTTTAGTTGGACAAACATTCCCCACCTAAGACAATTTACCAAGGACCACTGGATATCCAAACTGGGCATGAATATAAACTCTGAGACAACTGTAAGTGTAAAACGTGTCATGCTATTCATTATAAATCAGTTAACAGAGATCAGACTTCACAGGGCTGCACTTTCACTGGATCTTACTCTTCCCAAAAAGGGTAGCTGGTGCACATGAACACTCCTCAACTTGTTGCTGCACCCACATCTTAAGAGTCAAATCATGAAGCTTCTCTGACCTCAAATTCTAAGTGATTTTTAAAAATATTAATTACCTGTACCTTGGAAATATTTATTTACATTTCAGTAAGCCTTAGATCCTTGCCTGGCACTAAGGTACAGTGGAGTTGCAACACCAAGTCTGATAAATCGTGCTACTATCAGCAAGGTCCTTGCAGCAGCTATCTTTCGTGAATGCCCAACACCAACCATGAGTACGGAAAGTGCTGTGCTTTTGGCCTTCTCTATAGTCTGTCAGGCACCTTCCAGGCTTCCATATCCAAGAAGTGCATTTAAGCCAGATCACTTACCTAAAGTTTATCTTACCCATTTTCACTCATAAAAGCATGAGTATGTTTTCCTACTAACAATTAAGAGAGGCAGTTAGCTTTTGCTTTTTTGCTGTTTCTGAAATGAGATATATATGGCAAAAGTTTCTAGTGTCAAATACAGAGTAACTACAAATTCTAATAAACGATGAAGTTAATCAGAAAAGGATGAAGCCCATAAGTGGGACAATTCACAAAAGGAGAAAGTAATGTATTTCATTTCCATAGGCAAATGTTCATGATATGTTAAGGGAGGGTGGAAAAAAGGTGTGATATATAGAAAAAAGTAACCTCTAGTTACCAGAATTTTTAACATTAATGACTCCCAAAAAGTTGGATTTCACACAGTATTTATCGGCTACTACAGCATCGGCTATGGCTAATCAGAACAGGAGGCCAACTATTAGAGCAGCACCAAGGGGCTAAAAATAACCATGAGGACACACGAATGAAGAGCAGCTAACAGTACTCCAGATGACAATGATTTTTAAAATAGTCTATGCTACCCTATGTCTTCCAAGTTTTCTACAGTAAACATATTACTCTTATACGTAAAAAGAACACATTATTAAGCTAATGCAAAAGTAAACAAGATTTTTTAATTTACATTTTCATTAAAAAGATAACAAAGTAATTGCAAATTACATTTCCTACAAGTAATTCAAGCCATGAATTATGAATTCAAGTTTTTCGAGCTATAAATATAGATGCCCTATTTTTAACTTGGAGGTGTTTCTTTAGACAACGTAATTCCTAATTTATCACTTGAACTTATTTTTACACATTTTCAAATTCTATTATAAATAAGGCTACACACAAAAAAAAACAAAAAACTAGCATTGTTAATTCCTGCCCCCATCCCTGAAATTTTTAGAAAATAGATACCCATTACAAAAATGAGCTCAGGGAATACAGAAGAATGCAAAACCTAAATTTGCAGAATACAAGTTTTCACATGTTTCTTAAGAGTTTTATTTCTTATCATTCTATTCTGAAACAATGTATTTTATTCACTTAACTTCTAAATATTAAGCCAAAATTTTAGAAGGCAACGGGTTTAGAATAATTATTTGTAGGCTTCTCTCCCTGGCAAAATGTCACTTTCTAAAGTGAGGATGATATACCCCCCAAATACATAAGCACTAAGGTGAAAAAATAACCTTGCCCAATGTCCTCAGGACCTCTGCCTCATATGCCCAGGGCTGTACTTTGGCAACCACATTTTTAATTCTTTATATCATATATCTTTATCTCTTTTATGACCACTTCATGACCCTACTTCTTTGTTGTGTAAGTTCTTGATGGGGTTGCATTCCTTGGCAATCATAACATCCACCTTAACTAATCTTTGAAATCTGGGTACAAATTTCACAGCAGCATTCTGATCCACACTAGCAGCTTTCCCAGATAACTTAACATTGGTGAATTCATGATAATTTCTGAGATGATATTTATTGAAGATACAAGATATAAGAAACATAATACACAGGACAATGATGCCTCAGTCCCCTTCAAAGTAGGCAACTTGGGACCTCACACAGTACTCCCAATCATCATTAGCTGCCCAGTCATATTTTCCTGATTTAAAAAAAAAATCTTATCAACGGTCTGAAATCTCTTCCTGCTTTCAAAGGCGATTTGAATTTTGGGAAAACCCAGAAGTCACGGGGTGCCAAATCAGGGCTATAGTGGGGCTGAGTCACCTGGGTGATATGATGTTTTGCCAAAAAACTGCACGAGACGTGATGCATGAGTGGGTGCGTTATCATGATGAAGCTGCCAATCACAGTTGCCCATTGCTGCAATCTTTTGAAACATCCAAATAGTTTCCGGGAGGACTGTTCGAACTTAATGCAAAATGTGATGCAGGGTCACTGCTCTCCTCAGTCATCTTGAATGCAATCTCCAAACAGTACACATGCTCACTCAACTGTGTCTACCGCTCCTACTGACTAAGTACAGTGAAGTTGTCATGGTTCACACATGCACATTCCAGTCCACTCTCCTTGACTGCCAGGTTACAGTGATGTCACATGAACCATTCTCGTTATATTAACAATGGCTGGACATTTACCAGACAGACCTCATATATTTTACTAAGCTGTTAACAGTGGTCGCAACGTTTCCCCCTTTGCCTGCCCCAACCAAGGACCCCCCTACTCCCTCATGCAATCCACACCCCTTTGTTCACGTTCATGGGTCATGCGTATAGGTTCTTTGGCTACTCCATTTCCTGTATCGTACTTTACATTGCCGTAACTATTCTGTAACTCCCATTCAGAACTTCTTAACACTCTCATATCCCTCATCCATCTGGCAGCCAACAAAAATCTGTATCCATGATTCTGTCTCTGGTATTCTCGTTTGCTTAGTTTATTTTTTAGATTCAATTGTTGGTAGGTATGTGTTTATTGTCATTTTATTGTTCAATCAATTGTTGGTAGGTATGTTTATTGTTGTTTTATTGTTCATAGTTTGATCATCTTTTTCTTTAAAAACTCCTGTTAACATTCTATATAATGGTTTGGTGATGATGAACTCCTTCAGTTTTTTCTCGCCTGGGAATCTCTGTATCTGCCCTTCAACTCTAAATGATATCTTTACTGGGTAGAGCAATCTTGGCTGTAGGTCCCTGCTTCTCATGACTTTGAGTATTTGAATATTTCTTGCCAATCTGTCCTACCCAGCAAATTTTCTTCTGAGAAATCAGCTGATAGTCTTAAGGGAACTCCCCTATAGGTAATTAACTGCTTTTCTCTTGCTGCTTTTAAGATTCTCCCTTGCCCTGGTTGGTGTGGTTCAGTGGAGTGACACTGGCCTGTGAACCAAAGAGCTGCTGGTTTGATTCTCAGAGCACATGCCTGGGTTGCAGGCCAAGTACCCAGTAGGGGGTACGCAAGCGGCGACCACACATTGATGTTTCTCTCCCTCTCTTTCTTCCTCCCTTCTTCTTTCTAAAAATAAAGAGTCAATTCTTTAAAAAATATTTTAATTTATCTTTAACCATTGGCATTTTAATTATGATGTGTCTTGGAGTGGGCCTCTTTATATCCATCTTGTTTGTGACTCTCTGTGCTTCCTGGACTTGCATGTCTATTTCCTTCACCAAATTAGGGAAGTTTTCTTTCACTGTTTTTTCAGATAGATTTCCAATTTCTTGCTCTTTCTGTTCTCCTTCTGGCACCCCCATGATGCAAATGTTCGTATGCTTTAAGTTGTCCCAGAGGCTCCTTACAGTATCCTCTTTTTTTTTTGGATTCTTTTTTCTTCTTGTTCCACATCACTGTTTTGATTCTCGGCTTCATCTATTCTACTGCTGATACCCTATAAATTGTTCTTTATTTCCATTGGTACATTCTTCATTTCTGCCTGGGTCTTTTCTAGCCTGCTGAGGTGCTAAGTTCCTTAAGTATCCTTATAACCAATGTTTTGAATTGTGCTTCTGATAAATTGTTCATCTCCACTTTGTTTAGTTCTCTGTGGAGTTTTGATCTGTTCTTTATTTGGGCCACGTTTGTCTCATTTTGGCAACCTCCCTGTGTTTGTTTCTATGTGTTAAGTCGAGCTGTTATGACTTCCTGTCTTGTAGTAGGCCTAATGTAGTAGGTATCCTATAGGGATCCAGTGGCACGGCCTCCCCATCTCCCAAGCTGGGTACTTGAGGTACACCCTTTGGGTGAGCTGAGTATACCCTCTTCCTCTGACTGCTGATGGCAGATCAATGGGAGGGATTTACCCAGTCAGCTGCAAGGATTGGCTGTGACCACTGACCACCAACCCTTGCCCTCTATGGAGGATCAGCTGTGCTGGGGCAGGGTGGTAGTGCTCCAATGTTGTCTGTAACTGTCTACTGGGTGCACCGGATCTGGGGTTTCCTGGGTAGTGTAGGCCAGGGTCAGCTACCATCTGTGTTCCACCTGGGGCCACTGAGCATGAACTACAAAGCAACCTTCAGCTGACTGCTACTTGTGCTGGGCTTAGAATTTTCCAGGTGAGGCCAAACTGTGGTCCAAAGCTGGCTGCTGCTAGGGCCAGGCCTGGGGCTGCTTAGCCAGAGGTGCAGTGGTTCACTGAGGCTGGTTGTCACTTGAGAGGATTTAGGAAGGTGTGGAGCCTGAGCTGAGATTAGCCATTCATACGGAAAAGCCACTGTTAACAGCTTGGGTGGGCCTTAAGTTGTGTAGGGCGGAGCTTTAGGGTTTCTCCATGACAGTGCAAACCATGTAAGCCAGGGTAATAGAGTCTCAGGTATGCTCCACACCTGCCAGCTCTGTGGCTCTGCTGGGGGGAGGGTTTAGAAAGTGAACAATGGCCTCTGCCAACCTTTTTGTTTGGAAGAAAGCTGTCCCCCAGCTCTAACCCTGATGCTAGACACTTTGGTTCCTCCCCATATGCCACTGGTTCCTTTCAAGCTGCTACCTTGGTGCTGGAGTTCAGAGGGAGTGAGTCTGAGTAAATCTGTGTGTGTGGGCCCTTTAAGAGGCACTGCTTGGGAATCAGTAGAGTTCCTTTGACCAAGTTAAAACTGTAAAGTTTTTACAGTCAGTAGTTATGGAGCCTTATCTTACTGGCACTGGAACCCTGGGCTGGGGAGCCTGGTGTGGGGTTGCAACCCCTCACTCCTGAGATATTCCTCTCAAATTTTTATCCACCACACATGTGGATGGGACCGGCCCATTCCACATCTCCACATCCTTACCAGCCTGGATGAATATGGTTTCTTTAGTTCTGTATTTGTTAAACTTCCATTCAACTTGATTTCTGATGGTTCTGAGTGATCGGTGTTCTGCAGTTTCGTTGTAATTTTGATGTGGTTGTGCAAGGATGCGAGCCATGTTTACTTATGCCGCCATCTTGACCAGAAGTCATCATTGTTTTCTTTCAATGACGCAACCAACTTCAACACTTTGGCCTGAATATTAGTCAAACTGATGGATTTTCTTTTAAGTCTTCAATCCAAAGCAGAATATACGTTCCATCATTTAAACCATAAGAAGCTTTCTATTTCTTGTGCAATTTAAATGATAACATGTTGAAGCAATCTTGATTTTTGTATTCATAAAACTTTTTCCATATGCTTTATACCGCAGCTTCGTGTAGGCCTAAGTTTCGTCATAGCTTCACTTTGTTGTTTTCAGTTTCGAATCTTTCTGATCACATTCAATTTAACTTCTAGTAATTCATCTTTGCTGACCAAGTCTCTCTTTCAATAATCCATTTCTGTAATATATTACATGGGGTTATCACTGGGAGATAGGTGCCAACACAACTATACACTTGCTGTCCGAGGGTGTAATAAACCACAGATGCAGAGTGAGGCAATCACTGAGAGACTTAAAAGGAAGTGATGTTATTGATTATGATCATGATGCACACCTGTTATTTATATAGTGCTTTGTAGTTTGAAGAGTTGACATGGAAGTTTGTATTTTATGCAACTATTCACAGCTAATATATATTATGGTAACTGAAATTTGAACTGTGTTGTTGGGTAACTGGTGTTATTCAAACTGTGGCACATAAAATTTGGACATATTGGAATTGTAGAGAGAGGGCTGTCCATAGGTTCAATAGAGAGAAAGAACAAAGGGATCTTAGAGGCAGGACGTTACTTTATAAAGACAAGGAAGGCTCACAGTGGTACAATAAAGAAAGATGTAAATTTGAGGAATTGAGCAAATCAGGGTGTCTATGTTCTATTACCATGGATCTTAAAGAACTAGATAAAAAAATGAGGTTAGTTTTCTATTTTCCACCAAGATGCCTGCCCCTTTGCTCTTCTTTTTTAAGTCAAAGGAAGGGTAGGTTGGAAAACCAAGAGGTTTTATGCCAGGATATTATGGGATATTATGCAACCACTGGATGAAGAAAGCAGTAGTTGTCCAACAGGATAATTTAAAGGCATTTTTCATGTAGTATGAAGAATTAAAGAAGGAAAATAGGCCCACTGAGAACAGAATGAAGGTAGAGGGGTGTAGGCCGAGAAAAACATGTTCAGATAATCTGATCTAGCAACTTGCGTTACCATCAATAGTGATGTGTCCAGGTGAATTAAAGCTAGTCCACATAGAAGACTTGTTCCCTCTACAAAATTAGAAGCCTTTCTCCCAACATGAGTGCTAGTTAATTTTTCGCAGAGGTACAAACACAAATTGAGCAGCTGACAAGAGAGTTGAAAAATTCAAGGCCTGGGCTTAATTACCATACTGTCTATAATTTTCCTAATAATCCACTGAACTTTACATATTCTTTATTTGAATCTCTCACATGGCTCCTCACACAATCTATCTGGCAGGATAGTCTCTGGTCTCATAAGGCAGGGGCTGTGCTCATCTTGCCACACCTCCTACTTGAATGGGGTATAAAAATAAGGAGTACAGATTAGGAGAATCAACTATTCATGGATTTAAATTTGGCTCTGCAGTGTGAATTTGGGCAACTGTTACTGAATTCTCTAAAAGCCCATTTCTTTACTACTAAATGGGGGCACTTAGAAGGGTTGTGGGCATTAAAACAGGGGACTGGTTAAAGCACTGTACACAGACACTGGCACAGACATTCAACAATAATTACTTAATATGTGTTTACTGAATGGATGAATTGTGACTATTCTTCAAAGTCATATTTTCAGTAAGAAAATTATATTTAAGACTATATTTTAAAAGGGTTAGTTGAGCACTTCCATGTAATACTCTGTGCCACTCTAATTTTTATAGAAGCAACTGGGTGAGAATATGACAATGTGCACGTATGAGTTAATCCCCTTCAAAAATGTTTTAAGTTTCTTTAGCAAGAAGTTCACACTGAATATTTGGGTATTTGATTCATCGAGCAAAAATGGGGCAGAAGATAGTCACAGGCTTAATCAACCTCAATTAACAACCAAATCCAAAACCTACAAAGCACAAAACTATAATCAGGACCAAAAGCTTAACCTACTGTCTATAAAGCACTAGAAAACATATGACCAAAATGAGGAAAACCTAGTTAGAGATGCGAGGATATGGGGTGCTATACTCTGGATAATGGCATTTCTAGCAGAATACTTTTAATTTTTAATTTTTAATAAACCAACCACCACTATAGCATAACCAGCAAGCTAGTAAACATTCAGTTGTATTAACTTTACTGTGATTTTTTTAAAACGAAATTGTGCTCCCAAATCTCCAATGTAGGCTAGAAGAGCACTGTCAGCTTTGGAACCATTCCTTTTTAGAGAGGTACTGCAGACAGAAAGATGACACCCATTAAGGTCACAATTATCTGTGTTCACTGCCGCTACATTTTCCAGACCTTCTGAGTCGCTTCCATAAAAAGACCCCAAAACAGCAATACTTATTAGCAACCCACATCTACACAATTACCCCACAGAAAACCTAAGCATTAATTATCCTACTTGTCAGGTCTCTAAAAAGAATTGGCACATCGTTAGCTCCACATTTAGAATTTCCCTATCATTCCAAAAATAATTAAAACATGATCTACCTTCATAGTTAGCTGTTCTCCCACAGGAACCTAACTGACAGAATTAGTCTGTTTTTCTGCCTCCTCTCACAATTTTGCCAATCTGTGCTGGTGTCTATTTCTGGTAATAGTGAAATAAAATGCCTCTTGCCAATTCCCACAGTACACTCTACTACAGCCTATCATTGCATTTTTCAAGGTTTTACAAGTTATCTGCTTTTTTTAGTTTCCTTTAGGGCTCTATTATTGGGGGTAAAAGAATGAAGTTCAGGGAAATGAGTGACATTTATTTACTCCATTGGTGTGGACTTGGTTGATCATTATTGGTGACTGAATCAAGTGCATAAAAATTCAGAGAATGGCAAAAATGATGAAAATCAAAGTTCAGCCAAAAGTTAGGAACCCTATAAACTTTGCTTTAGGGACTGAAATGGATAGCTAACATACTATTTCTGAGATATTTTCAATGGTAATTTCTCAGATATGGGTTGAATCCATCATTGGAATTATTACCATTTTACTCACCTCAGAACTGGTGTGAATCTTTGTCCTTCTTAACATGGCATTTAAGAAACCATACAATCTGTAGAATTACACATTTCAATCTATTTAAAAACACAATACACACACTTCCAACTTTACACAAGTTTCCCAGAAATGAAGTTTGGTAAGTGTGTCTAATAGTTAGGTGTGGCAGGGACCATCCTATTGATCAGCACAGTTCTGTAAACTGGTGGTTTCTGATACGGTACTTAAATATAACATTGCCTTATTTACTGCTAATTTCCTACCACAAAAACAAGAGATTTTATTAACCTAAGTTAATAATAGATTAGCATTTTACAAGCACAAACTCCAGTGTCTTTCCTCTTAGTTCCCCGTCCTGGCCTAGTCTAGCTCCTCCCCCTCTAAAACAATCTCATGGACAGTTAATTTCAACTTTCCCTTTCTTTTTACAGAGATTCTCAATTTCTCTATTGTCATTGCTTGCCTACTCAATTCCACGGAGAGAACGTATCCAGGTAAGTGATGGTCAAGCCCATTCTTCCTCCTGAGGAATACCTATTGTCTTAGAACTTCATTTAAACGTTGCCAGCAACAAACAGAACATACAACAGAAAATATTACCACCCCAAATATGTTTTTCTCTCTTGGCCTTTATATTCTATTGTGTTCGCTTCTGTATTCTTTCCACTGGACACACAAACTCAGAAACATAAGCGCAGGAACAAAAAGCAGGCAGGTTCCTGATCTGTAAGCGTAATTAGCTGTTCTTCTGCCACTTCTCTCTACCACATTATTATCCTTTCCTGCCTTCTTTCCATTGTCTCTATTTGCAATTACTAGCTAACACTCAGATGTCCTTCTCATCTAGTCCCTCCATGGCCTCTGTATATACTAATTTTTTTGGCTGGGCTGTCTCCTCAACTGCCTAAGCTACCTGGAAGGAACTACTGTAGGTTCTCACCTTCCTCTTTTGCCTCATGGGTGGTTCCATATGCTTCCTCCCAGCAGGTACAAAAAGAAGATGCCACACAACTGAAAGATATTTTCCCCTCATATCTGAACCACAGTTCCCCAAACCGATGTCCTACATTTTTCAACTTCTGCCACATGTAGAGTGAATTTTCTGTACCTTACCCATAAAAGATGCTAGGTAAATCATGCTTCTATACAGCAGTAACAGGCAAGAATTGGGAAAGTTCAAGTTGTTGCAATAGAGATTTCTATTAAGCTATCAACTTTACAAACTTATGTTATACAGAACTCCAATTTTGTGGGTTTTAATAGGCATTATGGGTGGGAGTTGAGGTGGACAAGGATTCTTTAGTCAAATATGCATGGGAAACACTGGATTTTACAAAGTTAAATGAATTTCTTTAGGACTGTTGATGGACCATCTAATATCCGAAATATTATGTGAAGCATTTATGATACAACCTTTGATTCCGTTATCTTTTTTTCCCCCACAGGGAAATAATCCAGGCCTCAATTCCTCCTCTGTAAAATGAATACCTACTTCATAGGATTATTATGAGGACTATAATACATATAAAATATATCAAAATAATGTAGGTTAAAGTACATATTAATACATGTAAAATGCTCAGAACAAGGCTTGGCACATTATAAGTACTCAAACACTATAATTATCATCACTACATTCCCCTATGATGATATATATCAATAACATGGCAATAGTCCCAGAAAAGTGAAATGAGAAAACTTTTACTGTAATTTACACTGTTATCACCAAATAGATGGGAAATGTCTTTCCTTTACCTGAAAAGCACTGCTTGAAGCTATAAGTAACAGGAAACATTTACAGAAATAACTGACATGTATGATACAGTTATCAGTAAGACATTTAGATGTTACAGAAAAAGAACGAAGTTAAAAGAGTCTTATCAAGTTCCTTCACTCCAAAAGGAAAAAGCCTTGAGTACTTTTGAGTGCTGAGGTGGTCCAAATACTCAGCATAGTCTCTGGTACATGGTAAGTACTCAATAAAAGTTTGATGAAAAACCTATCAATGGATAGGTTAAATTAATGGATAAATACTACCTTAAATAACTAAAATATTATTTCCAAATCACTACAAAACATCTGGAAAATCCATGTATTTTTATTAGGTTCCCTCGCTCCCCTTTATAGGTGTTTTATCTATATGAAATACGAAAATAGACAGAAGTGTGGTTGCCATACTTTGTTTAAGACGTATTAGAGGTATTTGAAGTTAATGTCCCTGGTGTGTCACAATCTGAACTCTGCTTTAAAAAAAATCAGAAAATTATAAAAATACTATGCATCAAAGTCAATGGTACCATTCAAGTAACATCTTTCTTTAAGAATACAGTACCTACCTACCTACCTCATATTTAATTTATAATTTATAAATGTACACAGGAATCTATCAATCTCTACCCGTTTATCTGGACTAGTTTAATTAAAAATTAAATAGGTTATAGTAGAAATAAAATATGCATTTTATAAAATCAACAAGGATCTTCCAAACATTTTTTTTCCTGGTAACAATGATCTCAAATGCTGCCACTTCTAAAATACCAGGATTTTAAGGCCATGATCTCACAATATCACAGTTTCTATCGGCCAGTTTCTTCCTTTTACGAGCTCCCCCCCCCACCGCCCCCTTCTTTCTTTTCAACAAATAACCCAGTAACCCTCTCATTAAAAAATTCTAGGACAAGGGTCAGCAAACCATGGCCAAGGGCGAAATATGGCTTGCTGCTCATTTTGTATGCCAAGGGCCAAACTAGTCTTTTACATTTTGAAAGGGTTATAAAATAAAACAGAGAAGAATATGTGATGCAGACCTTCTGTGGTTTGCAAAGCCTAAAATATTTACTATCTGGCCCTTTACAAAAAAATCTGCTCTCTCTACTCTAGGATGGTATTAACCATAGCTTACTCAGTAATTTCAGAAAATACATAACAATGACAAGTAATTAATTAAATTTTACAGTGGTAATTAGAATAGAACTCCATCATAACAATCTTTGCTCTCTTCACACATACAACTTAGCTTCAATTATGTTGTTTTTTTTAGAATACTAGCACAGAACCTGGCACATCATGGAAGTTCAAATAGCAAACTCAGCCTGCCTGAACAATAGTACTCAGTTATAATGTTAGTCTAAAGTGATGGTATAGCCTGGATACAGGAAACCCCTTCCCTCATGGGAATTCAGATTAACTGATAAGTGAAGTAAGCACTAACCATTTCTCATATTACACATCTCCCATATTCACTTAGCTAAAAGAAATAAAATAATTCTCCCTTGATTTCTCTGACGTCTACCCCAGGTACGATACAGATCTCAAAATCCCTAATGTGTTTTCTAAAAAAGTTTTCTTATAGAGTTCTCTCACAGTATTCAAAATAAAACAAACTCAGTAACTTACTCCAGAGCAGGTCTCAGAACTCTGACTTTTAATGCTTCTAATATTCGATTTAACTCCACAAATGGTTCTTTCTGACTGGGGTCTACAGAAAGACCAGATTCCTGAAAAAACAGAAAAGAACTTTGTTAGCAATAATTAGGATTAAAGAGATACAGTAAAAGCATATTCTGAATTAAATATGGGACAAACCATTCAAGATAATCTCTTTTTAACATGTATTTCTATGGTAGAGACTGATGACTGAGCCCCATTATCATTCTTTTTCCTTTTCCAAAGTAGCAGAACCCCTAAATTTTAGTTGGGCATATAACCATATGGAATAAAGCTGGGTATGACTGCAAGGTCTAAGTTTGGCCAATGAAATATAAGCATGTACTCTTTGTTCCTTCCTGGAATAGCAAAAGGTATAGTTTTCACTGGTATACTGGACCGTGAGGACAGGGGACAGCTTAGAAACAGGAGAGCTACAAAGAGCCTAGGTCTCTAAGAGCTTCATGGAGCACAGCTACTACAGTATACGCCGTGAATGGTTCATTACCTCCTATTTCTGTGCAAAAAAAAAAAGTTTAAGCCACTGATATTTTAGGTCTTTGTTACTTATAAACAAACATAATCCTAAATGACAATTTTCTTTAGAAACTTTATATAGACAGACAATTCTCATAAAGTACGGAAAAAGACCTGAGTTTTAGTTCATCTGTTTAAAGTATAAAAGGATTAGAGGTTTTGTTTACAGGTTAGCCTTAAATTATTTTATCCTTATAGTCCTTCAACAGAAAATACGATAAAAAGGTTCCTCCGCCTTTTGGCTAAGATCACATGTAGTACCTGTTCTTATCGGCAAATACAATAGCACATGGTAGCTGAGTACACAATCTGAAGAGGCATAAATTTGGGACTGAATCCTACCTAGTTATCTGACTAAGAACATGTATGGCCTTGGGAAAGTTACTGCTCCAGACCTCAGATTCTACCTGCCAGGACTGCTGTGAGAAATACAGGTAAGTGGTAAGTACTCAATACATGGCAGCTACCATTATGATGATGGTATTTTGCAAACTGTTCTGAGATCCCTACACTTATGTCTGATAGAAATAAAAGACAAATGATACTCGTTTGAAGTAAATTTTAGGTTGAAATTCATTTGATAAATTTCTACAGGTTGGGCCAGAACAGAAGAACAAACATAAACCTCTTTTTCCTTTTCTATACTAACCTTCCCTATCAATGAAGACAGTATCACTTCTGATGACTTCACTGAGGACTCAGGACCAACATTTTGGGGCAGGAATAAGGAAATAATCCGATTAAGAAGTTCTAGGATTATAATTTTCTCCAATCATAAAAAAGATTTCCTAGTAAAATGAGATCTGTCCTGATAATTAAAATATTAAAAATCTACCTAAGGCTAAAAGAAGACTCAAAACTCCACAAAGAGTTCCTTTGTTTCTTTTTCACCTTCTCACAGTTGGCACACTGTTACCTGGCAGAGTTCCTCAGCTACATCCAGCATTCCTTGTCGAAAGAAGTGTTCCACCATCACCTCATTGAGAAGCCTCTGGCTGTCTGCCTGCCAGCAGCCATCTATTCCCACACTGCTTATGTCAGAATCAAAATTCTGAAAAAAAGAAAGTAACTCATGAATTGATTAGGATGAATCATTGAATATGATTTTTACACCATCTAAAAGAAAGAATGGCCTTCATTTCACTCTGAGATACCCCTCAAGTACACAATTCAAATTCATCTGTAGCCTATGACAGAACGTCGTTTTTCCATTGCTCCTTTCTAAAACTTGACACTCATTGGTTACTGCAGGGAGAGTAAACAGGTGATGTTTTAGAGGGCATTTTGCAAAAATACATAAACTTAATGATTTCTGTGAATAATTGATTTTTAGGCATTTTACAATAGCAATTATTTTCAGAGGTGTGCAGTGATGCCTGTAAAAGCATGTTCAATGCAGCACTAGTAGGATAAAAAAAAGGAGCAAAAACCCATATGCCTAATACAGAATTAGTTAAATAATCCGTGACACATCCTAACAACTGCAGTGCCAAGGTAGGGAATGGAGGTAGGAGCATGGCCAGGTGGTTAGGAAGCAGGCTCTGGGGCCAATCTACCTGGATTTGAATCCTGGTTCTATCTTTCACCAGCTGTGTGATCTCGGCCATTACACTAGGTCTGAGCCTCAGCTTCCTTACCTTAACTGGAAAAAATAACACCACCTCCCTATCATGGGCTGCACTGCATCCTCTTAAAATTTCTGTGTTGAAATCCTAACTCCTGATATACATCATTTAAAAGTTAAAATGAGGTCTTTAGGGTGGGTCCTAATCCATTAGGATTGGTATCCTTATTAAATTTAAAAAGAAAAAAGAAAAGAAAAGAAATTAGGATCCAGGCAGGTACAGAGGGAAGACCATGTACAATGGACTGAATGTCTGTATCCCCCCACCCCAATTCCTACACTGAAGGCCGAACTGCATGCGACTGACTATATGTGTCTCTAAGGAGGTGATGTTAAATGAAGTCATAAGGAAAAACAGGGAAGAAACACCAGAGCACATGTTCTTGCATGTGCACACTCTGGTATGTGTTCGCGCTCCCCCCTCCCACTTCTCCCTCCCTCTCCCCACCATGAAGATGCAATGAGAAGGCAGTGGTCAGCATGCCAGAAAGGAGGTGGTCTTACCCTTAATAGGAAATACATTGGCTAGGACCTTGACCTTAGGCTTCTCAGTCTCCAGAACAGTGAGAAAGTAAGTTTTTTGTTGTTTAAACTACCCAGTCTATGGTATTGTACAATGGCAACATAAGCTAAGACACCATGTGAAGACACGGGGAGAAGACGGCTTATCTACAAGCCAAGCAGAGAGGCTTCAGATGAAAGCAACCCTGCCAACACCTTGATCTCAAACTTCTAGTCTCCAGAATTGTGGAAAATAAATGTTTGTTTAACCCACCTAGTCTGTGGTACTGTTATAGCAGCCCTAGCAAATTAATACACTCCCATATTGGTTAAATGAAATGGTAGTCGCTACTATTCTAAGTGAAATTCATTACCATGTATCTATTAACATGTAAAAATGTTCCTAATACCTTAAATGAAAAAAAGCAACTTCTACAAAATTATGATGCCCTTTTTTTGTTTTATGTTTTTTTTTTAAAGAAAAGAACACCTGCAAACGTTTAAGAAAAAATATGCAAGAATATACATTAAAGTATTAGCAGAAACTACTACTGGAGATTACCATTCTCTGCACAAAGAACAAAACTCTTTTCATAATAAATTAATTCAGTTCTGGATAAGATCAAGTAAGCACACTTACCCTGTCTCTCCCAATGAATGCGGTTACAAAATCAGGACAGAATAAATGGAACAGTTATCTGGGGACACTAAAAAGTGAATAGTATAGTATGTGGATTGAGAAAGAAGGTCATAAAACTGGTAGTAAGTTTACTACTTTTCTTGCCCCAATATCTCTCAGGTTGATGCAATGCAGCCAAAACCCACAACTGGGTGCCCAGGATGTGAAGAGAGAGCTCCAGGAGAAGCACTTTAGTTCTGCCATGACGAGGAGGAGTGGGCTTTCCCACCACTCAGAGAACAGCGGAAACTGCATGCTTTTTTCCCCTCCCTCCATTTTCTTCCACCCCTAGCTCAAGGCAGTCTGCAGGTATATTAGTTTTCTATTGCAACTTAAAACAACATAATTTTATTATCTCTCAGCTCTGTAGGTCAGAAATCCAATAGACTCAGGTATTTCTCTGCTCCAGATCTCACAAAGCTGAAATAAAGGTGTCAGTGATCTGAGCTCTTATCTGGAATCTGGGAAGAATCCGATACTAGGCTCATTGAGGCTGTTGTCAGGATCGTCCCATGCAGTTGCAGGGTTGGGGTCCCTGTTTCCTTACTGACTGTAGAGTGGGTATTGTTTCAGTTTCTAAAGGTTACCCACATTCCAGGTCTCATGTCCCTTGTTGTCTTTCAAGGCCAACAACAGAGATGACATCCCTCTCACGCTTTGAATCTCTCTGCCCACCTCTGCTGCTTTTAAGGGCTCATGATATTACATGGGCCCACCTAAATAATCTCCCCATTTTAAGGTTGACAACTTAGTAACCTTAATTATATCTGCAAAGTCCCTTCACAGCAGTACCTAGATTAATGTGTGATTGAATAACAAGGGAACAAGAACCTTCGGAAGGCAGCTTTAGAACTCTGCCCACCACACAGCAGCCTACCTAAAATTCTGATGGAGAACCGGGGACTTTTCCAGTCATAGAAGCTGTGGTCCCAAGGTTGGGGGGGACCCCTAATGCATCTTTGCTCTCTGTACTTCCACTACCCAGGCCCAGATACAGACACGATTAAGGCAAGGCAAGTGGAGCCCCAGCTTTCTGGTCATATTACCAAAATAGTAGTCCCAGAGAACCATTAAGTACCAGAAAGACACAGAGGGGAAACACTCAGAAAACTGACCCCTTAAAGTTGTTTATGAAGTCCTGGGCTTATCCTTGAGTTGCACATGCATGGTTATGACCCTAAGCAGCACACCACAGACTTTGAAAATTGAACTAGGAGACGGACCTAGTTTCCGAGTCCTAAAATGGCCACTGGTTGGCACACAAACAGGACATAATGAAATAGCTCTGTAAGAGCTTTGTAAACAAAGCTGACATTGAAATTACAACTCAGAGAAGACTGGTCACAACTTGTCCAATGAACCCACCACAAGGTCAACTGCATACCAAAACAAAAACAACAATATTTTCCATAGAATTTAAACAAAATCTAGAGTCTCATAACAGATCATTAAAAATGTCCAGGACACACATTGCACACAAAAGCAAAATATACATTCTTTTGAAGTGCATATGGAATGTTTTCCAGGATACATCACATGTTAGGCCACAAAACAAGTACCAATAAATTTTAAAAGATTGAAATCACATCAAGAAATCATATCAAATAGCTTCTCCAATCACAAAGGTATAAAACTAAAAACGAATTATAAGAGGAAAACTAAAAAAACACACAAAAACATGGAAGCTAAGTATCATGCTATTAAACAGTAAGTGGGATAACAATGATATCAAAAAATAAATCAAAAGATATTTCAGACAAATGACATGAAAATACAATACCCCCCAAATATCTATGGCCAAAAGCAGTCACACAGCCAAAGCAGTTCTAAGAGGGAAATTCATAGCAATACAGGCTTACCTCAAGAAACATGAAAATTCTCAAATCAATAATCTAACTTTATAACTAAAGGAATCAGAAAAAAGAATAAAGCCCCAAGTAAGGTGAAGAAAGGAAATTATAAAGATCAGAGCAAAAATAAATAAAATTGAGACTAAAAAATTATAAAAGATCAATTAAACCAAATCCTGGTTCTTTAAAAACATTACAGACTTGATACACCTTTAGCCAGCCCCATCAAGAATAAAAGAGGGCCTAAATAAATAAAATCAGAAATGAAAGAGGGGAAATGATAACCAACACCAGAAAAATACAAAAGACTGTAAGAAAATACTACAATTATATGCCAACAAGTTAAACAACCTGGAAGAAACAGACTGGTAACTACTAACAGAATTGAATCAGTAATCAAAAACCTCCCAAAAAACAAAAAATCTTGACCAATAGCTTCACAAGTGAACTTTACCAAACATGCAAAGAATTAATGCCTACCCTTCTCAAACTATTCCAGAAATCTCAAAAGGAGGCTGGGCTCCCAAACTCATTTTACGAGGCAAGCATTACCCTGATTCCAAAACCAGAGAAAGACATCACAAAAAAAGAAAATTAAAGCCAATATGCCTGATGAACACAGATGCAAAAATCCTCACCAAAATGTTAGCAAACTGAATTCATCAATATATTAAAAATATAATACACAATAATCAAATAGGATTTATTCCTGGGATGCAAAAGTAGTCCAACATCTATAAATCAATTAAATTTATGATACACTACCTAAAATACAATAAAGGATGAAGGTCAAAAGATCCTATCAACAGATATAGAAAAATATTTGACAAAACCCAGCATTTATTATGATTAAAACCCTCAGCAAAGTTAAAACAGAAGAAATGTAGCTCAACATAATAAATGTTATATATGATAAGCCCACAGCTAACATCATATTCTCAAGTGAAAAAGTGAAAGCTTTAAGGTTAGAAAAAAATAAGGACGACACGTTCACCACTTTATTCAATGTAGTACAGGAAGTCCTTACCATAACAATAAGGAAAAAAAGCATCCAAACTGAAAAGAAACTAAAAAGTCATTATTTGTACATGACATGTTACTACATATAGAGAACCCTAAAAATCCACTGAAACTATTAGAACTGATAAATGAATTCAGTAAAGTAGCAGGAAACAAAATTAATATTCAAAGTTGGTTGCATTTTCCTATACCACTAATAATCTGTCAGAAAGAGAATTAAGAAAACAATCCCATTTACAATTAAATTAAAAAATATAAAATAGTTAGAAATAAATATAAGACCTCAGAAAACTAAAGACATGGAAGAAAGAAACTGAAGAAGACACAAACAGATGGAAGCATAAACTGTGCTCATGGATACAAAGAGTTAATATCATTAAAATGTCCATACTACCCAAAATAATCTATAGGTCCAATGCAATCCCTAACAAAATACCAATGGTACTTTTCACAGAACTAGAACAAATAATCCTAAAATTTTCATGGAACTACAAAAGACCCTGAAAAACCAAGCAATCTTAAGAAAGAAGAATAAAGTTAGAGATATCACAATACCCGATATCAAACTATACTACAAAACTACAGGAATCAAAACAGCATGCTACTTACATAAAAAGACACATAGCTCAATAAAACAGAACAGGGAGCCCAGAAATAAATCCAGAAAGCTTCCAGTCAAGATGGAGGTGTAGGTAAACATGCCTTGCCTCTGTACCCAACTATAGCAAAAAAATACAGCTACACTACAAAACAAACATCACCCAGAACAGAAAAAAGAGCTGTGTGGAAATCTGACAACCAAGGATTTAAAGAAGCCACATTCATGCAGGCAGGTAGGAGGGGCTCAGGTGCAGAGTAGCGCAGAGAGACACAGAGATAGGATCAGGTGGTTCCACAATTACATGTGGTGGATAAAAAAATGGGAGGGATACCCCGGGAGCCAGGGATCCTGGCCCCAGTTCAGACCACACAGCCCAGGGTCCCAGTGCCAGGAAGATAAGTCCCCATAACTTCTGGCTGTAAAACCAGTGATGGTTGGGGCATTGAAAGAAACTGTATCCTCTTAAAGGGTCTGCAACAGACTTAGGACTCACACAGATCCACCCCCTCTAGGATTCAGCACCAGGGCAACAGCTGAAAGGGCACCAATGGTATATAGGGAGAAAGTGAAGTACAAGTGGGGAGACAGCTTCCCCGTGGGCAAAACTCCAGAGGCCAGGCAGCGGCACTGTACTCTGCGAGCCCTCCCCGACACAGAGCAACAGAGCAGTGCCACGGGTTGCCCAGCCCTGGCGATTACCTAAGGCAACACCCCATACAACTTAACAGGTTCACCAAGACCGGGAGTCAAAGCAGCTCTAACTAATACACAGAAACAAACACAGAGAGGCTGCCAAAGTGAGGAAACAAAGAAATATGGCCCAAATTAAAGGAGGGAACAAAACTCCAGAAAAAGAACTAAATGAAATGGAGATAAGCAACCTATCATATGCATAGTTCAAAACACTGGTTATCAGGATGCACCAAGAACTCTCTAGGTACTTTAACGCCATAAAAAAGACCCAGGCAGAAATAAAATCTGCATTAAGTAAAATAAAGAAAAATCTACAGGAAAGCAACAGTGGAGAGGATGAAGCTGAGATTCAAATCAATGATTTGGAACATAAGAAGGAAAAAGCATTCAATCAGAACAGCAGGAAGAAAAAATAGAAAAAAACAAATGAACAACAACAACAACAACAAAAAAAAAAATGAGGAGGACAGGCTTAGGAACCTCTGGGACATCTTTAAATGTACCAACATCCAAATCATAGGGTTGCCATAAGGAGAACAGGAAGAGCAAGAAATTGAAAATTTGAAAAAAATAATGAAAGAAAACTACCTTAATTTGGTGAAGGAAATGGACATACAAATCCAGGAAGCACAGAGAGTCCCAAGCAAGATGGACCCAAAAAGGACCACACCAAGACACATAAATGTTAAAGACAGAAACTTATATGCAGTAAGAGAAAAGCAGAGAGTTACCTACCAAGGAGTCCCAATGAAGCTGTCAGCTGATTTCTCAAAAGAAATTCTGCAGGCTAGAAGGAACTGGCAAGAAGTATTCAAAGCGATGAAAAGCAAGGACCTACAACCTAGATTACTCTATCCAGAAAAGATATCATTTAGAATTGAAGGGCAGATAAAGTGCTCTTCTGACACAGTAAAACTAAAGTTCATTATCACCAAGCCATTATTTTATGAAATCCTAAAGGGAATTGTGTAAGAAAAAGATGATCAATACAATGAACATTAAAATGGCAGCAAATTCACAACTATCAATAATTGAATCCAAATTAACAAACTAAGCAAACAAGTAGAATAGGAACAGAATCACAGATATGCAGATCAGTTGGAGGGTTATTAGTTGGGAGGGGGAAGGAGGAAAACAAGGGAAAAGGTACAGGGATTAAGAAGGACAAATTGGTAGGTAAAAATTAGACAGGGGGATGTTAAGAAGAGTATAGGTAATGGAGTAACCAAAGAACTTATATGCATGATCCATGGACATAAACTAAGGATGGGGATCGCTGGAGGGAATGGGGGTACTGGGTACATAGAGGCAAACAGGAAAAACTGGGACAACTGTAATAGCATAATCAATAAAACATATTTTTTTAAAAAGAAATCCATGTCTTTATGGTTAATTAATTTCTGACAAAGGAGGCAAGAATTTACCATAGGGTAAAGACAATCTCTTCAAATAAACTGTGTTGGGTAAACTAAACAGATACATGCAAAAAATAAAAAAATGAAACTACTTAACTTTCTTATATCATTCAAGAATAAATTCAAAATGGATTAAAAAGACAGCATGGATGGACCTGAAGAGCATTATGCTAAGTGAAATAAGCCAGTCACAGAAAGACAAGTACCAACAGATTTTACTGATATATGGAATCTAATAAACAAAATTAACTAACAAGCAAAATGTTGACAGACTCATAGATAGAGAGCCAGCTGACAACTGTCTGGGTTGGGGGTTAGGGGCTGGGTTGGGAGAGGGAGAGAAATTGAACAAAAGAAAAAAAGAGAGAAAAAACTCGTGGACATGGACGACACTGTGGTACTTGCAGGGGGTGTGGGAATGAGGTTGGAGAGAGGTGAAGGAAGGTATAGGGTATAAATGGTGATGGAAGGAGACTTGACTTTGGGTGGTAAACACACAATACAGTGTATAGATGGCGTGTTGTAGAATTGTGCACCTGAAACCCATATAATTTTGTTAACTTGTGTCACCTCAATAAATTCAATAAAAGGGAAAAAAATGAATTAAAAGACTTAAATGTGAGACCTGAAACCATAAAACTCTTAGGAGAAAGCATAGAAAACTCTCTGTCATTGCTCTTAGTAATAATTTTTTGGATATGTCTCTTTGAACATGAGAAACAAGAAAAAATGAGTAAATGGGGCTACACCAAAATAAAAAGGTTTTGCACGGCAAAGGAAACCATCAACAAACCAAAAAAATTACCCAGTAAATGGGTATTCGCCAATGAAATATCTGATAAGGGGTTAATGTCCAAAATATATAAGAAACTCATATAACTTAACACCAAAAAAAAAAAAAAGAAAGAAAGAAAGAAAAAAACAAAAGTGCTGAAGACCTGAGTAGACATTTCTCCAAAGAAGACATACAAAAATGGCCAACAGGCATTATGAAAAGATGTTCAACATCACTAATCATCAGAGAAATGAAAATTAAAACAATCAGATGTCACCTCATACCTCTCAGAATGGCTGTCATCAATAAATCAAACAGCAAGTGTTACAAGGTTGTAGAGAAAAGGGAACCCATTTGCACTGTTGGTGGGATTGCAAACTGGTGCAGCCACTATGAAAAAAGAGTATGGGGTTCCTCAAAAAATCAAAAATAGAATTAGCATATGACCCAGCAATTCTACTTCTGGATATTTATCCAAAGAAATCCAAAATACTAATTGGAAAAATTTATGCAGCCCTATGTTTATTACAGCATTATTTACTATAGTCAAGATATGGAAAACACTTTAATGTCAATCGACAGACAATTGGATGAAGAAGATGTAGGACATACATGCAATGGAACATTATTCAGCCACAAAGGAATGAAATCTGGCCATTTGCAATAAGACAGATGGACCAAGAGGGTATTACGCTAAATGAAGTAAGCCAGACAGAGAGAGATAAATACCATGTAATATCATCTTTATGCGGAGTCTAAAAAGCAAAGTAAATGAACACACAAAACAGAAACAAACTCATATACACAGAGAACACGTTGATGGTTGGAATCATAAAGAATCATAAATCAGCGGATATAAAATAGTCACAGGGATATAAAATACAGCATAGGGAACATAGCCGACGTTGTACTATGTATGGTGTTGGGTGGGTGTTAGAATTATCAAGATGATCACTTTGCAAGTTAATGAAATGTCCAATCACTAGACCGTACATCTGAAACTAATATAACTGTATGTCAGCTCTAACTGAAAAATGAAAAAATGAAATGGAAGAAATTAAAATAAAAACGTCTAGGATACGATGCAAAATTATTTGGTATACAAAGAACCAGGAAAATTTAAACTTGTGTGGGAAGGTGTTCAACAGATACCAATGCTGAGATGATACAGAAGCCAGAATCATAAAGACTGTAGGGCAATTATTTACATTTTGAAAGAAAAAGGCAGTCTTTTTGCTTGTGAAGAAAATAATCTTGAAAGTAGCTAGAGAAAAGTGATGCACTCCTTCTAAGGGAACTATGACTCAAATGACCAGATTTCTCAAAAGAAACCATGGAGACCAGAATGAAGTGACAAAACATTGTTCAAGTATTGAAAACAAAAAAGTGTCATCCCGGAATATTATATCAAGTGAAAATATCCTTCGGGAATGATTCTCAAATGAAGACAAGTTGAAGCTGCTGCCAAAAAACCTGCTGTAAAAGAAATGCTAAAGTAAGTTTTTCAGACAGAAGCGAAATGATACCAGAGGGCAACCTGGAACATCAAGAGTGAAGGAAAAACAAGTCTACCTTGTGATCTGAAAGTTTTCTCTGCTCAGTTTTACTTCCACTCCCTTTACCTTTCATAGGTATTATCCTCAACAGATCTCTGATTTAGACCAGATCATTTAGCTTAACTGAAATTACAATCCAAACAACAGGGATTACTTTATAGTATGTATAAGAACAGGTAGACGGTAATCTGCAGGAGAAACTGCAAACCTCCCACCATTTGCATCACCAAAATGCAGGAGAGTTCCGTTCTCCAAAATTGAGCACATTTTCCTTTAAAGAGCTATCTAGCCCCTCCTTAGATGTCAAGTCAAAAGCCTAAAACTAAATACATACATTAAAGTTTGGAATTAGTCTGACAAAAAAAATTACTGGCAGTCCTACTTTTTATTCATTTTTTTTTTTCACAGACATCTTTTTTGGCCTAGTACATATTTAACTTAAAGCATGGAAATAATACAGAGTAACTAGATGCTAAAGCAATAGCTTTTATGCACATACTAAATAGACTACCCCTAGCTCTTAAGAAAGAGCATGGGTTAAATTCTCTAATTTCATTATCTGCTCCTCCAGATTCTGCCTGTTGAGATGATTTTATAAAAGCCCATCAATACCTTTAAGCAAATTATTTTATCTTTATGCTATCTATGACAACTAGAACACTGGAAGTGGAGATGGTGCTTTGTTCCTCTTTTAAAATAGAGGCCTAAAAGTGTGACTGATGTCACAGATACTCTCGTATTTTAGTCCCCCAGAGAAAAAGCGTCATTCAAATGAATGAAGATGACAGATCTTATTACAAACTCAGGAATCTGCCAATAACTCCCTAAATGTCTAGGTGCATTCTATAAACAAGAATCACTGAAATTAAGAGTCTTCACCAATCTATCAACCTCATTCAATCAACATATAATGTTCAGATTTCTACTTCTTCGTTTAATGATTATTCTCCAATCCCATCAACTCCCAACAAATAAATCAGATGTATGTTCTACAGCAAAAAAAAAAAAAACAACTTTGCTCAGCTCAGAACACAGACCAAGTTAAAACAGATCATTTTATTTGGCAGTAGGTATTAAGCCATAATTTTAATAATACCACCAGAGAGTTAACCGTTCAGATCAAAGAGAAGAATTCCTTCAAATCTTTCCTTTACATACCAAAGGAAACTTTGTTCATCTAGGAAACTTTAAAATATAAGAGTCTAATATTTCGACAAATTTAAACAGTTTAACAATGATGCTTTTCATGTACCTTTATTTCCATGGTATCTTTATGCACCACTGTCGCTACTATACAGGTAAGGAAAATCATACACCCTTAACACTCAGGAGAGTTCTACTACGTTCAAATAATGTAACTTACTTGCTAATCTTGGAAAATACAGCTAAAATGTGAATAAGTAATGCATTCAAAGAAAATCTCTCAACTCCCTTCTACCATTCTGATTTTCTAATTTAAACCACTGAGGTAGATTAGTAAACTTATTTCATAGATTATTTTCTGGTCACCTATAGTAAAAATTAAAGCTAAAATGATAAAAAAAAAAAGAGGTTGAGGAAACATAATACAGTATCAGAACTCCTTTTGTTATAACTTCACATTCTTACTATTGCATCAGAGCTAGGATCAGTTGCAGTTTCTGTTGCTAGGCAACCAACTTAGTTTGCAAGGCTGCCCAGAAAATCAACAGCACTGCAAACCAATCAAGAGTGGCTAATGAAGAGAAACATCTATTATTAAGACTTCTGTTTTGCTATACTTTTTCCTTTTGAAAAAAGAAGAAAAGCCCTGGCCAGGTGCTCAGTGGGTTGGAGCATGGTCCCATGTACTAAAAGGCTGCAGGTTCAATCCCCAGTCAGGGCATGTATGGGAGGCAATGGATCAATGTTTCTTTCTCTAAAATCACTAAATATATCCTTGGGTGAGGATTTAAAAAGAAAGGGAGGGAGGGAGAGAGGGCCTGTAAAGATATTCTTAAATGTGAAGGCAGGATTCAAAGAACCGAAAACAAAACACGAAAGAGATAGGAAGAGGGAACAAGAGAGGGAAGGACATCCTCGCCCCAAGACTGAAGACTGTGAAGCTGATCTCTCTTCCACAAGGTATAAGGGGAAGGTTCATTAGTTAAAATGCCTTGTCTTCCTATTTGATACCTGCTTGACCCACAATAAAAGGACTATGTAAACCTTCAAAAAAAAAAGCAAAGCACAAATTCAAGGGTGTGTGTCCCTAGAGAAGATGTTGACTTGGAAAGAGAAATCCAAGACACACTAATTTATAAGCCATCTCATGTGCTGTTAGCATCATGCACATTATGGATGTATTAAGTTTTAAAATCTGGAAGCTGAGGCAGAGGGGTAGTAAATTTATGAAACTGAAATCTAAACAGACCATCCTACCACTTTAACCATAACATGAACATGCTTACAAAACTGGTTAGGCCTTAGGCTTTCATTGTTCACCATCCAAAACCAATCCATTTCTGAAATACATTTTATAAAATTATTGAGCATAGTTGTAACAGTGCATGATAAAACACGGAATGTTTAAATTCCTAAATGCCAATTCTTTAATGCTGTTAATTTTTTTAAACTCCCCCATCTACTTTTGAAGAAAAATTGTTGGGCTATTGTTGCACCTACCAGGAATCAATTTCTCTGCTAAGCATCCATTTAATCTGGTTTAAGAGTGAGCTATATACTGCAAAAAAACTTAAAAGAGAGTAAGATTTGTGTTCTAGCTCCACTCAGTCTGAAATAATATCTACTGCACACATAACCCACAAAAGATTAGTATCCAAAAGTTGTTTTTTTTTAATTCCTGCCAATCAAAAATAAAGACCAACAACCTAATAAGGGGAAAAAAAGGGCAAAAAATGAGCAAGAAACTCACAAAAGGGGAAAATTATAACAATCACAGAAAAAGATGCTCATGCACGCGAATAATTTAAAAATTTTAAAAAGCCTATTACACCAAGTATACATGAGAATCTAAGAAAGAGGAACTCATACATAATGGTAGGATTGCAAACTGATGTGATCCCTTTAGGGAAAAATTTAGCAACCCTAGTAAAGCTGATGATGAGGCACAAGCCTTATGATGAAATAATCCATATTTAGGAATATACCAAACAGCGGTGCTTTGCTAACTATGCACTAGAAAACAAATTTAGTACTGTGTCATAATCAGCATTTGCAGATGCATTTTTTAGATGTAGATGTTACCTTTTTAGACATTCCCTTCTCTCCACTGTGTGGTATTTATACCATATCTACTTTGGTTTTCTTTTTTTAAATATACTTTTATTGATTATGCTATTACAGCTATCTCCATTTTTCCCCTTTGCCCACCTCCATCCTGTACCCCCCATTCCCTCATGCAATCTCCCCTTAGTTCATATGAGCTCTTTGACTACTCCAGGTAGGTTTTGCTAGGTCAAGGAAAGGTAGTGAAGAGGGAGGATAAAGCCAAACTGATTAGTTTTTACTTTATAAACAAAGGAGAGTAATGTGGTTTGGTCAGATATATGCCGAACTACTTTGTTGAGCTTTTAAGATACTTAAAATTCTCTATAATGTAACCATCTGTCATACTTGCATCCCTACCCCCTTACAATTATTTTGTATATTATTTTACATATCTTTTGGTCGGATAAGCTGCTTCTCTGACTACCTCTTTATCTGAACAGACTAGAGGAATCTGAGTGACTATTTTATTAATTCTCCCAAAGATGGCACATACCTCTTACCATTTAGATGCATTGGAGAGAAACTGAGGTCACTAGTGATTAATTCCCTCAAGGAATTCCACTTAAGAAAAGCTCCTCAAAGTCTGTATCCCAGCTTTTCCATTTGCTTTCTAGTTTTGTGATCTCAGGCAGGTTACTTAATCAAAGACTTAGTGTTTATATCTCTATCTGCGAAAATAATCCCTACCTTACAAAGTGTTGGTAAAGACTAAATTATATGATGTACGTGTAATTTAGCAAGGAGGGTGTCTTAACTCTACCAGGACCTATCCCCACAGTAAGCCTTCAATACACAGTAGCTACCCTGGTTGGTATGGCTCAGTGGATTGAGTGCAGGCCTGCAAACCAAAGGGTTGCTGGCTTGATTCCCAGTCAGGGCACATGCCTGGGTTATAGGCCAGATCCCCAGTAGGAGGCATGTGAGAGGCAACCACACATTGATGTTTCTCTCCCTTTCTTCCTCTCTCCCTTCCCTTCTGTGTAAAAATAAATAAATAAAATCTTAAAAAAACCCAAAAACAACACAGTAGCTAAATCTGAGGGGTAGACCACCAAATCTTCCATTCTACATTTAAAAAGAATCATTTTAGAAAATATAAATCACGTGACTACAACTGCACACTAGACTAGGTGATCCCAGCTTAATGCATGTGTTACTAGACACAAGAACTTGTGTTACTAGACAGAAGAACTTGTGTTCTTGTGTACTTGCTGACTTGGATACTAAGCCAAGCAAGCTATTTTATTTTGTAACCTCAGGCAAAAATGGGTCTGTACCACCTCCAGGTCTAGAAGAATTCTCTGATTCTGCATCCTAATATAAGATCTGATTGCAAAAGTCCAGGCTTTCTTATGAGGACTGGACTATAATTCAACAAATAATTACTATTATCAACTAAATAATGTTTCATTCTGCTCACAGCAGTAGTATAAACAATATAGGTCCATAGCTTAGAGCTAATGGATGTAATGTGACAGAGAGCACAGAAAGCAGAACTCATCTTCTCTTTTGAGAATGCTCTTGAGAATGAAAGGGCAAAACCAATATTGTTTCATAGGCACTGAAGCCCAAAACAAGTGAAGAGACCCAGAGAGCATCCAGCTGCTTGTAAAAGTCAGGACTCTTGGTTCCTACAAACAGAAATTTCTTTTGCCCAAACAAGCTGGATTTAAAGAAAGGCTCAGGTAACCAGGATCTCTTGGATTCTCTCAAGGGCCTACTAATCACTCCTCACATTCCCAGCCCTCCTTTCTGTAAGAGCTCTAATAAGAAAGATATAGGGAAGGACCTTGAAACACCCTCCCTGCAACAAACAACTGTGGCCAAGCCTGGGTGAACCAAGCCCATCTTCCGAGCATGCACTGTGATCACCATGAACAGAGTACTGAGAATATGGCTGGTCCTATTCAAACACCATAAAAAAATCTTCCATCTTGACCATAAAAATAAAAGATTTTTATAAAATACCTTGCAAAAATTTAGACACATTGTCTAGTATATTTTCATGGTTTACTCACTAGTAATTCTGAGGAGAGGGGGGTTAGTTAGATGTTTTATTTTTAGGGAAAATGTTCTTGGTTTTTTAATCACTGTTGTCTCTTTACTTTATTATTCCTTTTCAATAATTCTAAAAATTCCACCCAAAATATATATCAAATTATGTCTTTATTTCAGAACTCAGCAATTATTCTTTTTAAGCGGAGTGAATTTTCTGTCTTTTTAATTCCCTTTTTTCCAGCATTAACAATAACATCTCTCTGGGTACGTAAAGATTTACCCATTACATTAATAATAGAACTTTAAAGCTAGTGCACATCTGACCTCACCTACATATTCTATCTAAATTACTATTTAAGGTTAAACTCAAGACATTATCGCCCTCTGGTATCTTTTTTCTCCTCTCATACCCCAGCCATACCTACATAAAAGGCAGTTCCAAACTGCTCATCAGATCTTAAAATATTTTATATTTCATTTTTTATAGTATTACTCCATTTGTTTATTTAGTATGGTCAACATGTGCCTCACCAATGTAGATACTCCATCTAGTGGCAGAAGATCAGTTAAGGCAATGTGGTTTAAAAAATATTTTTAACCATTATTCTCCCCCTTAAAACATTACCAGCCCTGCAAGGGCCTAATTTTCTTTACAGCAGTGTTTAAAAACAGATTCTTGAGATCTTTTTCCACCTCTTGATTCATCACTTTCAAGTTGTACACCTGGGGTATGTTAGTATCTCTGAGACTTAGTATCCTCATATGCAAAATGGGAATAATGTACCTGCGTGATAATATATAAATAAATATACTGAGCACAGTTAACACTCAATAAATGATAGCCTCAACTGCTTTTATCACTCACTCCCTTTTCCCCTAATCTCCTTGGATCAAATCCTTAGGCCCTCCAACATTTCCCTTTCCCCAACCTGGTCCTGCTCTACTCCCAACAAGGTCAGCCACTCTAATCAAGTCCCTGAACGTTTCTAACAGGAGTAAGGCATATTCTCAATTGTCATTCAGCACCTTTCCTGGCCCCAAAGAAAACTACACCTCACTGTTCTCCTGCTCTAAATCTTATCCATTTCTTCCAAGTCAAATTTAAGTCGCCAACTCCACAAACCTTAAATTAATCAATAGCACAACAATCTTCCTTTTACTTTATAGTAAGCAGAGTCCATCCCATGCAAAGGTATTTTATGTTGCCTCAGAATTTTTTTCCATTCTTCTATATATACACAAAGCACTCTTACATGACCAGACCACAATCTTCTAAATAACACGCACTATGTATTTCATTTTCAGCTGTCCCACAACAAATTTTAAATACCTTAAAATCTTAGCACTATTTATTCTCTCTCACACACACCCCTCTAAAGCAGTAATCATTTCATTGACTTTTCCTACTTAGGAAGTAAAGTAAAAAGTCAAAAGACAAACAAAACACTGAGTAAAACACCCTAAACAGGAGAGAGTTCTAAATTTTCTTAAAATGGGGGAGAAAATTAAAAACAGACCAACACATTGTTTTTACAAAAAAAAAAAAAAAGATATTGCCGTAGAACCCAATAGCTGATATTATGTATTTTAAATAGTGACATCTAAAACTATAGCCATAAAAACTACGGAGATCTGAAAATGGTCAACGCGTAAAAGCAGAAATCTTCCATACTTTGTTTATAATAATGAAAAGAAACAACATACCATGGCTAATACCACAAACTTCTTCTCTGCTTACATTTTCAGAGAATTGATAATTAGAGAATTTTAAAACACTAGAAGCATTAAAACACTGAAGAGGAAAAAAATCATTTAGTGTGCCAGAAATTTACTGCAGTTCCTTACTCAGAATGCCAGCTCATAGAGGAGTCCCATTGTCTCTGACTGTCCTCCTGGGAGGATGGGAACAGTGTTCACAATATGTGCTCACAGGACGCCAGACAGCATTCCAGTTATTACCCAAGTCTGTCTGTTGTATTTAAAGGCTTGTGCCACACACTGGCCTATGTGGCTCAGTTAGCTGTAGCATCATCCCATAACCAAAAGGTTGTGGGTTCGATCCCCAGTCCAGGGACGTAGAGAAGACCTCTAACTGATGTTTCTCTCCCACATCAATGTTTCTCTCTCCCTCCCTTCCTCTCTTCCTAAAAGCAAAAAAAAAAAAAGAAAAAAAAGAAAAAAGTCCTCGCTTGAGGATTTAAAAATTGTGCCACAATTGGTTCAGCTCCATCCTATTTGTTTACCATCAATCCCCACAAGAGTCCACGTCCACCAAGCCTTCACAGCAGGTGGCCCTGGAAGCTTATACAAATTTACCATTCAAAACTTAAAAAGAAGACAACTCGACTTTATAAGTCAACAGAGTCTCATATGACAACAGCCTACTCAGAATTCCTCATGTATGTGAGCAGCTCATGTACAATGTCTAGGTAGTTTTAGTGGAGTAACAGCTTCCTCTACAGCTGAGTCTAAATAGATGCCAACAACAACAACAAAGGAACAGGCCCTGGCTGGGTAGCTCAGTTGGTTTGAGCACTGTCCCGATACACCAAAGTCATAGGTTTGAACCCAGTCAGGGCACATACAACAATCAACCAATGAATGCATAAATAAGTGGAACAAGAAATTGATGTTTCTCTCTCACTCCTTCCCTCTCTCTCTAAAATCAATAAATAAAAATTTTTTTAAATTGGGAGAGAATATACTAAAAGATGTTAGAGAACAAGGTTGAAAGATCCAGGCTTTTTTCTGTGCCCAATGAGGCAACAAATACTTATCAGTACCAACTTAGGAACATAGTTTCATATGATGGATCAGAAGAATCTAGGTCACCTAGAACTTAAACTACTTTCACAAGAACATAAAACTACCAAAAGAATTACTTGAAAAAGTCGTTGTAACTTCCAGGTACATGAAAAAAAAAGTCTTCAAATGAGAAATGAGTAAACTAAAGTATGTAATTAGGAACATTCACCTTAAACACATCCCCATCCAAAAAGCCAGAATTTAGATTACTACGTGTTCTTGGTATCCATTCTCAAAGAGGTACTGCCATTTCTAGCATCAAATACATTTAAATGCTTTGTCTCAAAAACTAGCCAAAAATATCTGACAACCCTTATGAGTATTTGTAAAGACTTGCTAGATCGGGTAGAAGATATACTCAGCAAGTTACCAGTAGCCAGGGGGACAAGAATAAAAGAGGATGGTGATGATAATTATGACTGGACAACAGACACAAACTAGGAAACGGGGAAACGAGTGACAGAATGCAAAGCTGGCGAATTATTTGCCCAAATGCTTCTGATTCTGGTGGCCGGTAGTCCTCATACTTGGGGTACGGTTGCTGAGACTGTCCCTACCTGTTTCCAGAATTCGGGATCTCTTAGATACTTTTCCTGTCTGGCTTCAGCTCTTCTCAATGTCATGGCATCTTCTGGTCCTGCTGTCCTACCCTCTGTCGTAACTACAGGCAGCCCAGTGGTCAAGCAAATCCCTCCAGGAACCTTCTGGGGTTTGAATCATCAAAATCACTAGAACACCTTGGTCACTGTCAGCCACTGAAATCTGAAGCTTCCTAAACACCACCAGTAGTTACTTCATCCTACAGATACTGAGGGTTTTTCTCACCCACAGTAATTAAAGATCATCTCTGAAGTGTCTTACCACCATTCCAATATGTCCTTAGACTAGTACACAGCAATAATCACTTCCGGTAACAACTGAAGACTTGCAGTGCCATAGCCCCAAAAGGTCTGATGCCAAAGCCTCTTCCCAAGCCGGGCTCACTCCCTCAGTTACCAAACAAGCATCACAACCTCAGAGCTGTATCAGAAAATGTTCACTGCCTCTCCAGCCTTTGCGGGCAACGGCCATCATTGGTCTGGAAATGGGGCTGCCATCAACACCACTTCTCTGGTCTCTTTTGCTGAATCGAAGCCCTCAGCACTATGAGAGTGATCAAAGCTCTCTGAAAGGTCACTAACACTTTAGTAAGCCACAGTTACCCAAACAGTTCCCAGAGCCCCTGCCACTTAACTGTCCTGACACACCACTCCTACCAGTTAATGACATCTCCTTAGGAGCATATAGTTCTGACTTAGGCTGCCTCAAGTTTAGCCTTTCCATACTATTGTCACACAGGATAGTTTCTAACAGGTTTACCCATGAGTTAGACAGAGCCATTCTCTGGATTCCATGAGTTTCTACCTACATTACGGTTATTGCTCTTGTGTGTACAAACTAATCAACTGGTTAGGAGATGCCTTTGCTACAAAGAGCTCTCCCCAGAAATTCTTCCTACTCTTCCAGAATTTTACAGTGTGTGAACAAAAGTGTCCATAACTAGTCACAAACTCCCCAGGGGCTGAACTGGTCAGAACTACCATACCTTGGGCCACTTCTCTTGGACCCTACTAGGGCTATAAACGTTAGCACTAGACCAGTGCTAAAAATGACAACTGTTTATAAGTAAACCACTAAGTCAAAAATTCAAGAGATGTTATAAGAAAAATCACCCAACACCAGTGACTAGCATTGCTGGCTAGCAACCAACCTACCCACATAAAGCAACACAGAGAAAACCAATTAGCATGCACACAGGAAGACAACAGGAGTTAGGATGATACATGGGAGACGAATGCAAGGTTATTTATTTAATCATTCAGTAACACAGTCACAATCAGGAAATTATTTGGGGAAGTAGGAAGTTACTTCTGTAAACAAACTTCTCTGGGAATTTACTCATCATGACACTAGGAACTGTATTCATGTAAGAAAATGGATAAATAACAAGGCTGTAAAAAGAGAGTGTTTTTGGTTTGTTTTTATTTTTGATTTTTAAATAACAGCAACAGGGAACGTGAAGAATAACATAATTAAAAAACAAACAAACCCAGATCTATAAGTTATTAAAAGTAGAAATTAAAGGAATAGCATCAGTTGCAAAAGCTAATGTTACCAAAGCAGTGACAAGAGATGAAGGATGATGCTTAAAAACACCAAACACTTCCTTCAAAACCATACCTTATCAATGGCTTTTCCGACCCGAGAAACACTGCTGTGGATGTCTTTGTGATCTGAGGCCAATTTTTGAACAGTATCCTTTATTCTTTTACAGCACTGTGTCAAAACAAGTGAAAGTGTCCCTGACAACTCAGCATCTTGGCCTATAAAAAAAAGAGAAACAGACTGGTTACCCACAAAAGCAAGCCCAAAGATGGCACGTTTCAAATAGGCCCTTTGGAACACTGAAAGATGGAAGGAAAGTGAAAAAAATCAGTATCTGCTTTGAAATGGAGGGCCACCTTCATGATAATATTTTATTATTATCTTAATAAAAATTAAGAAAGTTACCGTAACATTGTATTATTTTTGTGGAATAAGAAAAATTACCCATGAAACAAAAAACATTTTTGTAATTACTAAAATCAGCATAGGCTATAAATAATACTTCCAAGGCATTTTTCAGAAAATGTCTCAATAAATAAACTCACTTATTCAATCTGCTTACACTGTTCAAATCATTCTCAAACATTGTGATTGTTACCAAATTTCTTAAAGAGAGGCTATTTAATGTTTTATATATTACATAAAGAAACAGAAGAAAACAATAACAAACTTCTTCGGATATCATTATGTGCAAAACGAATTAACATAACAGGCCTGAGACTGCTATCCTTAGAAAGGCCTGCTTGTAAGGTTGACCCTTGATTTGCACCTAGGACCTTAGACTTCAGGAGGGTTCCCATCGCCCTAAATGAAAAGAATGGTTCACTGTGCCTAAACTGTTGGTACAATGTGGTTTATGCTAAACTCCTGTTTTCACTAGGAGTCTGGAATTTTAGCACATGCCAGGCAGAGGGAGCCCACATGACCAGTCCCCAATAAAACATCCGGAATACAATGTCTCCAATGAGCCTTCCCTGGTAGAAAATACTACATACATGTTACAATTTGATGCTGGAGGAATTAAAACATGTCTTGTGTGACTCCAATGGAAGAGGACTCTTAGAAATTTCTCCTGGTTTCCTCTGGGCCTTGCTCCATAAACCTTTGCCCTGAGCAGATTTTGCTTTATACCCTTTTGTTGTAATAAATCTTAGCCATGAGTGTGACTACATGCTGAGTCCTGTTTGTACTCCTAGTGATCAATGGACACTAAAAATGCCATCATGGGGACTTCTTGAATCACAAGATAAATGAATCAAAATTTACTGTAGGTTATATCCTCTTTCCCTGTGCTACCTCCTCAGGAAAAGGAGAAGGGAAACGGGGGTGGGAGGGAGGGAGGACAAACTCAGTTATTATTTGTCAATTACCTCAGATATCTACATAGCTCCACCTATAAGAAAAAGAATCGCTTCTGAAATCCTACTCAACATTACATAGCAGTGGTTCTTAAACTTTAATTAAAAAAACAAACTTTAATTCATTTGCATCAAAATCACCTGGAGACCTAGTTAAGGCAGAGTAGTGGTGGGACCCCATTTCCAGAGTTTCTAATTCATGAGCTGAGATAGGGCCCAAGAATTTGAACGAGAACAAGCTCAAAAGTAGAGTAGCCCTAACATGTTTGTTCATTCAACAAATATTTACTGAGGACTCATTACGTGATAGGTACAGCAGTAAAACAAAATCACCAAAAACCCCTGCCCTAAAACTTACTGTCCGGCAAACTAGATAAACAATACGCAAAATAAGTTAATTATATAGTATGACAAAGGATGATACCTGCTACTGGGCAGGCGGGTGGGAGAGGAAGCAGAGTAAAAGAGATGGGAGTATATGTGGGTTAAGCAACAGTAATCTTAAAATGGGTGGTCATGGCAGACCTCACGGAGAAAATGACATTGAGCAAAGACTTGAGAGAAGTGAGGGAATTAGCTATCTGGCTATCTTAAAGGTGAAGGGTGGCAGAGTATGCCATTCCCAAATATGCTTCTTTAGCATAAGAATTACTTTGAAAAACAGACAGAGAAGAAGCTCTGTAAACAGTGGAAGTTTCCCTTTTGTAAGGAAAATTTACATTTATTAAAAAAAAATCTCCATTTGTAAGGGTGTACCAGGAAGAGAAAGATGACTCTAAAACACAAGAAACTTTTATCAGCTTACACTGAACATGGCAGAGTAGGTAAATGCTGTACTCACCTCCTCCTACAACCACACCAGCATTACAAGTGAACTACACAACAATAATCAATGAGAACAGCCTGAAATCTAGCTAAATAGAAATCCTATAGGGACATAAAGAAGAAACCACATCAAGACTGGTTAAGGAGGGGAAGAGATGCTGAATTGGCTGGTCCAACATCCACGTTTGGCAGTGAAAAATGGAGAGATACTTTGGTTGGAGAGGTCCCTCCTGGGGAGCAAGGGGTCACAGCCCCACAATAGGCTCCCCAGCCCAGGGTTCCAGTGCTGGGAAGATAAATCTCCATAACTTCTGGCTGTGAAAACGAGTGGCAATAGTGGCTGAGTGAGACGGGGGGCTTTTGGAGTCCTAGGCATTCCTCTCAAAGGGTCCAAGACAAACTTACTCAGATTCACTCACTCTGAGCTCCAGTGCTGCGGCAGGAGTTCAAAAGGCACCAGGGACATATAGGGAGGAACTGAATTGTCTTACATAAGAGCAAGTGCTGGAAGAACAGCTTTCTCCCAGACAAAAATGCTGGCAGAGACCACTGTTCCTTTGCTGAGCCCTCACCCCATAGAGCCAGCAGTAGATGCCATTATTTGAGCCTCCATCAACCAGGCAAACTCTGTTCATCCTGCCATGGTGATTCCCAGAGACCCCACTCCACCCAATTTATGGCGCACTCAAGCCACGTCCAGTGGCTTTTCCATACAAACAGCCTGTCATGGCTCATGCTTCAGATGTTCCTTAAATCTCTCAGAGGTTCACAAACCCCAAACAAGCAGCATCTGGCCTTGGCATGCCCTGTACCCATTGCTGGGCAGCCCCAAGCAGTTGACCTTGGCCTGCACCTCCCAAAAGGCCCAGAACCAACACATCTGGTGGCTGGTGTCAGACCATGCCAAACCACCACCAAGCCACACTCAAAGGGCAAACCCAGCCAACACCAGAGGGTTGATAAAGCAAATTCTACTCCACAGGGTCAGCACCCCTGCACAACAGCTGTAGTCACAGCCAATCAGCCTCAACTACAACAAGAGTGCACACACAATCTACACAAGAGACATTCCTGGAGCACCTGGCTCAGGTGGTCGGGGTGGCTGTGCTGCTGGACCCTAGGGGTCATGCTTTCAAGACCAGGAGACAGCATCTCTACCTAATACAATAGACAGAAACAAACACAGGGGGGTAGCCCAAATGAGGACACAAAGAAACATGTCCCAAATGAATGAACAAAACAAAACTCCAGAAAAAGAACTAAACAAAATGGAGACAAGCAATCTACCAGAGTTCAAAACATTGGTTATAAGGATGCTCAATGATCTCAGTTAGAACTTCAACAAAGATACAGGAAACATAAAAATGGAGAAAGAAAACATAAAAAAAGAACTAGTCAGAAATGAAGAATACATTAGAGGAAATCAACAACAGATTAGGTGAAACAGAGGATGGAATCAGAGATATGAAAGATAAGGTAGCAGAAAACGCCCAATCATAACAGCAAAAAAAGAGGGAGGAAGAGGAGGAGGAGAGAATCCAAAACAATGAGGATAGTTCAAGGCAGGGTCCCCAACCTCCGGGCTGTGGACACATACTGGTCCAGGTCTGTCAGGAACTGGGCCGCACAGCAGGAGCTGAGCTTGAATGTAATATGCTTGAGTCATCCTGAAACCATCCCCCAACCCCCAATCTGTAGAAAAATTGTCTTCCATGAAACTGATTCCTGGTGCCAAAAAGGTTGGGGACCACTGATTTAAGGGGCCTCTGAGACAACATCAAGTTACCCACATTCATATCCTAGTGATACCAGGAGGAGGAGAAACAAAGAAAGGAACTGAAAACCTATTTGAAGAAATAACAGAAAGCTTCCCTAACCAGGTGAAGGAAATAGACATATGAGCCCAAGAAGTACAGTGAGTCCCAAACAAGATGAAACCAAAGAGGCCCACACCAAGATACATCATAATTAAAATGCCAAAGGTTAGATACAAAGAGAGAATTTAAAAGCAGCAGGATAAAAAGAGCAGTTAGTTGTTTTCTGTTGAGAAATCATCTGACAGTCTTATGGGAGCTCCCTTATATAACACTACCTGCTTTTCCGTAAGACTGTCAGCTGATTTCTCAACAGAAGCTTTGCAGGTCAGAAGGGAGTGGTACTAAATATTCAAAGTGATGAAGAGCAAGGACCTACCACCAAGATTACTCTACCCAGCAAGGCTATCATTTAGAATTGAAGGTCAGATAAAGAGCTTCCCAGACAAGAAAAAACTAAAGGAGTTCATCACCACTAAACCAGCATTATAAGAAATGTTAAAAAGGACTTAAGAAGAAAAAAAATAAAGATCAAAAATAGAATTATAAAATGGCAATAACTACATATCTATCAATAATTACTTTAAAAGCAAATGGATTAAATGTTCCAAAAAGAAACAGGGTAGATGAATGGATAATAAAACAAGCCCCTTACATATGCTGTCCACAAGAAACCCTCCTCAGATCAAAAGACACAGACTGAAGTAAAGGAATGGGAAAGGGTATTTCGTGAAAATGAGGGGGAAAAAAAAAACCTGGGGCATTAATACTTACAACAGACAAAACAGACTTTAAAACAAAGGCTATAACAACAGACAAAGAAGGTCCCAGTAATTCCAATTCTGGGTATTTATCCACCAAAGAAACCCATAACACTAATTAAAAGACATATGCACCCATATGTTTACTTCATATTATGTGTACATAATATTGTATTATGTACAATAGCCGAGAAATGGAGGCAACCTCAGTGTCCATTAAACCATATTCTTGCTTTTCCTGGTAACCTCCCTATAACTAGAATTCCCATACCCTTTCTTTCATCTTTATCTGAAGGAGGTATTTAAGCCTCAATTTTAAGCCACCAATTTGAGTTCCTCATTTTTCTTTAAGTATCTCCTTGTGTACACATATCAATAAACTTGTTTTTCTCTTGTTCACCTGTCTTTTATTTCAGGGGTTGCAGCCTCTTAAGAACTCACAAGTGTAGAGGCATAATTAGTTTCCTCCACTATAAGAAAACGCATTCCAGGCTGAGGGAAGAAAAGCCTTGCAGAAATACACCCAGACTATACAAGGAATAGTGAGAAGGCCATTGTGGCTAAAATAGATTTCCTGCAAAGGAAAACATGAGGGGAGGAAGTCCAAGAGATAATCAGGGTCCTGGTTTTACAGGGCCTTTGTGGCACTGTAAAGACTCTGGCTTTTATTTTGAGTGAAAGGTATCTACTGCCAGCTTTTGAGCTCAGCAGGTATATAAACTGACATAATATTTAAATATGGTCATTCTGGCTGATGACAGAGGTACAGGAACAGAGGCAGAGAGAGAAGTAAGGAGGCTGCGGCTCAGCCCAGGGTGTTAGATGTAGAGGTGGTGAGAAGTGGTAGCATTCTGGATACATTCTAAAGGTAAAACCAGTAGGAATTCCTGACTGGATATCAGGGAACAAAAGGACTCACAGGTGACTCCAAGGTTTTTAGCCTGAGTCAATGAGAAAGATGGAATTGTTTTCAATTAAGATGAAAAAGACTAAAGGCTGAACAGATATGAGGGGAAGAGAGAGATAAAGAGTTCAGTTTGTAGGTTTGCTAAATGTAAGATGTGAGTAGTTACCCCAGTGCTTATATGGAGAAGTCAGCTAGACATACAAACCTGGAGGAGTTCAAGAGTAAGGTCAGGGCTAGATATACAAATCTGTGAGTCACTGGCACACAGATAATAATTTACAACCATATGACCAAATGAAATGACCTAATCGGTGCAGAAAGTAGTAAAAGGAGAGAGTCCTGGGAACTCCAAGTTTATGAGATCAAGATGAAGTAGGATCGAAAAAGGAGACTAACAAAAACTACTGAAACACTAGCTGTGATATAAGAGGAAAATCAAGACAGCATGGTGTTGGGGAAGCCAACTAAAGAAAATGTGTCAAGGAGGAGGAAACAGCCAACTGTGTTAAATGTGCTATGTCAGGTAAGAGATGGACTGAGAACTGACTACTGGATTTACACTGTGGAAGTTATCAGTTGCCATGACAAGAACAGTTTCTCTAGAGTTTCAAAAAAGAAATCTAGAATTCTGCAGGGACTGTGAAGTCAGAAATAGAAAATCGGACCCAATGACAACGGAAAGTAAAAAGCAACAGAAAATAGTACCAATAAGGTACCAAATTCAAATAGGGGGGCTAAAATACAAACTGCCCTTACCTCTAAGTACAAGTGCACGAAGTATGTATCAGGTGCTTGCAACTTCTAACAGCATAATTTAGGCTAAAAGAAGACTCGGTCATTCAGGAAAATTTCAAAATTTAAAGTGTTGCACTGATACTTTGGGCCAAAAGAATCTTAACTGCTTCAGTAGCTCTGACCATTTCTGGTCGTTTTAATCTAAACTTTACCTAACTTCAATGGCTTCACCTCTTCTTTGAACCTCTCTGCCCATAAACTTACTCATTCTTCTCAATTCCTAATGAATTCTGTTCTCTAAACCACTGCTCGGCACTGAATCATATCTTGGAAAAAAAAAAGATTTTCTTTATTTTTAGAGAGAGGGGAAGGGAGGGAGAAAGAGAGGGAGAGAAACATCAATGTGCAAGAGATACATCAATCAGTTTCCTCTCGCACGCCCCTGCTGGGGACCTGGCCCACAACCCAGGCATGTGCCCTGACTGGGGATGGAACCAGTGACCTTTCAATTTGCAGGCTGGCACTCAATCCACTGAGCCACACCAGCCAGAGCTGAATCATACCTTTTAACAACTTCATGTACATATATATGCTACCATTAGTTCTCAAGTAGATAAATGAGTCCTGAAGGGAAGACATGGTTCTTACTGTAAACTGTATACCTCAGTCTTATCATAGATGCCTTGCACATTTGCAGGCACTGGTAACTGTTGGACTGATGGTAAATAAAGCAAGGGAAAGGCAGTTCAAAAGAAAGCCATATTCAACAGATGGTGCTGGGATTAACTAGAAATCCACAGGCAAAGAATCACACCATGTATAAAAATTAACTCAAATGGAACAAAGACTTAAATGCGAAAGTTGGAATCAAATTCTCAGAAGAAAATGGGTGTATTCTTGACCTTGGATGACACAGATATGATATACCAAATGTACAAGCACCCTAAGAATTGGACTTCATCAAAACTAAAAATTTCTGAGTTTCAAACACCACCAATAAAGTGAAAAGACAACTCACAGAGTGGGAAAAAATATTTGCAAAATAAGGGCCTAACATCCAGGATTCATAAATAACTCTTCAACTCAAAAGTAACAACACAAACAACAAAAAATGAACAAAGAATTTGAATAGACATTTTCCCCAAAGAAGTTGTACAAATAACCAATAAGCACAGGGAAAGATGTTCCACATCATTAGTCAATAGGGAAATTCAAATCAAAACTATAATGAGAAGCTGCTTTAGACCCACTGGGATAGCTATAATGAAGAAAATGGATGACAACAAGAAGTGTTGGCAAGGATGTGGAGAATTTAGGAACCCTCATATATTGCTGGTGGATTGTAAAATGACGAAGCTCCTGTAGAAACACTTTCACAGTTCCTCAGAAAGTAAAAAAGAATTACCATATGACCCAGGAATTCCACTCCTAGATATATACTCAAGAAAACTGAAAACACATGTCCATACACAAACTTGTACATGAAGCATTACTCAAAACAGCCAAAAAGTGAAAACAATCCAAATGATTAATGAATAAACAAAATGTGGCATATCTATACAATGGACTATTATTCAACCATAAAAAACAACAACAACAAAGCACTGATACATGTTACAATGTTACAGTGAAGTAAGCCACACACAAAAGGCTACATATTATGTGATTCTATATACGAAATATCCAGAACAGACAATCTACAAACAGTAGATTCATGGTTGCCAGGGGTTGGGGCAGGAGGAATGGAGAATGACTATTAATGAGTAAGGGGTTTCTTCTGAGAGTAATGAAAATGTTCTCGTTATGACTGTGCACCTCTGAATATACTAAAAGCTAGTTAACTGTATACTTTAAAAGGGTGAATTTTGCCCTGGATGGTGTGGCTCAGTTAGTTAGGTGGGCGTCATAGTGCAAAGGGAAGAGTCATCAGTTCAATTCCTGGTCAGGGTACATGACTGGGTTGAGGGTTCGATACCCGGTCAGGGACATACAAGAGGTAAGGACAGGCAATGGAACAGTGTTTCTCTCCCTCTCTTTCTGCCTCCCATCACCTCTCTTTGAAAACAAATGGTTAAAATCTTTTTAAAAAGTAAAAGGAAAGGGTGAATTTTTTATGTGAACTACATCTCAGTTAAAAAAATAAATAAAAAGCAAGCTATAACTCCTATCCATCCAGACATTTTTGTTTCTATAGGCAATAGACAACAAAGTAAACAATATATGAGAACAAAAAAGCAGAGGCCTAAGTGGAAGAGAGAGGTTATTTGGAATTTACCAAATGAACTTTCATGCTCCAACCTTGAAATTCACAGATGTTTTCACATCTTAACAACTTATATATCTGAATTTTGATGTTATTATTATCTTTTCTTCCTTTACCATCTACAAGTCCCTACACTTTTTGGTTTTCAAGTTTATAAATAATAGATCCTAGTAGTGTAAGGTCAATTAATTAGTACTGAGAGTCCTTACAGTATGCCCCAAGGAAAAATAATTCCTACAAATTATTTAGAAGCACAAGAAAAGTATAATGAAATATCTGAAAGGGAATCCTGGGAAAGCCCTGTTCAGAGAGAAAGAGGCCACTAATGCATTTTCAGTGGAAAGCAGCCAAAGGTAAAAATAGGTTTGAAAATCACTGTAGTAACCAAACTGAGTAAAACCAAACTTCAGCCCTAAAGAGAGAGTTCTAATGTTATTTCTACCTCTCTATCTGAAAACAAAACCTACTTCTAGGAAAACCTTTCTGTGAAAGAAATCTAACTGGATTCAGTTCCTAGAGTAAAGCTGTAGGGAATTACTGTGACAGCCATCTTTACCACAACTCCAGTAGATCTGAAGGTGAACACTGGAATGCAAGTTGGCTACTGAGGGGGTCACTTTTTACCCAGGATGAAGTCCTGTGTCATCCATGTTTCTCAGTGTAATAACCACCCCCCTGGACTCTAGCCTCTACATAATAATGAAAGAAATAGTTCTGAAGAAATGCTCATCATTTATAGTCACCATAAACATTTTTTAAATATATATTTTAGGGGCAGTTTTAGGTTTACAACAAAACTGAGAGGAAGGTACAGAGATCTCCCATACACGCCTTGCCCCAACACATGCACACATGAATTGCCCCCCCATTATCAACATATTTTGTTATTTTGTGCCAAAGGTAAACCTACATACTCACCCAACGTCCATAGTTTACCTTAGGGTTCACTCTTGGTGTTGCACATCCTATGGGTTTTGACAAATGTACAGAGAGATCATTTTCACAGCCCTAAAAATCCTCTGTGTTGTACCTATTCATCTCTCCCATTCACACTATCCGTGGCAACTGCTGATCTTTTTATTGTCTCCATAATTCTGCCTTTCTCAGAATGCCAAATAATTAGAATCATAAAGTACACACAGTCTTTGCAGACTAGGTTCTTTCACTTAGTAATATGCATTTTCAATACACACACACACACCAATTTTCAAATAAAACACATTCACAAAATAAAGCCACCCTAGTTATAAGTTCCTTGTCTCTTGCAAATAATGACCTCTAAAAAGAAGAAAAAAAAGACTTTAAACATATAAGTAAAGACTTAGCATAAGAATTCACGGGCTTGTGTTTTGAGCCAGTTTCTTTGATTGTAAAAGAAAATCATCCTGCCCTGGCCGGTGTGCCTCCATTGTCAGATATGCCGCTCATTGTCAGATAATCATAAGTTCTAATTTGGTCTATAAAAGGCAATTCAGAGGTGTTGCTGGTTTGATTCCCAGTCTAGGACACACACCTGTGTTGTGGACCAGGTCTCCAGTAGGGGGCACCCGAGAGGCAACCAAACATTGACGTCTCCTCTCTCCTTCCCTTCTCCTCTCTAAAAATAAATAAATAAAATCTTTAAAAAAAAATTATCCTAAGGTTTGTCAAAGAAATGACCTCAACTTTAATCCATAATGTATTCTATAAAAGAGCACCCTAAGTAAGAATGCAGGAAGATAGAACAAATTTACAAGTTAAAAGGAGCATCACAAGTAAAAAGGAGCTCACAAAATGAAAAAAATCATAAAATTCCTAGTTCTACACTGGTTTTATAAATAACCTTCAATACAGTTTAGCATTTTCTACACATACCTGTTTAATTATTTTCCTACATTACTAATCACAAAGTTTAAGACAACCACATGTCCAACTATGCAACAAGATTTACTCATCATTTTGGGTCATCGAATATAATCAAGACAAAGAAGATTGAAAACTATGTTTCTCATCCTTACTTAGTATTTGCATTTTCAATTTTATTTGATACTTGTTTTTATGATGTGGTGTGGGTGGGGGTGACCTCAAATAACTATACACACACTGTTAAAGAAAAACAGTGTTGCTAAAACTAAACAGCTGGTTGATAGGCAGCACTACTATCCTATAGCTTGATATGTCTGTTCATTGTCAGATATGCCGCTCATTGTCAGATAATCATAAGTTCTAATTTGGTCTATAAAAGGCAATTCAGAGGTGTCAATTACACCATGAAGTACATGCTGCCTAAGAGTCAAACACATGAGATGAGACCCACTATAATTAAGAGCACTCTATAAAATATGGTGAGGCACAACACAGACAGGCAGTGCTATAATGATTAACTCATCATGATTCAGATTTCCAAAAAGGCTGAAAACCTCACCACGTAGGACTAGAATATTTTGGCAGAAATAAATAGCAGGATTCCCTAGGAGTCAATATTACCCAATTTGCATTATTATGAGTATCTTGGAGGCAGAAAACATTTTAAAAATATGTTTATAAATATTACATATATTGCATTTGAGCTCTTTTGTTATTAAAAGTTATCTCCAATTTCATAAAATGGACAGCTTGAATTTAGAATTAAGTGGAAAGCAAAATGGTACACAGTTTTGATGTAGATAAATACAAAGAAACCCATTTAATAAATATAACCCTAACTACCTAAAAGAAAACTTAGCTCTCATAGAAGTGTACACTCCAGAGTCCATTCTAGGTTAATTAAAAAAAAAAATTAAAATAGAAAAAGCCAAAAGATTAGGCATCAATAAGAAGGCCCTAGGGGATAAAAATTTTACCTTATCACACTCTTAAAAAAAAATTAAACAAAATAAAATCAAAGACAAAGACAAAACAGGGGAAAAAAACTAAAGTCAAAAGGAAGGGAGAACCAAGATGTTTAGATTCAATGAACATTTAATGAGCACTGAATGCCTATGTCAGCAGTGTTTGAAGTACAGATTGAGTTCTAGACAGATTAAGAAATTTAGGATGGGAATAAAATTGAGATCAGGATTACAACGGTCTGAGATTGATTCTATAGAAGTCGTTGACAAGATAAACATGGATGTGCTTACAAAATATTAAAATAGAAAAACTTGAAAAGATAAGGTTGGTATTAAAAAATAATACAAGACTATTTCATAATGTGAGTGGCAAACTAAACTGTGGCCTATTAAAGTTTTATGCTTCTTATGAGCTATCTCAGCCAAGTGATCACCAATCCCAAATAACGTGAAAGTATTATTTCTAAAAGCCTCAAGTCCTGCCAGAAATTCTAGTCCCTATTCTTTGAGGCATTAGACTAGCACCTAATCTAAGAGGAAATCCAGAGTTTCTGCTGCTCTTTTACAAATTCTTGGAGCTTTCAAAAAACAAATAAACAAACAAAAAAACCCACCCAGTTAGAGATCACCTCCCTGGTATCTGCCAACTTCTGGGAGTTACATGGCGTACCATGCGGCTCCAAGTACATACCTCAGGGCCAGGACCCTCCACAATTCTCCCCTAAACTGCATTTTGGGGTTATTTTCAAATATTTTACAGATAAAAGAGCAGGGCCCCAAATAAAAACAAGTTAGTTTTAATACCCCAAGTGAACAGTTTGCTAAAACACCATTTTTACCATCCTAGTAACTAACAGACTGAAACATGAAAACAATGGAAATTTGTCTATGAGTTGCAGTAAGACAGTATCACAGAAGTGCTGACAAGTATCTCCGTGTTATTACCTGGTGTTAAAAACTACATAAAAGATAAAATAAACTTAGGAAAATAATTTTACTATGCAAAGCATCAAAACAATTTTAAGTTCCCAAAGGTAACATGAATCAAGTTGTTTTTTCTAGTCTAACAGATTTTCATACTAACAATTTAGTATGTGAATTATACAAACATTAGTGTGAAGAGGCAAGGTAAACAATCAGAAATAAAGGCTGGGTTAGTCAAGAAAACATCTCGACATTTGCTACTGATGTAATTTGTATGATGTACAATGGTAATACGAGGTGGGCAAGAGCAGGTTTACAGTTGTGAGTTGAGAAAATTTATTATTGTGTTATTATTTATTAATTATTGTATTATTTTCCATACGAACAACTGTAAACCCGCCCCTATATATATCTATAGTAGAAATCTATCACTTTCGTCTTGGGTGCAAGTTTTCTTTTCTAGAACTCTCTTCCCTGTGTGATCAACGGTGGATCGCATGACTATACATCTACTGACACAGGGTAAGCACAGACTGAGGTGGCCAATGTACTCCATGCCCTGGCCTCACTTACTGATTCAGGGAAAGGCTTATATGACCTAAACCAAGACAAAAGGGATATTTCCTGGAAATTTCATTAGGAATGCAGACAAAAGGCATGTTTCTGTCTTTAGGGTCTCTAACAATAAAGGAAGACATGAGCTCCACTGGACATCTTTACCTCCACATGGTGAAAGCTCCTTTGATAAAGCCAACCATGGAAAGCACAGCTGAGAGGAAGAGAACACATGACCAGTCTTCACGACATCCTTTCTGCCCCTGAAGCCAGACCGGCTTAACCTCAGTCTATTTAGTTATGAGTCAACAAATTCCATTTTGCCCTAGCTCAGCTGGTTAGAGTGCTGAACCTAAACCTCAAGGTTGTGGGTTCCATGTCCAATAGGAATCAACCAATGAATGCATAAATAAGTAGAATAGCAAATCTCTCTTCCTCTCTCAAAAAACAAAAACAAAAACCCTCAAAAAACAAAAACAAAAAAACCACAATAAATAAAAAAATTTTAAACAAATTCCATTTAAAGCTATTAATTAAAACTATTCTGCCACCTAGAACCAAAAGAATCCTGGGTAATATACTGAATGAATAAGGTTCCAAATAACAAAGAATTATCTCCTAAATGAGCCTGGAAAGGAGTGGCTAACAAAGTTAAATCTAAACCCACCAGAAACACCAACAATGACCTATTCTCACCATCTAAAATAGCTCAAGTAGTTTGGTTACTAGTCTATTCTCCTCCTAGAGTATTTGAACAATGGCTACTGTTATCCACCCAAACTTTGCTGACCTATTTATTGCTACACTCCAGATTAGATGTTAAACTAGATATCAAACTTTATTCAATTCAAAACTTAGTATTCTCATAATAGTGTCTTGTTAGTATTCAGCAAAAAGTTTGGTTGACAAATGGGTGACTAGGCTATGCAGCCTACTCCAAGTACAACAAAGAACAGGCTGAATAAAGAAAACCCTAGTCCCCCAAACCCTGATCCTTAAACTCATTCAACACTGGTGGCCTCTGAAAAGCACAAAGAATTTATATGCAAGCATATATGTATGTACATACATACACACACACAAGCTCTAGAATGGAAAGTTACACCTAACGGGATGCTGGACCTCTGGCTTCTGTCTACTGATGCGAGACAAATCACAGAAATTAAAAACATGACCACCAAATTTGTTTTTTTTCTTTCCTGCTAAGCTGTCTATTTACCACCCACAAATATAAAGAGAAAAGAAAAAAGAGAAGAGAAGAAAGGTAGAGGATTACAGTTTAAACGATTTTTAATACCAAGAGTCAGACCACATACCACACAAAGGAGTTTTAGATACTGCCCACAAATAAAGTTGTTTTTACCAATTTGCAAATTGAGATAATACTAAGCCTAAATCACGGTAAGTAGAATTAGACTTCTAGTGCCGCAAAATAAAAACAATAAGAAATTATTTACCTGAATTCTCCTAAAATTTTTTGGAAATTAACATCTTTGTAAGGTGGCCAATTAAGTGTTCCAGGAATAAGAAAGAGGAGGAGAAAGATTTTATTTTAACTGGGTACTGTTTTTTTGCATGAGTTTATATCACCTGAATGTACTATCTCTTCCAAATAAATAAAATTTAAATTTAGAAATTTCCTTGAGAATCACTGTCAGAAACCACATTGGAACTCCCTTTAATAATAGCCTAAAACAAACAATAAAAAATACTGCACACCCTTTACTCTTACAAAAATTGTAATTTTCCCAAGTATACTTTAAACAGGTCATAAAGCTGTTACCCAGTTGTTTGGCTACTTTTCCTTCACCAAATGTGAATTTAGAATATCAGCAATACAATGTGTATAATTCTTCTGGTGCCCCTTCCACTGCAAATGGAAATGCGGTACATAAATATATTTACCAATAGAAAAAAAGATACTACTCTGACCAGTGTGACTCAGTTGCTTGGGCGTCACTTCACGAAGCAAAAGGTCGCTGGTTCCATCCCTGGTCGGGGCACATGCCTGGGTTGCGGGTTTGTCTCCTGTTGGGGGCGCCCATCAGATAGCAAAAGATAGATGTTTCTCTCTCACAGTGATGATTCTCTCCTTTCTCCCTCCCTTCCCCTCTCTCTAAAAATAAATTAAATCTTTAAAAAGAAAAAAAAATGCTAAAAAGCATAAATAATCACAAGTCAAATCACCAAAATTTATCCATATTATTTATCTGTTAACAGTTGTCCAAAGTATGGTTCCCATACCTTTTATGTGAATGGTGCCGTTACCTGCATGTGAAATATTTTAAGAGTTATGAATATATTTTAACAAGTAGTTTATCGTACTCAACACACTAAACCTATGACTTCAGAAATATCATTGCCTAGAATGAGGACAAATCTACTTAAGTTAAATCGTGCATCCATGTGAAAAATAAGAGTGCCCATGTGTGAATGGGGTTTGAGAAGCACCAATGCATTATTCAAATTAGATCAAGGGCACACTGGGAATGATCAAAAGCATCAACCATACTGAATCTTAAATTAGACCACACTTCATGCGTACTGGGAAACTCTCATTAAAAGGCTGGTGCAACTAAATGACAGCAGTGCTCTCCTGTTCCCTCGGAGTTGGGGAAATTAAGATAACCTAAAGTTTAATCAAAATGATTAAGGATAAGAATCAAGGCTCGGTACAATACTTGAACTTCTGGAAAATTAAGTTGAAAACTGATATTGTTTCCAGACCAACACCACCTATGTATCTTCAGCCATAAGTGAACATTAAGCCCTCGACTCTTGTCTTCATTAGCCCTTTGCTTTTGCTGTATCTCTCATGTCCAAAACCACATTCACCAGAGCCTTCCTAGGATTCCCAGCCCACTCCACCTGCACTCCCCTTCACAGACAACCATCTAGGTCTGCTCATTTTTTCATATTAATATTTTAACTCCTACCCCCACTATGGTTGCAGGTTTGCTTCTTCCCCAGAGTTCAAAAGTGACCATGGAGTCCAGAATGAGACGTTGTTATAAGACTGTCTTACCACACGAACTAACACTTAACCGAAAGCCAGCTGGGAAAGGAAGGTGTAGAAGAATGAAAGAGAGAAGCTCCACTAGCGCCACTGCCTTCGTCTCACCTGCCACAAGTATCCATCCGCATTTCACCCCACCTCCCAAACCCTCCTTACACAAATTTCTGTTCGGCCTAGGAGTTGAAAAGATCTCTCTTTCAAGCTCCTGAATAAACCTATTCAATAAAGTCTTTTACTTCTCTATTAGAAGGAATCACTGTGACTATTTTAATGTAAGGAATAACAAAGCTGTTACTTTAAGAAAACAAAAACAAAAAACAAACAAAAAAAGCCCTTCCCAACCAGCTATACCACAAGTTAACTTTGGCAAACTGCCTCCAGGGCCTAGGGCAACACTGAAAAAAACCTAGGTAAAATACCTTCTATAGAAAAATCTGCTTTCTAAATTGAAAACAAGTAAAAACTTGATCAATAAAGGCCAAGTACTAAAAACCTGTTCCACAATTTGCTTCGGGAAGAATTATTGCCCGTTCTTCCCCAGTCTCATCAGAGACAACGCTAGGATAGCTGACCAGTTTGATTCAGCTAATTTCCTAGGAATCTTGTCAGCGCTGCTGCGGAGTTCAAGAGCCGCTTCCACACAACAAATTCTGAAGTTGCGAGAGCCACTGTTCTGTTAACCCACAGCTAAGAATAACACTCGCCTTTCTAATTAAAAAAAAAGAAAAAAGTAAGAAAAAGAAAGTGAGTCCCCAGCCAAGGTTTGGAACAGGGGTGCCCCTCGGGTCCAATGCAATTCGCGGGGACTACGCGAGACCGCCCCCAGGCGGGGCAAGGGGCACCCAGGAGAGAAGGCGGCAGTGTGCAGGTGCGGTGGACCGACCCCCACTCACGCTTAACACGGCTGGAGCACGAGGCTCCGAGACAGGTTTCAGGGTGGGTTCGCGCACACTCTTAATTAACAACGAGGTCGGACAGGTTGGAGGCTAATCGGATGAGATGAGGAAGGAAAGTCACAGGGGTCTGACGGTCTCCGCACCTCGCGGGGGCGCGGGGGGGCGGGCAGGAAACGGCACTCCGAGGGCACCCCTCTCGGCCCGCCCTGACCTGAGGAGCGCGGGCGGGTGGGCCCGGCCCCGCGCGCCCACCCGGGCCCTACCGTGGCTCTGCAGGATCTCGTGCTTGAGGCCGCCAGTGTAGTCAATGAGCTCCTCCAGGCCGCGCTCGCACAGCTGCCCGTAGCCCGAGAACTTGTGCAGCACCTTCTCCAGCTCGCGCTCCACCGTCACGCACTGATCCATTTCGGAGGCGGCGGCGGTGGCGGCTATCGGCGTCCCGGCGCCCGGGTGTCCGCAGCCGTTCGGCCCGGGCCCGGCCGAGGCCGCGTCCTCGTCTCCCTCCTTGTCCCCCAGGCGGGCGGCGCGGGCTGCTGGGGCGGCGGGCAGGCTAGCCCCGGCGCCGGGGAAACCCCGCACAGCCCATGCCTGCCTGCCCCATGGCGCACGGCCTCAGACGCGTCGCAGACGCCTCGGCTTGCTGCCCCACCCGACCCCGCGTCCCTGGTCCCCGCTTGCCGCCTTCGGATACGCGCGGCAGCAGCGCTGACTGTTTTGTTTTCACGGGAACTGGCCGATGACCTGGTTCTCCAGGGCGGCACCGAAAGCCGCCGACCCGAGATGGGGGGGAGCCACCCCAGCGAGGGGAGGAGGCGGCGCGGGCCGTACCAAGAGCACGCGTGAGGGGGAGCAGCCCGGCGAGCGCGGGAGGAGGAACGCGACCGGCGTCCGCTCGCGCCGCCGCTCTAAAGGTGAGGGCCGAACCACGCGGGAGGCGGGCAAGGGAGAGGTCGAGGGTGGAGCAAGGACCCAATTGGTCCGAGGAGCTAAATAGGGAACTTTGGAGACAGCCCTAAGCTCCGAGAGCGCTACAACTACTCGCTTCGTAAACAAGAGGGTGGAAACCGTTCCTAACCACTCCGCCCAGAAACCGGGAAAACTAACCAATGGTAGCGAGGAATACGTAAGGAACTAACGTTCTCCAATCCCTGGCCTAGGCGTAAACCTTCAGCCAATCCGGGTCCAGAGGCTAAACCAATAGTCTCCCTGTTGGAGGGGGTGATTTCGAGAGCATAATGAGAAGCAAGTCGTTTGTGGAAAACCGTGAAATAAAACAAGGCAGAAATCAAAAAGTCTAGTTTCCATAGGACTTCTCTCTGCCAATAAATTCTTTCACCTCTCTATCCCTCGAGAGTACTGTCATTCCGAAGTTTGGGAAGACGAACTCGCCGCCGCGGTCGAAAAACCTAGGCAGGCCGAGCAGGGGGCGCCTACTAGAATTAAAGGCGGAGTGCTTCTGGGAGCGGTGACGAAGATACTTGCTGGCCGAGGGGACCTCGCGCCAGGAAAGGCTCGGCGCGGCCGTCAGTGCTGCCCCGATGCCTGCGACACCTCTAGGTCACATTCCGCACCATCCGCAACCCCCGCGGGCCTCTGCCCTTTGACCGTGGTGCTGGAACCTTTGCGGACCGGTTGCCTCACCTCTCTGCCCTGCACAGGTAGCTTCGCGGAATGGAAACTCGTTGGAGAGCTGGACAGCCTAGTCCCTGCCTCTTAGGCGCCTTATTCCATTGAATCGGAACGACTTGCCCCCTTCATCTAACCCCTTCCCCTGATTAGGTGGCTCCTCCAACCTGGCCTATATCCCTTGCTCACGAAGCTTCGTTCAGCTACACAAACCTTAGCATTAGCCCAGCTAATACAGCCTTAAGGCCTCTGCGCACGCAGCCTTTTCCTTGGCAGGGAAGACTTCCACCTTTCTCCTTCTAAAGTTCTCAGCTCACTTGTCCCCTCACAGGGTCCTCCCCTGACCAACTAATATAGCGTCTACCTTCCAGCAACACCCTCCATTGCTATATCATATTTATTATAATGCCAATTATATCACTAGTTTTATTATTTTCTCAGCACTTACTAAATCTGAAGTGATCTGATTCATTTATTTGCTTACTCTTTTTTCTCATGTTTGCACCACATCCATAAAAACTCCATGAAAGCAGGCCCCTTGCATACATAGCCCTGTGCCCAGAACAGAGCCTGGCAGCATAACAGGCAATCTCTTTTGAATTACAACAAAACCTTTTTTGAGCTCCAATTTCCCTTTTCGTAATTGGAGTTACTAGTACTTCATTAGAGTCTTAGGAAAATTAAGTGAGATAATGTATGTAGATGTCCATAATAAGCACGATAGTGACATGATAAATGGTGGTGGTGGTTATTACTATTGTAAGTTCCCATTTAGCCTTTTTATCCCCAGATGTAGATGGTTCTATCCCCAGGTTATTTCTTCAACCTTCTCTTTTCCCTTTACTTACTGTACTGGGAGAAAAAATTATAATTGCTCCTCTCCAGCCCTGATTTGCCTCATAAACTCTAACTTCACATTCCCTCCAACCAGCAAGACATCGACATCCAGAGGAGTCCTTTCCTCCGATCAAAATGCCGAAAGCACTATTTATATTTCCCTTTCCAAACCAACTTCCTCCCCTTGACTCCTCAGTTTTTGTCAGCATTACCTGAACTCTTCCGGGTTCTTCTGCCACTTCCCCATCCTCAACTTACCTGTAGGAGTCTTGAAAATCTTTTCTCTCAGATTCCTTGACTCCACTAAACTATTTCCATTGCCACCCATCTACATCTCTCTCAAGACACTTTTGCTAAGTCAACTGCCTTAGCAAAACCCCAGAGTGATTGGTGTTCTGCAGGATTTTGTCCTCATCAGAATCCCTAAAGATAAAGATTGTCTTGCTCCCTTTTTCATTCACCCTTCCCGTATAGTCAGGCATCAAGTTCTATTGAGTTTAACTTCCTAATGTCTTCAGTGGGGCTTTTTAATTTCCACGTACTCACCTTCATTAGTACCTTTGACAAGTTTCCAAGATTAAAATTGCTTCACTTACCTGCCTTTGGTCTCATCCTTGCAGGGCCACCAAAAGGATCTTTATTTCTCCCCAAAAGTAGTTATAATAATTAAATGAGATAATCCATGTAAGACACTCCACATATTCTTGGCACACAGTGAGAGCTATCCACGGGTCAGAAATAATTATACAAATAAAAATCATTATGCTGTACACATGAAATTACTATAATGTTATATGTTAACTATACCTCAATTAAAAAAAAAAAAGGAAATAATCAATGACTCTCCATTACCTACAGCTTCAAATCCTAACTTTGAGATGCATGGTCCATATAGTGTAGCAAGCCATCGCAACCCCTCGTCCAGACACTGGGCACTTTCACACACCCACATACAAACACTTTCATACTTTCAGTGGAATTGAGCACAACTCATTTATGCCTTTTCTTCTCCTGGAATGCTTTTCTTAATAGCTATTCAAATCCTCCTCTTTCTTATAGTAACAGGACAACACCTACTTTAATTTTGATACTGTCTAGAGTTTGACCTGCACTCTTCAATATGGTAATTACCAATTATACAAGGAAGTGTCCCCCCCCAAAAAAACCACGGAATTATCTTCTGGCGGGTGGGCCCCTAGTAGTACAGGCTCCACCTGCTAGATGAATGTTCGAGGAACACATCTGTATCCGTGTACCAGCTGGCATTGTTGTGAAAGACTGCATTAGGCTTCAGTGAATTTTTCTTTGGAAAACTCTTTCAACGTATTCGTCCATTTCATGATGGCTGATTTATGAGTGTACTTGCCCACACTGCTTGAGTGTTCAGCAGTTTTTGACCAAAAATGGCTTGACCTCCTCTGCCCCACCCTCCCAATTCATCTAATCTCTCCCCAAGCAAGTTTTTTTAAAAATTCTTTTCCCTGGATGAAAAGGAGGCCTCAAAGGGAAACACTTTGCCAATGTGGAAGAGGTGAAACAAAAAAATGGTAGAAGTACTAAAAGGCATCTAAATCGATGAGTTCAGTAACTGTTTCAAGCAGTGGAAAATAGTCTCAGTAGGTGTATTGCATCAAATGGAGAGGACTTTGAAGGTGACTGAAGTTTAAACACATAAGACTAAAAACATAAATTTTAAAAAATAAATTCTGTTTTTTTCGATCTCCCTCATTTATAGCTATTTAAATTAAACTAAAAATTCAATTCTTAAATCACACTAACCATACTTTAAGTACTTGGTAACCACACGTGACTAGTGGCTACCGTGCTAATCAGCACAGAAGGAACATTTCCAACACTGTAGAAAGTTCTATCAAATGGTGCTGCTCTAAACCATGACCACACCGCATAAAGTAACCAACCACTCCTTACACTGTTTTTAAGACTTCTCTGTGTTGTCATTTAATGCCTAGGTGCACAGTACCCCTCTATTTTTAAAATATTTACCTTACTAGCTCAACTAGATTGTTAGCTCCTAGGTCAGGGCTGACTTTCTTTCCCCCCCAAAAAAAAATTTAATAGCATAGAAAACAAGTAAGAGAAGGGGGCCTCAAATTTAACTGAGGTGAGAAAAATAGTACTAGTATGGGCAGAGATCTTCATGTTCCCTTCTTACCCAGAAAGGGCTTATTGTCAGGCATTGCCTTTCTACCCAATGCATAACTGTTATACGCCTAAACCTTGATTTGTCAGAGAAGGGTCTCTAGAAGCAAGAGGAAAATCATTCAGTTTTCAGAACTATAAATTATTTTTCTATGATTGTATTTCAGCACACAACAAATAAAGAATTTACACAAATACCACTCCAGTATCAAATGGACTCTTGCCCACATTCAATTCAATCTGGAGAAACTTCCATTTGCAATCATTCTGCACCTTGCTCTGGTCCCCCCCTCCACTCCAAATTCGATTCTTTATAACATTTAAGTAAACACTTAAAAAAAAAAAAAGGAGACCAGAATACATATTTGCTGTAAAAAAATTTAGAAAATGAGAAACAGTAAACAAATAATAATTCCATGAAATCCCAAAACCCAGGATAAAAATCAGTTTTAACATTTAGGGTGAACTTCTAGAGTTTTTCCTGTGAATACACATATACATCTACACATGCATTTTTATAAAAGATAGCTGTCATTATATATATTTCATAAACTTTTTGATATCCACATCAATAACATTTCTCTAACAAAAAAAAAGTTTATGGAACTGCTTTTGACATCTTTTTGAAATGTTAGATAGCTGCTACACGTAACTACATCTTAGCGCTCACCCTTATTCAATATATTTCATGTATTCTTTTCACTTTATTTTTAGAACCCTGAAACTAGACAGAGGCAAGATAGAGAAAGTCAAAGTTTCATCTTTTAGATTTGAGAATTTATTTAAAAATTGCTTTAGAAATGTTCATTTAAGCAAAATACACTTTCAGATAAGGGTAAGAAACTGTATGTTTATAATTACAATTGTAAAAAAGAAAAGGTCTTGTGGAAAAAGCCTTGCTAATTTACTGACTATTCTAGCTGACAGACAATATAAAACCAAGGGTCAACTGACAAAATGTGTTATGAAATATTGAATTATGAAAAATGTTCCTTCTCATCACTATTTATTTCAAGCCAAAAAAATTTCCACATGAGACATTTCTGAAAATTGCTACTAAGACCAGTTTAAGAAATGGGTGAAAGCACAACTACTACTAAAAATATTAATTTGAATGTTTTCTACTTCTTTTGTATCTCCTGTGTGGTTTGGGGCACACTGCCACTTAAATGACTGTTTGGCAGCTGGCTGGATGACACTTGCCCCCCATTAAACCTACTTTTAGGAATTGGATAGGCAGTGTTGACAATAATGCCTTTTCTTCAGTATCTACTACCCCCTTCCTTTGACCCCATTAATGTTTGTGGAAGACACCCTCTCTCGCCAGCAAAGCCCTCCATATGTAGCCTTCACCACTTCTGAAGGCCAGGACACTTCTAATTGGATGCCTACCAGTCAATCTACTCCCTTATTTTATATACATATAAAATCTATGCGGATTGTATACAGGCATTGCCCTCATATATGGTGCTCAGCCTGTAGGGGAGTATTTATACCTTTTGAACCCGCTCTTTCAGGTCTTCTTGATTGTTTCTGGAGTCTGGGTCTTGATCTGAATGTTTCTGGAGTCTTTGTACACTTTTGTTTTCTGCTTACTCATCTGAGTGCTTTACCAGGTGTAGCGGGAAGGGTATTAGCACTGTAACCCTAAAGTAATTCATTCAACCTCTCCCAGCCTCGGTTTCCTTATGTATAAAATGAGAAGCGTGAAATAGGTGACCTTTAAGTCCTTTCCAGTTAAAATTACAGAGATAGACCTGGCTGGAGTAGCTCAGTGGATTAAGCGTCAGCCTGTGACCTAAGGGTCTTTGGTTTGATTCCCTAGACACGGCACATACCTGGGTTGCAGGCGAGGTCCCCAATAGGGGGCGTGCAAGAGGCAATCACACATTGATATTTCTCTCCTCTCCCGCCCTTCCCCTCTGTATAAAATCTTTAGATTAAATTACAGAGATGGCAATGTTTATTAAACAACATGTGAGGTGCTACACAACCAAACAGTAATGGACAGATGCACCTTCCCTGCTTCCAAAAGCTTTGAGTCTGAATCATTACTTCCTCATTATAGAAATGCAGTGGGGGTTTTTTTTGCTTTGTTTATTTTTAATAAAAATAATAGCTACCATTTATTAAGCCAAGCACTTTGCTTTAAATGTGTGATTATCCAATGGAATCTTTTAAAGGAAATACTGTGATCCTCATTTTACAGATGAAGAAACTGATGCACAGAGGAGTTTAAGTAATTTTTCTGAGATTACACAACTTAAACATGGTGGAATTTGAATTTGAATTTAAATCTCCCTGACTTCAAAATCCATAAAGTACTGTACCTCAAAAAGACAAAATCATGCTCCATAATTACTTGCCAAGCATGATATTTCTATCATGAACAAAGAAACATTTACCCTAGGTAGTGCAGTTTGGTAATAGGAACCCAGGGCTAAAATTCACAAAAATCATAACACTTCTACTTACCAGCTTTTCAACCTTAGGAAACAAACTTAACCATATGGCCTCCCCCCTTTTTAAAATAACAATACCTACTCCACCTACCTTGTAACATTGTTGAGAGTAATTTATATATACATATAAACACATTTAATAGAGTATATGTATATAGAAAGTGTATATTAAATAGGATCCAGAACTTTATCTGTAAATCATGAAACCCTACATAAACTTAGGGTACCATTATTCCTTCTATTAGGAATGCATTTGATTCATCTGTCTATATGTCTTACCATGCATCTGTTCAGGACAGTGTCTGAGTTGTAAATTGCTGAAATACAAGACTCATGACTTTTGACAACCTAGAGGAGACTCCAGGTGGTAAATTAAGCAAATGTTTTAAAAAATGGCCTTTTGAGGAGACTTCCAGTTCCACTAACATGAAATAATCCCATTCCTTCATAAAAACTCCAGACATAATACACACAAAGAGCATGGGGATACTTTGAAAGGTAGAAAGAAGTTGGGCTACATGGGGATCTTGGCACATGAGGAATGACACAGTGCTAAGTTCCTGGGTTTCTTTATTTTCTGTCATATATCAGACAGGGCACTGCAAAAACCTCAAACTCAGCACCACAAATAGACACAGATAATAAAAGCGCCAAGAAAAGCCTGTTTTCCCTAGCCAAACAATGGGAAAAAGAGTGGCCTTTAATGGAAAACCTTATCGGCAATATCTGTCTCATTCCATCCAAACACAGAAAGACTGCACTCTCTCCCACAACATGATTTCAGCAGAACTGAGAAGGGAGTTATTTTTTCACTTAATCCCCCTAATCCATGAATGGGAGAGTCAACACTCCAATTCTCCTGCAGAATGGTTTTGGAAGCACTGAGTGGGGAACTGCCCTTCCATCTTCTGCATGGCAAAAGCATGTGGTGATCCAATTCCCCCAGCACGTGGGATCAACAGGTTGAGTCCAGAGCTGAGTTTATAACCCCACTCAGAGGCAACAAGACAGTGGGAGTTTGTGCCCCACTTTCACTGGGAAGTTGTCACTGGAACAACGGGCAAGCTGAACTTCCACCTCACCCATTTGGAACAAGGCAGTGTGAATCAGTGTTCCACTTTTGCCAGTAGTGTTGGCAGAGACCAGAGAAAGCCTAAACATACACACTCGGTAGCCCATGTGCAAAATCTCAACAGGGGACTACCTGCTAAAAGGAAAAGAAGATTAAATAAAATCCAGAGCCATAAAATAATATAATATACTACCCAAAATCACAGTATGAATGAGAAAAGACACTCGATGGATGCCAACAATAAGATGAATCAAATGTTGAGATTATCTGATAATTATGTAAAAGTGATTATAAGAAAACTTCAACAATCATTTACAAATTCTCTTGAAACAAATTAAAGATAAATGATTCAGCAAATAATAGAAATTATTAAAAAGCTAAATATAAATTATAGAACTTAAAAATACATATGTAAAATAAAATCTTGCTGTATGGGCTCAATAACACAGTAAAAATAACAGAGACAGAATCAGTGAACTTGAGGAACAGACCAATAGTATACCAAACCTGAACAACAGAGAGAAAATAGTATGAGATAAAAGGAACGGAGTCTCGGGGACTACAGGATTTTTTAAAAGGTAAAAATCACATCATTGTAGTCACAGAATAAGAAGTGTATGAGAGGAGGGCTGAAAATGTATTCAAAGAAATAATAGCCAAAAACTTCCCTAACTTGGCAAAAAACATTAACCTACAAATTTAAGTTGAAAAAATCTCAAATAAAATAAACCCAAAGAAATCCACTCGAAGGCATATGACAAACTTCTGAAAACTGAAGACAAAAAAATATCTTGAAAGTATCTAGAGAGAAATAATGCATTAAAGGAGAACACAAATATGAATTACAGCAGATTTCTCACCTGAACCATGAGGGCCAGAAGGGAGTAGCACATTTTTTAAGTACTAAAAGAAAAGAATTGTCAACCCACTATTCTATACCCAGTGAAAATAATTTTTTCTCACTGCCTTTCATTAGGTTTTTATTCAGAATTAGCTATTCAAAGTAATTTAACCTTCAGGGAATAAACAAATTAAACTTTATGCCACAGGCTACTTTTCTTTTGTGGTAAATTTTCTTTTCTGTGGGCTTCTCCTCAGCTTCTGGCTTTTTGGTAGTGGCAGCTTTTTTCCCACCAAATGCTTCTTCTGCTTCATATCACCAACAGTCTTCTTTCTTCTCTACCACAGGCTTCTTGCTGGAACCCCTTTTCATATGGCTTCTAGAACTGTTGCTGTTTTATACACCTGGAGCTTGTGGCTCCTAGCCTGCCAAAGACTGATGTTCCAGCAGATGATCTTTGCATATGGTTCAGCTTCAACCTGATTCTCAGGTTTTTCAGTGGATTCTTCTTAAGGATTCTGCAATAAATCTCCTTGCATAGTGCTCAGAGGGCTCTTTGGGTCTCCAGGGTTTTCAAGATTCTGCTAATGCTTGTAGTGACCATCTTGTGCATGGGAAGGCTGTAGTTACTCTTGAGAGAGGCAGCTTATGCCAAGTGCTGTACAGGTCTTCTAACTTGCAGAAGGCACTTTCAGTCCAAATGCAGAAACAGCCCACATGTGCACCAGGAACAAGTTTCAAAATGTTCAGTTTGCTTACATTAAGCAGAATAATTCCATTACTAAATCTCAGCATTATTTTCTCCTTTCTCTGCTTCCTATTTCTACAAAAACCTTATTGTCATAAGAAGTGTCAAAACCTGCAGGTAATTTTTATGAGCTTATTTGAAAACAAAAAATATTAATTTAAACAACAACAAAAAAAGGGTTTATTTGAGCCAACTGACAAAATGTGCATGGGAACAACATCTCAAATGCTCCCCTAGGGATGTTCCTGAAGACTTTGATGATACCGTTGTCCTCATTAGAGATGATATAAGGTCCTCTGCACTGGATACAATGACAGTTTCTCATTTTGCTCTTGACAGCTCTCATTCACTACGACTTATAGATCTTTTTGATATCATTCCAGGCCTTAAGTTTCTTAAGGAGCAAAACAGCCTCTTGGTCTTCTTGCAGCGTTCAACTTTACCTTCAACTGCCAAAGGAAGTTCAGGAACTTTCTCCCTACGATGACCTTTAGACAAGATCAGCACTAATAAGGCCAAGCCTGCCAGGGCAGAGCAGATGGCATATCGCTTCCATGTTGCGTTCACTCTGTGGTGCCAACAGCACCAGGTTTTGGTGGTGCAAATGTGAAGCCCCCACAACACATATGTTCACAAGGACCCTGGCCAGAATGATCAGTTTCCCCACCTAGAACTCTGGGAATCTGAGCCACAGCTCTGCCAGTACCTCAAGACCCAGCACTGGTTTGATGACCTGTGAATTCACTGACAGCATAGGGCTGTCTATTGATTTCACACAAGCTGGTGTGAACAAAGTTTGCCATATCTGGTTCAATGGGAGCCTTGAACATGGCATGCAAAGTGACATTTTGTGAAATGATTCCCTCTGTTCAGAGTACACTGACATTTGTGACCACACTTCTGTCAAGCTGGTGGCTCCCATAGAAAAAGAGAAAATATTCTTTAATAATGAAAAGAAAATCAAGATATCCTCAGTGAAGAAAAACTAAGAGAATTTGTCATAAGCAGACTTAATCAAAAACAGTGTTTTTTAAACAGAAAGAAAACAATAACTGAAGGAAACTTGGGACATCAAGAAGAAAGAAATAACACAATAAGCAAAAATATCAGTATATACAATAGTCTTTCCTTTCCTCTTGAGTTTTCTAAATTTCTAAACTAACAGTGAAAGCAAAAACTCTAAAAATGTTTGATGTGGTTCTAAACATATGTAGAGTAAGTATGTTGATATAACAATGTTCAAACTTGTAGAAAATTTTTATAAAACTTTATTCAGATCAAACAGAGGATACACATGGAAGTAAGATCTCAACAGATTGAGATAAATGCTACCAAGAAAATTACAGTTGCCAGCTTCTTTTATGTATTGGAAATTAAGGAGGGAATGTAAGGAAGATTACACAAAAGCGGTAGAAAACAAAGCAGGGATCACATAACAGGAAAGTCAAGATTATGTGCTCTCTTTCCAATGGTCAGGCTTTAGTAAGAGGGGTCTGAAAAAGAGGTATTTCAAAGATTTGTTAACTTAGATGTGCAGAAAAAATGGACAGGGATTGCTTAAGGCAAAGATAGGCCTCTTACTAAAGAAGTCATATGACTGGGACATGTCTACCCACCATGACCTGCCCAGTTAGGAATTTATGATCATATCACCCTGTGAGGTTACTTTCCATAGAACCCCTCTTTTGATCACAGTATTTAAGACAATTATATTTTACACAAAGAGGACAAAGATGTAAATTAAGGTAAGGTTTTTATACTTAACTTGCACTAGTAAAATGATGACAGAGAATTGTGATAAGTATACTAATAATGCAATACCTAGAGCAACCACAAAAATAACTGCACAAGTGGAAAAATTTTTAAATGCTCTAGATAAGGGGGAAGTGGGGAGTTATTGTTTAAAGTGTATAAAGTTTATTTTTGGAATGACAAAAAGTTCTGGAAATGGACAGTGGAGATGGTTGTACAACATTTTGAATGTATTTAATGCCACTGAATTGTACACTTAAAATGGTTTAAAATAGTAAGTTTTATGTAATGTATATTTTACCAACATTTTAAAAATAGGTAATAAAAGTGGTAATTAAAAAACTATAGAGGTGGTGATGATTTCGCAGTATATAAGTTTACCAAATCAACACATCATACACCTTAAACTTATACAATGTTATATGTCAATTGTATCTCAGTAAAGCTGGTGAAAATACTAAAGTGTGGACCAAGAAAAGGGATACTATGGCAATTAACCTCACATGGAGATTTGCTGATAAATTCCTGACTGGGCAGGTCTATGTGTAGTCATGCCCTAGGCATATAACTTTTTAATAAAAGGTTTATCTTTGCCTTAAGCACCCCTGTCAACTCTTTCTGTGCATCTAGGCTAATACACCTTTGAAATAACCTGTAACCACTCTCAAGAGAGCACATAATATTGTCAGCTATCCTGTAATCCATTTCCCACCTTGCTTCCACTCACCTCCATGTAATCTTTTTCACATGCCCTCCTTAATTCTAACTGCATAAGAGAAGCTGAAGATCTGTTATTCTCAGTAGCATTTGCTCCCTGCCATGTGTCATCAGTTTTGCTCATAAATGAAAACTCATAAAAATTCTCCACAGATTTGGAGATTTCTTATGTCAACAATAGATAAATCAAAACAGGACTCTTAAAAAATGTACAAGTAACCCACAGGATAGCAGAAAAAAAAAAACACTAGAGAAATGGAAAACAATGAGAACAGAAAGAAAATAAAAATATAATGCAGACCTAAACTCTAACATGTCAATACTTTCGTTAAATATAAATGGTCTAAGTGTACCAATTAAAAGACAAAGTTGGCAGAGTGGATTAAAAAACATAACCTGAGGAGATCAAGATGGCAGAGGAGTTAATGGAAGTCACACTGACCTCGTCCCAGGACCAATCTGGAATTACAGCTAAATTGTGGAGAAATCACCTGGAACAAACAACTGAACGAGAGCAAGAGAGAAGCCTTATAAATATAACCTCGCACAGACAGAAGAATCAGTTCAGCACAACCTGACTGCTAAGGAGTGTGGTAGAGACTTGAGAAGGTTGGCTGGGCACCCTCAGGAGGCAGGGCCACAGGGATATTTAAGCAGCCAGTTGGATCCCCCTGAGGAGAGCATGTTCTAAACCATAAGTGGGGATCCCAAAAAGAAGAGCCCAAAAAGTTCACAGATAACAGCTGCTGCGAAAAGCAGCGCGATTGCTCTCTGCCACAGGTGGGTGGCTGGAGACTTAAAGAGCCTTTTAAGGGGCCAACACATAAATTTTCATTTGCAGCCATTTACCCTGGGCTCTAGCAAAGGCAGGGGCAGAATGGGCTAGAGAGGCCTGAGGAGAGACTGGGGACAGAGGCTTTGGGAAGAGAACTGAGGAAATAGCCCCCGGAATCCCAGTGCTGAATCATCCCTCATAAGGGAGCAGCCATTGAGCTCACAAAGACCACTCCCCTCTAAGCAGCAGCAGTCTGAAGGGAAACACTAGCTCCATCCCCAGGAGGGATTCTGTCCTGCCCTATGGTCCCTAAGCCTGACAGCTGAGTACAGAGTGACTAGATTAACAACTGAAGGAGACAGCCACAGACAGTAGATCCCATCCAGGGAAGTCTCAAACAGGCTGCCTAAGTTCAGACGGGGTCAACATCTGATAGCACCAGAGGTGGATCCAGAAAGAAAAAACAGTGGTAAATACTAGAGGCTACCAAAACGAAATCCACTGCAGTCTTCTCCATGATTTGCAATATTTTCTTCACTACATAGCTTTTTAACATTCATTTCTTGTCCATCAAGTTGGTGCATATTAAGTCACTAGATTTTATACTACAGTTTATTTCTCCCCTTCCTTATAATAGTCTTAATCTCTTTATAGCCTTATTAACACTGGTTCATTTGCTGTTGATAGTGGGATTGCAGGGGGCAGTTATTTTTGCAGTCATGGGTTTGTTTCCTGGATTTTGTGGTTTTGCTCCAGCAGCCAAATAATGGGAAGACAAAGAAACAACCCTCAATCGAAAGGAAAGGAGGAATCCCCAGAAAGAGTGCTGAATGAAATAGAGGGAAGTCAACTATCAGATATTGAGTTCAAAACAATGGTTATAAGGAAGCTCAACGAACTCAGTGAACTCAGTGAGAATTACTAAAAACTACAGGGAAACTACAAGGAATTGACTGAAAACTATATCAGGATGAAAAAGGACATAGAAACTATCAACAAGAACAGGGAGGAAATGAAGAACACACTTTCTGAATTGAAGAACACAGTAGAAGGAATCAAAAGCATGCTAGATGAAGCAGAGGATCGAATCAGCAAGCTTTTGGATGAGGTAGAAAAAACTCCCAGAAAGAGCAAGAAAATGAAAAAAGGCTCAAGTCCATGTCCATGGGCTGCACACACCAGTGTGTGGACTAAGAGGGGTGGGGATAATGTGATGGGGTGCAGGGCAGAGGGCATAAAGGGGAGACAAATGGGACAACTGTAATAGCATACTCAATAAATATACCAAAAAAAGGCTCAAAAAGAAAGAAGATGGGTTAAGGGCAATGCAGGACAACATAAAACATAATAATATCCATATAATAGGAATACCAGGAGAAGAAGAGCAAGGGATAGAAAACCTGTTTGAAAAAGTAATGATGGAAAAGTTCCCTAATTTGAGGAGGGAAAAAGTCACACAAGTCCAGGAAGCACAGAGGGTCCCAATCAAGAGGAACCCAAAGAGGCCCACTCCAAGACACATCATATTTAAAATGGCAGATATCAAGGACAAAGAGAGAATCTTAAAGACAGCAAGGGAGAAACAGGAAGCAACATACAAGGGAGCCCCGATAAGGCTAGCAGCTGACTTCTCCACAGAAACACTACAAGCCAGAAGGGAATGGCAAGAAATATTCCAAGTCATGAAAAGCAAAGGCCTGCAACCAAGACTACTGTACCCAGCAAGGCTCTCAATTAAAATGGAAGGGGAAATAAAGAGTTTCCCAGACAAAAGAAAGCTTAAAAAATATACCTCTACCAAACCAGCATTGCAAGATATGCAAAAAGGACTGCTCTAAGATAATGAAGAAAAAGAGTGAGAGAGAAACATAAGCACAAAGGGGAAAAATGAATAAGTACCTATCAATAATACCTTTAACTGTATGTGGATTAAATGCTCCAATTAAAAGACATACAGTAGCTGAATCGATAAGAAAAAATAACACGCACATATGCTGCCTACAAGAGACAATCTCAGAACAAAAGACCTACACAGACTGAAAGTAAAGCATTGGAAAAAAATTATTCCAAGCAAATGGACAGGAAAAAGAAGCTGGGGTAGCAATACTTTATCAGATAAAATAGGCTTCAAAACAAAGGCCATAAAAAGAGACCCAGAAGGACACTTCTTAATATGCAAAGGAAGAATCCATCCAGAAGACATAAACATTATAAACCTATATGCACCCTACATTGGAGCACCCAAATATATAAGGAAACTCCTGGAAAAATTCAAGGGAGATATAGAAAGCAACACACTTATAGTAAGGGATTTTAATACCCTACTGTCAACAATGGATAGATCTTCCAAACAAAATATCAACAAGGATATTGTGGAAATGAATGACACATTAGGTCAAATGGACTTAACTGATATACATAGAACCTTTCATCCCAAAGAAGCAAACTACACATTCTTTTCAAATGCACATGGAACATTTTCAAAGATAGACCACATGACAGGACACAAAACAATCCTCAACAAATTTTAGAAAACTGAAATCATATCAAACATTTTCTCAGATCACAGGGGCTTCAAACTAGAAACCAACCTCAAGGAAAAAACTCAAAAACATTCAAACTTATGGAGACTGAAAAGCATGCTATTAAACAATGAATGGGTCAATAATGAGATCAAAGAAGAAATCAAAAAGTTTCTGGAAACAAATGAAAACGAACATACAATAGTCCAAAACCTATGGGACACAGCGAAGGCAGTCCTGAGAGTAAAGTTATTAGGCAAGACAGACCTACCTACAAAAGATAGAAACATTTCAAATAAACAACCTAACCCTACACCTACAAGAACTGGAGAAACAATAACAAACAAAGCCCAGGGCAAGCAGAAGGAAGGAAATAATCAAGATCAGAGCAGAACTGAATGACACAGAGACTAAAGGAACAATTCAAAGGATCAATAAATCCAGGAGCTGATTCTTTGAAAAGAAACAAAATCGAAAAGCCTTTAAGCAGACTCATCAAGAAAAGAAGGGAGAGGACGCAAATAAATAAAATCACAAATGAAAGAGGACAGACTACAACTGATACCACAGAAATACAAAGAATTGTAAAGAATTACTATGAAAAACTATATGCCAAGAAATTTGAAAACCTGGGTGAAATGGACAACTTTCTAGAAAAGTACAATCTCCCAAAACTGAATGAAGAGGAAGCAGAAAGCCTGAACAGATCGATAACAGCTGGTGAAACTGAAGCAGTATTAAAAAAACTCCAGGCACACAAAAACCCTGGACCAGATGGTTTCATAGGAGAATTTTACAAAACATTTAAGGAAGAGCTAACCCCTGTCCTTCTCAGACTATTCAAAAAAATCCAAGAAGAGGGAAGACTCCCAAACTCTTTTTAATAAGGCCAGCATCATCCTAATCCCCCAAACAGATAAAGACACAGCAAAGAAAGAAAACTACAGACCAATATCGCTGGTGAACATAGACGCTAAAATTCTCAACAAAATATTGGCAGACTGCATCCAGCAATACATTAAAGAGATCATCCACCATGATCAAGTGTGACTCAACCCACGGATGCAAGAGTGGTACAATATTTACAAACCAATAAATGTAATATATCACATAAACAAAAGGAAAGGCCAAAATCACATGATCATATCAATAAATGTAGAAAAAGTATTTGATAAGGTATGGCACCCATTTATGATAAAAACACTCAGCAAAGTGGGAATAAAAGGAGCATACCTCAACATAATAAGGCTATATATGAGAAACCTGCTTCCAATATTATACTCAACATGCAGAAACTAAAAGCTCTCCCACTAGGATCAGGAACAAGACAAGGATGTCTGCTTTCACCCCTTCTATTCAACATAGTATTGGAAGTCCTAGCCATAGTCATTAGAAAAGAAAAAGAAATAAAAGGCCTTCAAACTGTAAAGGAGGAAGTAAAACTGTTATTTGCAGATGACAAGATATTGTACATAGAAAACCCTACAGACTCCAGCAAAAAACTACTTGACCTAATTGTGAATTTGGCAAAATAGCAGAATACAAAGTCAATATTCAGAAATTGAAGGCGTTTTTGTATACCAACATAGAAATATCAGAATCAGAAATCAGGAAAAAAAACCTATTTACTATAGCAACAAGAAAAATAAAGTACCTATGAATAAAGTTAACCAAGGAGGTAAAAGACCTGTACTCAGAAAACTGCACAGTACTGAAGAAACAAATTAAAGAAGACACAAATAAATGGAGGCATATGCCATGTTCATGGATTGGAAGAAGTAACATCATCAAAATGTCCATACTACCCAAAGCCATTTATAGATTCAGCACAATCCCTATTAAAATATCAATGACATATTTCACAGATATACAACAAACATTTCAAAAATTTATATGGAACCATAAACTAGCCCAGATAGCTGCAGCAATTTTGAAAAAGAAGAACAAAGTAGGAGGGATCACAATACCTGACATCTAACTATATTATAAGGCCACTATAATCAAAACAGTCTGGTACTGGCATTAGAACAGACACATAGATCAATGGAACCGAATAGAGAGCCCAGAAATAACCCCATGTCTCTGTGGTCAATTAATATTAGACAAAGGGGGCAGAAGCATAAAATGAAGTAAAAAACAGCCTCTTCAACAAATGGTGTTGGAAGATCTGGACAGCTACATGCAAAAAAAAAAAAAGAAACTCGACCACCAACTTACACCACACACAAAAATTAACTCAAGATGGATAAAAGACTTAAATATAAGTCGTGACAGCATCAAAGTCCTAGAGTGAAACACAGGCAGGAAAATCTCAGATATTCCATGCAGCAATATTTTCACTCATATGTCCCTTAGAGCAAGGGATATAAGGGAAAGAGTAAACAAATGGCGCTTCATCAAAATAAGAAGCTTCTGCACAGCTGAAGAAAACAACAGCAAAATGCAAAGGAAACCAACCCTATGGGAAAATATATTTGCCAATGATACCTCAGACAAGAGTTTGATCGCCTAAATGTATAAAGAACTCACATGACTCCACTCCAGGATGACAAACAATCCAATTAAAAAATGGGTAAAGGGCCTGAACAGACACTTCTCTAAGGAGGACATACACAGGGCCCAGAGACACATGAAAGGATGCTCAGCATTACTAGCCATCAGAGAGATGCAAATTAAAACCACAAATAGATACCACTTCACACTAGCCAGAATGCCCATCATAAACAAATCAACAAACAGCAAGGGCTGGTGAGGATTTGGAGAACAGGGAACCCTAGGACACTTGGTGTGGATGCAGACTGGTGCAGCCACTATGGAAAACAGTTTGGAATTTCCTCAAAAAACTAAAAAATGAAACTGCCTTTTTACCCAGCAATTCCACTGTTGGGATTATAACCTAAGAATCCTGAAACACCAATCTAAAAGAACCTATGCACCCCAATGTTCATAGCAGCACAATTTACAATAGCCCAGTGTTGGAATCAACCTAAGTGACCAACGGTAAATGAGTGGATCAAAAAAGTGTGGAACATTTACACAATGGAATACTACGCAGCAGAAAGAAAGAAGGAGCTATGACCCTTTGTGACAGTTCCATGGATGGAACTGGAGAGCATTACGCTAAGTGAAATAAGCCAGGTGGTAAAAGACAGATACCATATGATCTCACCTATAAGTGGAAACTTATCAACAAAATAAACAAGCAAGCAAAATGTAGCCAGCAACATTGAAATAAAAAATAAATTGACAGTAGCCAGAGGGGAGGAGGGAGGAGGATAATGGGAAAAGAAGGGGAAGGATCATCAAGGAACATGCATCAAGGATCCACGGACAAAGCCAATGGGGGAAGGATTGAGGGTGGGAGGTGGGGATGGGTGGCGCTGTGGAAAGTGGTGGCAGTAAAATGTTGACAAAAAAAAATAGGCAAGGGGAGGCTAAGAATAGTATAGAAAATTGAGAAGCCAAAGAACTGATGTGTACAACCCATAAACATTAACTAAGAGGTGTGGGGATGATAGGATGGGGTGCAGAGCAGAGGGGATAAAGGAAAGAAAAAAATGGGACAACTATAATAGCATAATCAATAAAATATACCAAAAAATAAAAATGAAAAAAAAAAAGCTAATCCTGGTTAGGTGGCTCAGTTGGTTGGACCATAGTCCCATACATCAAAAAAATTTGGTTCAATTTTTTGTCAGGAGAAATACCTAGGCTGCAGGTTCCATCCTTGTGTCAGGGCATGTGTGGGAGGCAATTGATCAATGTCTCTCTCACCTCAATGTTTCCCTTTTCTTTCTGTCTCTCTCTTTCTCCCTTCCTCTTTCTCTAAAATCAATGAACATATCTTCAGGTGAGGATAATAAAAAGTAAAACATGACTTAACTATATGATATCTACAGTAAGCTTATTTCAAATATAATGAAAAAGCAGGTCGAATGTAAAATAATTCTTTTTTATCTTGAACTGAGGACATTTTTTCTTTCTTTCTTTCTCTCTCTCTCTTTTTTTTTTTTTTGAGAGAGAGGAAGAGAGAAAGAGAAAGGGAGAGGGAGAGAGAGAGAATCATCAGTTGGTTGTCTTCTTATATGTGCCCCGACCAGGTATCTAACCTGAACCTTTCGTTCTACAGGACAACACTATAACCATCTGGGCCACACCAGCCAGGGTAAAATAATTTTAAAAGACTTGTCATACAAACATTACTCAAAAGAAAACAGGAAAGGATATATTAATATTACATAAAAAGACTTCAGAGCAGAGAAAATTACCAGAGATAAAAATGGCCATTACATCATGACAAAAGAACCAATCTAACAAGAAAACATAGCAATTCAAAATATGTATGTATCAGATAACAGAGTTGAAAAATATGTGAAATAAAAACAGATAGAGCTAGATGAGTAAGTAGATAAATTCTCAATAATAGTTGGAATCTTCAATACCACTCTCTGGACAATTTTTAGAACAACTAGACAGAAAATCAGCAAGGGTATGAAAGGACTCACCACTGATAATAACCAGCAAGACCTGATTGACATTTACAGAATATTCTACCCAATAACAGCAAAATACACATTCTTAATAAGTGCCCATGGAACATATACCAAGATCGATCATATCATCAGCCATAAAACAATTTTCACTAAATTTAAAAGAAATAAAATTATACTGAGTATGTTGTTCAAGCATAATGAAATCAAACTAGAAGTAAATAACAGAAGATAACAAGAAAATGCCCAAATACTTGGGAACTAAAGAACTTCTAAATAATACAGGTGTCAAAGAAGTCTCACGTCAAGAAACTTGGTAAAGAGCCCTGGCTGGTGTGGCTCAGTGGATTGGGTGCCAGGGGCAAACCAAAGGGTCCCCGCCAGTTCATTCCCAGTTAGGGCACATGCATGGGTTGCAGACCAGGCATCCAGTAGGGTGCGCCTGAGAGGTAACCACACATTGATGTTTCTTTCCCTTTTTCTCCCTCCCTTTCCCTCTCTCTAAAAATAAATAAATAAAATCTTTTAAAAAAAAGAAAGAAACCAAGTAAAGAACCACAAAATACATTCAAAACTAGCAGAAAGAAACAATAAATACAAAAGCAGATATCAAAAAAAATTGTAAATATCATAACAGTACAGAAAAGTCAATTAAAAAATTAACAAACCTTTGGCAAAGCTGACAAAGAATAAAAGACAGAAGACACTAATTACCAATATCAGGAATGAAAAAAGGGCATATCAGTACAGATCCTGCAAACATCATGAAGATAATAAGGAAATACTACTACAACTCTAAATATATAAAGTCAACAACTTAGATGAAATAAACCTATTCTCAAAAACACAAGCTAGCACAACTCACTCAATATAAAATAGGTTATTTGAATAACTCCATATTTATTAAGAAAGTTGAATCTATAATTTTAAAACTCTTAAAAAATAAATCCCTAGGCTCACATGGTTTCATTGGAGAATTCTGCCAAACCCTTAATGAAGAATGTACACTAATTCTACACAATTTTTTTCAGAAAATATGAGAAGGGAGAATAGTTCCCAATTCATTCAATGAAGCTAGCATTACCCCAATACCAAAACTAGACAAAGACAGTAAGCCAAAAGAAAACTATAGGCTAATATTTCTCTTGAACTTAGTTGGAAAAATGCCTATGAAATAGTAAACCAATTACAACAATATATAAAGAAGTTTATACTTTATATAACATGACATAGTAGGGTTGATTTCAGGGATACAAGGATGGTTCAGGGTTCAAAAATCAACCATATCAACAGGCTAAAGAAGAAAAATCATTAATTACAACAATTTATTCAGAAAAGGCATTTGACAACATCCAACATTCATTCACGATAAAAAGTTTCAGTAAGCTAGGAATCAATGGGAACTTCCTCAACTTGTTAAGGAACATCTACAAAACATACAGCTAACCTCATACTTACCAGTGAAAGGCTGAATACTTTTCCCTTAAGATGTCCTAGAATGTCCATTCTTACCACTCTAGTGAAGTCCCTGGAAATTCAAGCCAGTTCAATAAAGCAAGAAAAAGAAATAAAAGATATGGCACACCAATTGCAAAGAAGGAGATAATACTGTCCTTATTTGCAATGACATTAACATCTACATAGTAAATTGCAAGGAATCTATACAAGCATACAATCCCAAAACTAACAAGTGATTTTAGCAAAGTCATAGGACACACAATCAATACAAAAGCCAATTGCATTTCTATATACTAACAACATATGGAAACTGAAATTTAAAACACAACACCATTTACAATTGTTCCAAAAAATACTTAGGCATAAATATTATAAAGCATATACAGTATCTGTATTCTGAAAATTATAAAATGCTGATGAAAGAAATAAAACAAGACCTAAGTAAATGGATAAACATGCTATGTTCATGAATTGAAAGGCTTATTGTAGTAAAGATGTCAATTCTCCCCAAATTGATTACTACAGATTTAATACAATTCTGATCAAAATCTCAGCAAGATATTTTCTAACATAGACAAGCGTGCTATAAAATTTATGTAGAAAAGTGTAAAACCTAGAGTAGCTAAAACAGTTTTGAAAAAGAAGAAAAAAGTGAGAGGGCTCATTCTATCCAATGCTGTCTTAATATATAGCTATATACATAATACATGGCTTAACATATAACCAAGGCTATGATATTGGCACAGGGATAGGCAGATAGATCAATGGAATAAAATAGAGAATCAAAAATAGGCCCATGCAAGTATGCCCAAGTGATTGTTAACAAAGTTGCAAAAGAAATTAAATAGAGGAAAGATAGCCTTTGTAGAAAACAGGGCTGAAAAGTAATTGGGCATTGAGCATTCATTAGCAAAAAAAAAAAAAAAAGAAAGAAAGAAAGAAAGAACTTCTACCTAAATTGTCTCAAAAATGAATCACTGACTTAAATGTAAAACAGATAAAGTAAAATGTAAAATAACAACAAAAATATAGGTAAAAATCTTTGGGACATAAGCAATAATTCTTAGATTTGACAGCAAAAGCACAATTTATAAAATGAAAAATTGGTAAGTTGAACCTGAGATAATATATTTGCAAACTACATATCTAAGGAATAGTATCTGTATCTAAAATACATACAGAAAACTCAACAGTAAAAAAAAAAAAAATCAACCCGATCAGAAAAAAGAGAAGCGTATGAACATTTATATCACTGAAGAGGAAATACACATGGCAAATAAGCACATAAAAAGCTATTCAACAATCATTAGCAGTCTGCAAAATACAAACTTAAACCACAATGAGATATCAGTACACACCGATCACAATGGCTAAAATCAAATATAGTGATAAATCAAAAGCAGGTGAGGATGTACAAAACTTGATCACTCATACATCGCTGGTAGGAACATAAAATGATACAGGCATTCTGGAGCAGAGTATGACAGTTTCTTACAAAACTAAACATTTGCCCTGGCTGGTGTGGCTCAGTGGATTGAGTACCGGCCTGCAAACCAGTAAGTCGCAGGTTCAATTCCCAGTCAGGGCACATGCCTGGGTTGCGGGCCAGGTCCCCGTTAGGAGCATGTGAGTGGCAACCGATCAATGTTGTATCTCTCACACATTAATGTTTATCTACCTCTCTTCCCCCCTCTCTAAAAGTAAATAAATAAAATCTTTTTTAAAAGACTAAACATGCACTTACCATGGATCCCAGCAATTGTGCTTTAGGCATTTATCTCAGAGAAATTAAAACTTACATTCACACGAAAACCTGTACACAAATGCTCACAGAAATTTTATTTGTGATGGCCTCAAATAGGAAACAACCCAAATGTTCTTCACCAGGTAAATAGTTAAACTGTGGTAATCCATACCATGTAATGCTATTTGATAATAAAAATAAATGATCTGTTAATACACACACAACATAGATGAATCTCAAGGGAATTATGCTAAGTTGGGGGGGAATCTCAAAAGGTTCCTTTTATATAGCATTCTTGAATGCCAAAATTATAAAAATAGAGAACAGACCGGATGATGCCAGAGATTAAGAATAGTAGGAGGGACAGGGGTGGCTATAGCTACAAAAGAGTAACGTGAGCGATCTCTGTGATGGGGCTCTACTGTATCTTGATTGTGGTGGCCACACAGTTCTACACATAAGTGATAAAACTGCATAGAAGTAAACTTGAGCCCCTGTTTGTGTACATGCACATGGGCGCATGTAAAACTGGTGAAAACTGAATAAATTTGATGGGTTGTACCAATGTTAATTTCCTGATCGTGATAATGTACTATGTAGCATCTCTCTGCATCATTTCCTAAAACTGCATGTGAATCTACAATTACCTCAAAAACACATTTTTGTTTTATCCTCAAAACTGGCCTTTTGAGGATAATTATGATAATGAGGAGGAAAGGCAACCATTCTCTTTACGTCCCTAATTATTATATATATAGTTTCTTCTCTTTGTTTATAGTTACCTGGCCTACTTTTTCCAGCGATTAATTCTGAGTTTTGTTTAATCACACCTTTTCTGTCCTCTCCATTTTTCCTATCAAATAATCAGTAGGTTTTTTGGCTCCGATGCAAGATTATTTCAAATTACGTTTAAATATAGAGACTTGATTGTGGTGCTCAAACTGATGACTGATCTTCCTCATCGTCTGAAGGGTAGGGAGAGCATTATGGTTTTTGGTACTCTCTATTGGACAGCACATGGGAAGTCTGTAAAAAGCCTGCTTCTGTTGCTACAAAAGACAAATGCCCCCATTACTAATCCTATGTGTGTTGAAAGGAGCTTTCTGCCCAACGTATTCAGAGCTCCTGCTTTTGCTCTTAAGAACAAGTTACTCTTCTCTAAAAAGTGTCCCAGTTTATTAGAATTCAGAGAAGTTAGTGTTTACCAATATAAATAAAGCTCAGAATATGAAAAAGACCACAACACTGACTACAAACATTTGAAAGGAATAGTGACATATGTTGCCCTGACCGGATAGAGTAGTGGTTAGTGCATCATCCCAATGTCAAGGTAGCAGGTTCGATCTCCCATCACGGCAGACACCAGAATCAACCAATGAATGCTTAAATAAGTGGAACAACAAATCTCTCTCTCTGCCCACCCGTTCCTCTCTCTCTAAAATAAAAAAATAAAAATAAAAATACAGTAACATATGTCCTTGACAAGTACAATGTCATTTTGCGCCCCATACCTTAAGATACACTATTCTATCTTCCCAGAATGCTTTCCTTCCATGTTACAAATCCTGTTTAGGTGTCTGTGTATCCTTCTAACCCCTTTGTTCTACAGACATCATCATTCCCTATGTTGTGCTGCATCTATAAAGTGTACAAACTCCTGTCATGGTATATAAAATGGAAATAAGCAGTGCAATATAGTGATTAAAAATTTGAACTCTGGCACCAAACTGAGTTTGAATCCCAGGTCCACTAGCTGTGTGACCATGAGCAAGTTATTTAACCTCTTCTTGTCTCATTTTCCTCATCTATAAAATGGCAATAGTAGTAATACTTAACTCATAAAATTGCTGTAAGGATTAAATTAATCATATGTATGGCATATAGTAAGTACTACATGTGTTGGTTATCATCTTTTTTTATGTTTATTTCACTTAATTAGATCATAAGCTACTTGACAGCAATGTAAGTTTTCTACTGTTCTACTCATATTACTCCAAAACTTAATGACTCAAACAACAAATTTTATTTCATGGTTTTGTGGGTTAGGAATCTTGGAGCACTTTACTGGGTCCTCTGGTTCAGGGTTCCTCACAAGGCTGCAGTCAAAGCGTTGGCTAGGCTGGCAGGTGTCCGAAGGATCAGCTAGGGGAGGATCAAAAGGTCCTGGCAGGATAAAATTCCTCACCGATTGCTGGGCCGAGACTTCCTTACTAACTATTGACCAAAGGCCACCTGCAGTCCCTTACCACTGGACCTCTTCATAGGAGACATCACAACATTGCAGCTGGCTTCCATTGAATGAACAAGCAAGAGAGAGCAGGACAAAAGTCACCCTATTTTATAACCTAATCTCGGAAGTGACATCTTCATCTTTACTGTATTCTATCTGTTAGAAGCAAGTCACTAGGTCCAGCCCAGTTTCAAGGTGTACCAATGGAAAATCCTTTTCAAGGATTTCATAAAAGCAAGAATAAGAAGAGTTTGGATCACTGGTAGCCATCATAAAGGCTGCCATACCAATGACTGACATTCTCCCACATGTAAAATACACTCATTGCCTCCCAAAGTCCCCCAAAATCTCATCCCATTATAGGCAGGGACTGTATCTTATTTATATTGATAACTATAACCACTCTTCTTACTGATTTAAGCAAAAGGAAGAAGGTAATGTTCTGGTTATGAAAGAAAAGTGTAGAATCTCATGTCATTAAACCTAAGCTATATGGATAAAATTTTATAAATTAAAATGTAATATTCAAGGTTTATTACCAATGCAAGGTTTTCCTTAGCTGCTATTTGGAATGCTGTGAAATTTTTGGAGAATTTAATAACTATACAAATTTTAAGCATTTACTATTTTTTCATTTTTATGTTTGGTTTGAGTAATCCTGTATCTTAAATTTTGATAAACTCATCCATATAATGTTATCTTCTCTATTTACAGTTGGGTTCATGATGTTATGAAATGTGGATAATTTAAACTCCTTTTACCAAATCAGCTGCTGATCATGGTTGTCCAATAAGGAAGAACCAACTAAAAACATCATTGTATTGAAATAGAAGTCTTCCCATCTAACTGCCTCTTAGAGCATTTCTCTAATCTCTAACTATACATGTATTCACCTATGATATGAAAGGAACACAGTTGGTGACCCTTTGCTGTCTATCCCTCCTCTCATGATGCTCATTATTTTGAGGGATAAGCAAAATCCACAGAACCAATTGCTTTACCGTGGAGTGTCTCTGGTTGGATCTGCAACAGCCTGCAGGAGTAAGACATTTGGGGGTGGGGGGAGGAGACTTCTCCTCATGAAGAGCTGAGTTCAGTGCCACGAGACAAATCAGAAGAATTGAATCTGAATACAACAGTTCTGCTCAAGGTGTATGTTTTAATGACACAATAATAATATATATTCTTTTTTCCAAACCAGTTTGGCAGAAAACTCTTTTCTTCCTTTAAAACATTGGGATTTAAAAAATAAACTTAGTTTTTGGTTTTTAGGTTTAAGTTATTGAAATAAAGCCATGCATTTCAAGCTACATCATCTATCAGGGCTAAAGATCCTGGTACCCTGTTCTGATTTACTCCTGCCCCGTCCCCCTAAAAAGCATAAACATTTCTGTAGGGATCTTTGGGATAATAGTATTATTTTTCATGAAAAACTATGAAGGATATTATTCACAAAAGTCAAATAGCATATTATAAGTAATAAATAGTTCTGTCCATGGACCAGTCTCCTGAAGTAGCACTTCCAGGGGTTTCCATGTACTGCCCACTTCTTAAATTCAGTAACCTTCCTCTTCCGGCTCACTACTGACCCATTTATCCTCAAAACTACTCCCCAGCATGAACCTTCGGTTCTGATCTCAATCAGTCTCATTTTTCGGCTCAGATTGTTCTTGCTATTGTCCCATCCCTCTGCGAATCTAATGCCTGTCTCCCAATCCCCTGAAGTCTAATCCTACGCTTCACAAGCCAGCTTGAACCACCATTTTCCCTCAAAGGCCCCTCGCTTCATGAAAGCCCTCCCGGCTCTCTCCCGTTTGTGGATTTCTCATGTAGATAAAATTGTATTTAATTTGTTCCTTAACCAAATACTCTATTTTTACTTACCATATAACCTTTTCATGAGTGAGTATCCATCACAAAGCTGTCACCTCATGGTATTTGTTTTGCAGTTTTAGTCCTTTGGAGATTAGCATGAAGTAGGAGTTAGTCCTACATATGCTGTACAATGCTACCAAGTGGTGGTAAACAGTAGAGCACATTCTTGAGACGGAAGGGTACAAAAGCAGAAGAATGTGTCTGCTGAATTAAATGGTGGTTTGCTGTCTGATCTTTTATCAAACTTAGATTTATTAATAACTGTACAAAAATACATTAAAACAACTTGCAATTGAACAGTCACCTAAAGCTGATATATCTTTACAGCATTTTACCAAAATATGTCTGTAGTATTCTGTGATTGATAAGGATTTCCTTCCTCATGGTTTCTTTTTAATTTTAAAAAATTTTTCAATTATAGTTTACATACAATATTATGTTAGTTTCATATGTACAATATAGTGATTAGACATTTATATAACTTACAAAGTGATCACCCCAATAAATTTAGTACCATACATAATTAATGCGGTATTACTATGGAACCTTTGCTGTACTTTACATCACCATGACTATTTTTGTAACTGACAATTTATACACCTTAAGCCTTCCCCCCCCTTTTTTAAGCCCTTCCCCTTTTTCATCCATCCCCTAAACCCCCTTCAATTTGGCAACTGTTAATTTTTTTCTGTACCTATGAGTTTGTTTCTGTTTTGTTCATATTAGAATCCATATATAAATAAAATCACATAGTATTTGTCTTTCTCTGTCTTATATTACTTAGTATAAACCCTCTAGGTCCAGTCATGTTGCTGCAGATGGCAAGATTTCATTCTTTTTTATGGCAAAGTAATATTCCATTATATATATGTACCACTTCTTTATCATTCCTCTATCGATGGATGCTTAGTTTGCTTCCATATCTTGGCTATTGTAAATAATGCTGCAATAAACATATGGGTGCACATGATTTTTCAAATTAGTGTTTTGCATTTCTTTGGATAAATAACAAGAAGAAAAAAATGCTGGGTCATGTAGTAGTTCTATATTTCATTTTTTGAGGAACCTCCATACTGTTTTCCATAGTGGCTACACCAATTTACAAACCTACCAATGGGGGACGAGGTTTCCTTTTTCTCCACATTCTCACCAGCACTTGTTGTTTATTGACTTATTGACAATAGCCATTCTAACAGGTGTGAGGTGATATCTTATTGCGGTTTTAATTTGCATTTCTCTGATGACTAGTGATGTTGAGCATCTTTTCATATGTCTATGGGTCATCTGTATGTCCTTTCTAGAGAAATGTCTATTCTGGTCATCTGTCCATTTTTAATTGGATTGTTTGCATTTATGGTGTTAAGTTGTATGAGTTTGTTATGTATTTCAGGTATTAATCCTTTATTGGATATGTCATTGGTGAATATCTTCCCTTTAACATTTCTTGTAATTCTGGTTTTAATGATGAACTCTACCCTTTTCTTGTGTGGGAAGCTCTTTATCTGTCCTTTGAGTCTAAATGACAGCCTTGCTGGGTAGAGTAATCTTGGTTGTAGGTCCTTGCTTTTCATCCTTTGAATATTTTGTGCCAATCCCTTCTGGCCTGAAATGTTTCTGTTAAGAAACTGGCTGATAGTCTAATCAGAGCTCCCTTGTAGTTAAGTAACTGCTTTTCTCTTGCTTCTTCTAAGATTCCATCTTTGTCTTTAATCTTTGTCATTTTAATTATGATGTGTCTTGGTGTGGGCCTCTTTTGGCTCATTTTGTTTGGGATTGTCTGTGCTTCCTGGGTTTATATGTCTATTTCCTTAGCCAGGTTAGGGAAGTTTTCTATCATTAGTTCTTCAAATAGGTTTTCAGTTTCTTTCTCTCTTCTCACCTGGTACCCTATGATGCAAATGTTGTTATTCTTGATGCTGTCCCTGAGGCCCCTGAAACCGTCCTCAGTGTTTTATATTCTTTTTTCTGTTCTGATTGGGTGTATTTTTGCTACCTTGTATTTCAAATTGCTGATTAGATCCTCCGATTCATCCAATCTATTGTTGATTCCCTGTAATGTATTCTTCAATTCAGTTATTGTATTCTTCATTTCTGGCTAGTTCTTTATGTTTTCTATTGTAACTGTGCAAAAACTTTTTTTTTCTTTTAACAAGGTCCCTTCTTCTTTCTGTTTTCTTGATTCAGACTTGCCTTGTTCAGTCTAATGGCACTATGACTCGCTTGCCTCCTTTCTTTTTTTTTCTTATACTTTTAAAGCCCTTAGAACATCAGGTTCTGGTCAGTGTCAATCTGTCTTAAGAAAAAGCCTCAGGTCTGTTGATCAAGGGAACAGAGTTTCAGTCAAACTAAAGATAACATCTTGACCTCCTTGTATTTCAGCCCCAGGCCCATGAAACCAGTATGGCCCTTTGGTCACACCCTCATGAACCTAGACAGAATGGCACCGAGGCTGACATTAGGACCTGACACAACAATCAGTTTACTCCCTACCCTGGCCCCAACCAATCAGTAGAGCCCAAGACCCTAACTCCCTTAATCACCATGAATAATTTTTTCCTATATATAATCTGTGCCCACGCAGGCCAGGGTGGAGTCAGGTTTCAGGCCACCAGTTCATCTGTAACTCCAGGATTGGTGCCATTTCCTTAAGTAAATCTTTACTTTCTTTGCTGCAAACTTTTATTTGTGTTTGACTGAACTCGATGCAAGACAGCTAACAAACACCTTTAGTTTTGTAACACTATTTCCATTTTTATGTTTCCTATCTCTGTTAAAATTTTCACTGATTTTACCTACTCTTCCCCTAAGTCCATTGAGTGTACTGATAACTAGCGTTTTGAACTCTGCATCTGGTAGATTGCTTGTCTCCAATTCATTTAGTTCTTTTTCTGGAGTTTTATTCTGTTCTTTCATTTGGGACATGTTTCTTTGTCTCCTCATTTGGGCTTCCTCTCCATCTTTGTTTCTAATTATTAGGTGGAGCTACTATATCTCCCAGTCTTGATAGAGTGGCCTTATGTAGTCAGTGTACCGTGAGGCCCAGTCTCTCTGGTCAACTGAGCCGAGTGCTCTGAGGTGTCTCATGTGTGGGTGTCTCTTGTGTGTGCCCCCTTGTTGTAGATGAGCCTTGATTGCTGTTGGCACAAATGGGAGGGACTGCCCCTCGGGCTGATTGGCCATGAGGACTGGCTGTAACTACAGTGGAGGAGGCGTTGTGTAAGGCTGACCCCACAGAGCAGGATTTGCCTTAGCAGGGCTCCTGTTTAGTCTGCCCTATCCCTTGGACGTGTCATTTGTGGAGGTGATCAGGAGGTGCTCTGGTGTGATCTGAAGCTGGCCACCAGGTGTGTTGGTTTTGGGACTTCTTGGGAGGGGCTCTGGTGCAGGCCGAGGTAGGCCACTGCCTATGCCCAGTTGGGGCCACTTGGTATGAGCTACAGAGTGATCTGCAGTTGGTTCCCTCTTGTGCTGGGCTTGGAAGCACCTGGGAGAGGCTAAGCTGTGAACTGAGGCTGGCTACCACTAGTGCTGGAATTGGGGCTTTACCAAGAGGGACAGGGCATGCTGAGGCAAGACGTTGCTTGTTCGGGGTTTGTAAACCTTTGAGAGGCTTTAGGGATGTCCGAGGCATGAGCCAAGATAGGCTGATCATATGGAAAAGCCACTGGAAGTGGCTTGGGTGGGCCTGCAAGTTGGATGTGGCAGGGTCTTAGGGAATCATGGAGTGGGGGTGGGGGGGGCAAAAGGTGTTAGCTAGGTTTATGGAAACTGACACTTGGTGCTCACCTGTGCCTGCAGCTGGGTGTGGGGAGGGCTCAACAAAAGAACAACTGTTATCACTTCTGTTTGAGAGAGAACTGCCCTCCGGCCCTTGCCCGGAAGCAAGATTACGTATGTCCCTGATGCTTTTTGAGCTGCTGCCCCAGCACTGGAGTTCAGAGACAGTCCCTGTGCGTGCCCTTTAAGAGGAAGACCTGAGTCTCTAGCAGCCCTCTATCTCCCCTAGATGGAATCCTTACTGATTTTCACAGCCAGATGATATGGGGGACTTCTCTTGCTCGCACTGTGCTCCAGGCTGGGAAGCCCAGTGTGGGGCTGGGTCCCCTCACTTCTCAGGGTGTACCTCCACAGCTGCGATATCCCTCCTGATTTTTAACCACCACACATAAGTGTGGGACAGGCCCAGTTCAGTGTCTCTTGTTCCTCCTACCTATCTCCACATGACTTCTTCTGTATATCCTTAGTTATAGGATGTCTGTTTAACTAGACTTCAGGAAGTTCTCAGTGATGGTTGTTCTGTAGTTTAGTTGTAATTTTGATTGGGACGAGATGAGTGCAGTGTTTACCTATTCCAGCCATTTTGACTGGAATTCTAGCTCTGAGCATTTTCTGGATATTAATGAATGTTATTCGCATTAAATCCAACACATAGGTACTACTGTTCACCCTACTTTATAGATGAAGAAGTTGAAGCAAAAATTTTAAAAAGGGAGAAAATGAAGAAAAAAGAGAGAGAAGAGAAGAAAGGAAAAATGTTTAGGTAACTTCATCAAGATTACATAGACTTTAAGTGAGCTAGCAGAGACTTAAACACCAACAATCTGTCTCCCGAATTCATAGTATATAAATTATTTTAGGTATAAATGGATTAAGAACTCCAATTAAAAGGCAGAGGTTATCAGACTGTATTAAAAAAATCAAGATCCAATTAAATGCTGTTTACAAGTGATAGACTTTACATATTTAAATACACATTCAGGTTGGTAGTAAAGGGATAGGAAAAATATATACCATGAGAACATTAATATTAAGAAAGCTGGAGAGGAGACGTTAATATCAGACAAAATAGACCTTAAGACAAGGATTATGAATAGAAATAAAGAGGGACAGTTTAACAATAAAAGGGTCAATTATGTCTTCAATAAAACATAATCATTATTAATGTGTGCTGCACCTAGTAACAAAGTTTCAAAATACACTCAGCAAAACTATAGAACCAAAGGGAGACATACAAAAATCCGCAATCATGTTTAAGAGGTTACAATCCTTTTCCTAGTAACTGATAGAACAAGGAGGCAAAAAAGTCAGTAAAGACACCAAAGATTTCAACAATACTATAAAGCAACTTGATTTGATTGACATTGATAAAACATTACCTAACAAACACAGGATACATGTTCTTTTAATGTGGAAATCAACATCATAAAGAAAATATTGCTCATGTTCATTTTTTATAATAATGAAACACTTGAAACAAATAAAACTGGAAAGTTCACAAATTGCAGCATTTTTATAAAAGAATAATCATCCAGCAACTACATAATCAGAGCTAATTTCATCCACATCGATTAATATGGATAAATTTCAAAAATCAAATGAGTAAAAGAAACAAGTTACAGAATGAAAAGCAAAGTACCAATTTATTGAAAGTCCTTAGGCACTCTCCCTCTGGGGAGCACGTCCATGCCCCTCCCTTTCTCCTCTTTTCCTGGGGCGCCTTACCTTTGCCTTTCCCTCTCCTAAGCTCCAAGGGACCTTCTTTTGCTTCTCGTCGCTTGTTTCTTGAGCTTATGCGGCCCAGCTGGCTCACTTCTACTACATCTGTAGCTTTCTAAATAAACTTTCTCTTATAATTTTAAAAGAAAATAAGTCTTTAAACATACAAAACAGTGTCGTATATAAACTATATACAACTAAATACTTAATAAAAATACATTAGATGTATGGGGATGACATATTGCCAATTCAGGACAGCGGTTATGTCAAAGGAGAAAGGGGAGAAAGTATATCAGGCATTCAAATGTATTTGTAATATGATTTTTTAAGAAAAAAGAAACTGATGAAAAAATGACTTTTGCCATTATTTAAAATATTGAAAAGCTAGAAACTATTTCAATGATCAACAGTAAGCAAATCCAAACTTCTACCTACACCAGGTAGCTGAAAAATTTGGGGCAAACCACATCAGGAAACCACCCCAAAATTGATTTTCATTTCTGTTGGGGTCTTAGCCTTCCAGTCTCAAAGGATGGGATGGCCCTCTTCCCATCCAATCCCTTTATCACTAAATTTAATGCCTATTTCCTACTCCCAATTCCAGGGTACCATTCCATCAATTATTGCCTCCCTCCAATGCTTGTCCAATCTCTTTTTCTATATAGCCTGTAAACAAGCTCAAATATTTGCCACTTTAAGAAACAAACAAACAACTAGAATAGGAACAGAATCATAGAAATGGAGATCACATGGAGGGACATCAGCGGGGAGGAGGAAGGGGAGGACCGGGGCGGGGAAGGTACAAGGAAGAAGCATAATTGGTAGGTACAAGATAGACAAGGGGAGGTTAAGAATAGTACAGGAAATGGGGAAGCCAAAGAACTTATATGTGTGACCCATGGACATGAACTAATGGTGGGAGCAATGCTGAAGGGAAGGGGGTATCTGGTGGAGGGGGACAAGAGAGAGAAAAAAATAGGACAACTGTAACATCATAATCAATAAAATATACTTAAAAAGAAAATTTAAAAAAGAAACAAACAAAAAAACCAACCTTACCTTTGATACCATTATCTCTTTTTATCTTCAGCTAAATTTTTCAAAAGGGAAATTACTTCCACCTATTTCCTCAACTCTCTTCAATCTGGTTTGCACTCCTATTACTCATTTGAAAATGCTATGGAAAGTCCACCAATTATCTAATTTCCAAATCCAGAGGTTACTTTGCAGCCCTTACCTACCCCAGCTCTCTGCAGGCTCTCTCTTTCTCTCCTTTTTTATTTATTTTTATTTTTTTTGAAATTTTCAACGGCGGACTTCTAAGACCCCCATCTTTCCCATTTGGTTTGGGCCTCTCTTCTTCAGGCTCCTTCTTTGGCTTCCCTTCACAATGCCCACGCCTTCCACCTCAGTTATTATTCTCATTAACCTTATTTACTTTCTATGATTTTCTTCTATCTTTGTGCTGATGAGCTCCCAAATCTCTATCTGTAGCAGGACTACTTCCAGAACTTTACACCTACATATCCTATTGACAAATAGTCCTTTCCACCTGACGTGCCATAAGTATCTCAAAAATGACCCTGTTGTCTTTTCCATGGTGGTATATAGAACCTCCTGCTCCCATCCCTATTCCTTATCCTAATGCATCTATTGCTACCCCAGTTACCCAGCAGAAGCCCTTAGTTAGACCTTCCCACTTCCTTTTGCTGCTATTTAGTTCAGGTCCATGTCTCACCCATGCTATTGCCATAGTCTTTCTGCCTGCACATCTTTTAACTCCAGGTTTTCACTCAAACTATTTGTTCTTCTCCCTCCTGCCAGGTTTATTTTTCTAAAACGCAAATTTGATAAATTCCCTTCCTTACTTCACGACCCACAGTGATTTCCCTCTGTCCATGCTATACAGTCCAAGAGCCTCAGCATGTCTCACAAAGTCCTGTATAACCTGGTTCCTGCTCACCCATTCAGGCTCATCTCTAGTCCCTCCTCTGCTACACTCCAATGGTAATTGAAGAAATGAATATTGAAACACCTCTAAGGTACCAATTCACATCTATTGAACTATTAAGACAGGTGAACAGCACCAACCTGAAAATTACCCAAATGTTCATCAAGTGAAAAATGGATAAAGAAACTGCAGTATACTCATTTATTGAAATAATATGCATCAATAAAAAGAATGAGCCACAGCCACACACAACAAAAATATGGATAAATTTTCAGAAATAATGATGAGCAAAAGAAGGCAAGCACACAAGAGTGCAATCTGTAAGATGCTGTTTATACAGAGTTCAAGATCAGGCAAAACTAATCTATAGTGATGGGCACCGGAATAGTAGTTACTTCCAGGGGTAGTGATGACTATGAGGGGCACAGAGAAACTTCTAGGAGGCTAAAAATGTTATGAACCTTCATCGGGGATGGTGATTACAAAGACTCTGTCTATGTAGCTCTTTATCTATATCTATCTGTTAATATTCATCAAGACGCACAGTTAATATTTGCATACTCTGCTCTTTATATGGTACACCTCAATTTAATAATTGTTAAATTTATAGAAATTTTGCTAAATGGGTATGGAAAGACAGGTATGCTGCTGGCTGCACTGTAAATTGATAATAATCATTTGGAAAGCAGTCAGGCGATATATAATGAGAATTAACATGCGGCATCCTTTCCACAGGAAACATGTGGCATCCTTAATTTAATTTTCGCCCACTAATTAATTTTTACCCACTGATTTCACTCTTTTAAAAAAGATTTTATTTATTTATTTTTAGAGAGAGGGGAAGGGAAGGAGAAAGAGAGGGAGAGAAACATCAATGTGTGGCTGCCTCTCACGCACCCCCAGCTGAGGACCTGGCCCACAACCCAGGCCTATGCCCTGACTGGGAATCAAATTGGTGACACTTTGGTTTGCAGGCCAGCACTCAATCCACTGAGCCACACCAGCCAGGGCTGATTTCACTTTTGATAAGAAAATTTCCCAAGAGAATAACAGGGGAAAAAAATTAGAAACCGCTTGTACAAAGATGTTTAGAATAATATTATAAATAACTTCCAGTCAAGATGGTGGCATAGGTATACATAGCTCGTCTCATCACACAACCACATCAAAATTACAACTAAATCATAGAACAACCATCATGCAGAACTGTCAGAAGTTGAGTTGAATGGAAGTCTGACAATATGAAATTAAAGAAATCATATCCATACAGACCGGTAGGAGGGGCGGAAGCATGAAACAGGCTGGTCCCACATCCATGTGTGGTGAATAAAAATTCAGGAGGGATATCTCAGGAACAAGGAGTACCAGCCCCACAACAGTCCCCTCAGGTGAGGGTTCAAGACCCAGGAAGTAAGTCCCCATAACTCCTGGTTTCAAAAACCAGGAGGGATTGAGTCGGTGGAAGAAAATTCTGGAGTCCTAAGTAGTTCCTCTTCAAGAATCCACAAACAGACTTACTTCAGACTCACTCCCTCTGAGCTCTAGCACCAGGGTAGGAGCTCGAAAGGCACCAGTGGTATACAGGGAGGAATTGAAGTGTCTGGCATAAAGGTGAGAGCTGGGGGACAGCTTTCTCCCAGACAGGATACATGCAGAGGCCATTGTCCTTTTTCTGAACCCTCCAACCACAGAGCCACAGAGCAGGCACGCGGGTACCATATCTGAGACTCCATCAACCTGGCTAACACCATTTGGCCTACCCTGGAGATTCCCTGAGGCTCTGTCACACCCAATTTAGGGGCCCACCCAAGCTGTTAACAGTGACTTTTCCATATGAGTAGTTGGTCTTGGCTCATGCTTCATAACTTCCTAAATCCTCTCAAATAAGCAACAGCTGGTTTCATTGAGCCTCCAGCCCCCGTACTTCTTGCTGAGTGGCCTCAGGCCCAGCACCAGCCACAGCCAGCCTACATTCACAGCTTGGCTTCAACTGGGAATCTCCAAGCCCAGCACAAGTAGCAGCCACCTCAGATTGCTTTACAACTCAGGAAGGGTGACTGTGGACAGGACACAGGTCGGGGCTGACTTTGGCCTGCACCACCTGGGAAATCTCAAAGCCTGCACACCCAGTGGGCACCTACAGGCCATGTCAGAGTACCATGCCTCTGCACAGCTGGTCCTCCACAGAGGGCAGAGGTTGCTGGCCAGTGGCCAGTGGTCACAGCTAGCCCTTGCAGCTGGCTGGCCTGGCTAAATCCCTTCCATTGACCTGCCAACTGCAATCAAAGATCAACTACAAGAGGAGGAGGTACTCAGCCCACACGAAGGGCACACCTCAAGTACCCGACTTGGGTGATAGGGGAGGCTGTGCCACTGGATCCTACAGGACGCCTACTACATTAGACCACTCTAGCAAGAGAGGGAGTCATAGCAGCTCTACCTAATACATAGAAACAAACACAGGGAACCTAGTAAAACAAAGAGATAAAGAAACATGACCCAAGTGAAAGAACAGATCAAAACTCCAGAAAAAGAACTACACAAAATGGAGATAAGCAATCTATCAGATGCTCAAGGAACTTAGTGAGGACCTCAACAGCATAAAAAAGATCCAGTCAGAAACAGAGGATACGCTGATTGAAAAAAGAACAATGTACAGGGAAACAACAGCTGAGTGGAAGAAGCTGAGAATCAAATCAGTGATTTGGAACATAAGGAATCAAAAAACAACCAATCAGAACAACAAGATGAAAAAAGAATCCAAAAAAAAGAGGACAGTGTAAGTGGCTTCTGGGACAACTTCAGGCATTCCAACATTAGCATCATGGGGTGCCAGAAGGAGTAGAGAAAGAGCAAGAAATTGGAAATCTAGTTGAAAAACTAATGTAAGAAAACTTGCCTAATTGGTGAAGGAAATAGACATGCAAGTCCAGTGCCAAACCAGACGGAAGCTAAGAGACCCACTCCAAGACACATCATAATTAAATGTCAAAGGTAAAGGTAAAGAGAGAATCTTAAAAGCAGCAAGAGATAAGAAGTTAGTACCTACAGGGGAGTTCCCATAAGACCATCAGCTGATTTGTCAAAAGAAACTTTGCAGGCTAGAAGGGACTGGCAAGAAATATTCAAAGTCATGAAAAGGAGGGACCTACAACCAAGATTACTCTACCCAGCAAAGCTATCATTTAGAATCAAAGGGCATCTAAGGAGCTTCCCAAGTAAGGTAAAACTAAAGGAGTTCATCATCACCAAATCATTACTATATGATATGTTAAAGGGACTTACTTAAGAAAAAGATGATCAAAACTATGAACGATAAAATGGCAATAAAGACATATTTATGAACAAATGAATCTAAAATACAAACAAAGCAAACAAGAAGAGCAGAGACAGAATCATGGATACAGAGAGAATTTTGACGGTTGCCAGATGGGAGGGGCGTGTGTGAGAATGGGTGAAGAGGTGAGGGGGTTAAGAAGTACAAACAGGTAGTTACGGAATAGCCATGGGGATGTAAAGTAGGGTATAGGAAAGGGAGTAGTCAAAGGACTTACATGCATGACTCAGGGACATGAAAAATGGTGTAGGGATTACCTGAGGGAGTGGGGTGTGCTGGTTGGGGGGATGAAGAGGGAAAATTGGGACAACTGTAATAGCATTTTCAACAAAATATAATTAAAAATAAAAATAATAATAAATAAAAGGGCTTATAAAAAAAAGAATTATATTATCACCCTAGCTGTGTATCTCAGTTGGTTAGAGCATCATTCCAATATGCCAAAGTTGCAGATTCAATTGCCAGTCAGGGTACATACATAAATCAACCAATGAATGCATATGTAAGTATTAATAAAACAACAAATCAATGTTTCTCCTTCTCTCTTTCTCAAATCAGTAAATTAAAAGATCTTTTAAAGGAGTATTATCCGTAAGATGGAAAGCTATTCAAACCAAATGTTTCATTATCGGGAAAAGTTTAAGTAAACTGTGGTAAAGCAAAAAAATATAACTGCACATAGTCATTTTAAGTTGTTATCTTGCAACTTGTCAAAATATATAAAAATTATATCCAATACAATGACAATTCCAAATTGCAAATATCATGTACCCAATTATATCAGTAACTATTATTGCACACAAACTACTTAAAGCTTAATGGATGAAAACAACTATACTTTTATTTGCTTACAATTCTGTGGGTTGGCAATTTGGACTGGGTTCAGCTGCATGGTGTGTCAGCTGGCCTGGCCTGGGATTACTCATGTGACTATAATCTGGCAGCTTGACTGGGGCTGGACAGTCTCAGATGCCTTCGTTCACAGGTCTGGATTTTGTTACCGGTTGAAGGGTGGTCCTTTATCTCTGTACATGGTCTCTCATAAGAGGGAGGCTAGGTCAAGCTTCTTTACATTTTGGTGGCAGCATTACAAGAGGGTAAGAGAAGATACGAGAATCTGCTGGTCAACACCAGTCATAAGGCCAGCTGAGAGTCAAGAAAAGAGGCAATAGGTTCCATATTTTGGTGAGAAGAATATCTAGGTCACATTGCAAAGAGATGGGTGGTCATTAAACAAATTACACACCAATGATTCACAGCCAGTCCCACAAGGGGCATTAAATTATATGTATGTACACTAATGAAAATTGATGAAAGATCCAAAAGCTCTACCAAGTTGTTTTCTACGTATTTTTTCTGTAAAATTGTTAGTTAAATTTTTAAAAACAGAAAAGAAATTTACGTTCCAAAATACATTCATTTGACCACACTAAAAGGGAACACAGAAGATTATTTGTGTACAAGGAGTGCTCATAAAAGGCACCAGACAAGTAACTCCAGAATCTTAGACTCTAATACCAGAGCAGATAGGGCAGGGACTGGATTGACTTTCCTGGTAGTTTTAAAGTTTTTCTGAAAGATTTCCTACAGTTTTTTATAGAAGAAAATGCTACATACTTTTGCTTATGAGGAAAGATTTTTATTTAATCTATAACTTCTTAGTAGCGTTGTCCTACACTATTAAAACAGCCCCCGCCCTTATTTTAGACTTCCACTCAATCAACGTGTCCTAACATTCTTATTTCTGAATGCTTTTACTTCACACCTATGTTCATTTGATACCCATTATTGTATTTATTTTACCATGTTGTACTAACCTACGATTTCTCCTAGATATGTGGATATACAGCTCCTAAAACTTAGGGTCACTAAAACTGAACTCATATTCCCCCACAAGCTACTGCACTTCTTGCCTCCCTCCGTTAATGCACCCTTATCATTTCTATGCACATCTAGTCCCATAACTCCAGAGTCACCTTTATTTCTTCCCTCTCACTCTCCTGCTGACATCAGGTTGGCTTCCTGAACCAGCTGAGTTGACCTCTGAAAAGTCTTTTCTGGCTGCTTCCATTCTAATCTTCAAGAACCCTTGTCAACTCTTGCTTGATATAGCTGCCTCTTATCTCTTCATGATTCTTTTCTATGCTTCATACTGACAACTGTATTATCTTGTTTAAATAGATCCATCGAGATAACCTGATGAGGAAATAAGTACCATCTGTCCTCTAGGCCGTCACGCCCTTGCGCTTTGTGTGCTAAAGCTTTGACACCAAGTCTGAGCTCTTGGAGAGAGAGGAGGAGAGGCAGATGGTTGAGGTTGGGATGCATTTACATTGCGGTGTAATGCTTGGTGGATTAAAATGTGATCTGCAGACCACCAGCACCAGCAGTACCAGGTAGTCTGCAGAAATGCAGAATCTCAAGTGCTACCCCAGACATACTGAGTCACAATGTGCATTTCAGCAATATCCCTAAATGCTTTGTGTGCACAGAAAAGTTTGGGAAGAATTCTAAGGGACACCCATTGTGCAACATGTTAATCCTGTTGGTCTCACTTCTTACTCCAGCAGTAGGCAAGAGTGGTCAAGAGTGGCCAGCTCACCTCTATAACTATATTTTGCCTTGGCCTCTTTCACTCCCTGTATCTCCCACTCCTGCTTCTAGGTCAACTACCTAAATAACTTCTGCACCCAAGTCCTTGTTTCAGGTTCTACTTTCAGGAAAACCCAGGCTCAGAAAATGAGAAAGTTGAGTTGGGCCTGAGCGAGCGGGGCAGCTGTGCTCTAGAGGTGTGGAACCGCAGCTGGTGGTGAAGAGGGGAAGGCATCGAAGGGACAGGCACCGAGCTTTGGGGGGAACACAGTGCAGACTGCTAGAGCTTAGTTTGGCAAAGCAGTGTATCCCACCGGAGGTTGCCAGCCCTCAAGGCCCGGCCAGCTTTATGGGTCTGAGATCTGTGCGGTCACACAGGGCCCCACATGCAGAAGGACCCTGCACGATGTTTAAGGCTCTGCTGTCACTATCTTGAATTTCTTAATATTTGAACAACGGCTCTACACTTTAATTTTGCAATGGGCTCTGCAAATTATGTAGCTGGTTCTGCTCCAGGGTAAAAAGAAGCAGCAAAGCTGAGGTCATACGCTGATTGCTTTATCTTTAGATACCAGTAAGTTCCCAGAACTCTTATATGATCCTAACAGAGTCAGGAAGGTAGGAAACATTCCTCCCCAACACCACCATTTCCAACAAAACTGGGGTTTTGCCAATTGTGGTAAATAAGGAATGAAGCAAATTTGATATCCTTTTGAAAAACAAAAGGATGTAACATTTCTTGCACTTCAGGTGTTAACAGAGAAAAATCTTACCCCTTCCATGAAAATTTTATTTCAATCTTCTGTTCAAAATTCTGTGGTGGTTCTTGCCCTGTCCAGGTAGTTCATTTTGTTGGAGCATTGTCCCATGCACCAGGGGGTTGTGAGTTCCATTCCCAGGCAGGACACATACCTAGGTTGCAGTTTGATCCCCAGTTGGGGCATATATGGGAGGCAACCAGTTGATGTTCTCTTTCTCTCCCCATCTCGCTCTCGCTCCCTGCCCGCCTTCCTCTGTCTCTAAAAATCAATAAATATATCCTTAGGTGGGGATTTAAAAATAATAAAGTGAAATAATAAAATAAAATAAAATTCTGTAGTGGCTCTCCATTTCCTAGAAACTAAAGTACAGACCCTGTAGTAAAGCATTCAAGGTTTTGCATGATCTAACACCACCCTTGTACTGCTGTCCACTAAATTCTTGCTTGGACCTTAAACTCTAGTCCCAGTAGTAAGTCTTTCCTACTACAACCTTGTCACCCATCCCCCCAGATTTCCTACCCAACTCCAAACAATCAACTACTGAGATTAGTTTCTTGTAAGAATACAGAAAACTTAAACATTTATACAAGCAAATAATATGTACTTTATTTTCCTTTCTTATACAAAAGGTAGCATACCATATTCACTATTCTATCCATTCTTTTATTTATGCTACTGCCCTTGGTCTGGGATATTTTTCTATACTATCTCCCTCACTAAGTCAAGCAGTCTTCAACACCCATTGCAAACACCTCTCCTTGAAGCTTTCCCAAATCCCACTAGTTGCAATTAAAGATTAAGATCCTGGAAAATTAAACAGAAAATTAATAATGAAACTGCATTTAGCTGTAATATCTCAAAGTATCTTTGTTTTTATTCAGCATTACAAAAGACAGAACCTATATATTAGGGAAAACCACATGAAAGTGATGTTATTTGACAGTTTTGACTTAAATGGCATTTCATATGGATGATCTAATATATTTAAATTTAAGTAGGACTTTTCCCTCAACTCTTTAGTTTCCTACAGAGTTCTTTCTTTTTCTACCAAGAAGCACAGCATTTAGTGACCTATATTCTTTCATTCCAATACTTTCCATTAATAATATTAACCTTGTATGAATCTAACACTTTCTAGGTTTATAATTGTCTTTTATTTCCATATTATATATGGCTCTTACTCAAGAGTAATGACCCTTCTTTTACTATGCCCACCATCCTTTTCACTAGTACTACCCGTACACATTCTTATGAACTTTACAACCCACTGCTTTGCTAAGCAAAGCATGAAGTCACCCAGACATTGCAGGCTGGTGTTGCTTTCATCTATGTTTCTCCTACTCTGCTTGCTAATCCTAGGTGAGGATGTAACAACAGCAGTTGATGCATCAAACAGATCATGCTGTCTATTAATTAATCACTTCATAACTAATTCATGTTAAGAAAATTTGTGCTGAAGTCCTGCTCTTGAAAATGGACCCTCAATGACCACCAGGAAGCGTGCCCTCCAACAGTTTTGGGCTTATAGGGAAAAAAACTCAGTGAGCAAAAGAGAAGAAAAGAATATCTGTCCAGTTAGAAAATGTTTGGACAAGAATTCTGATTGTCTTGCCCGGCATTATATGCCCATCCCTGGACCAGGCACTGTGGCCAGAGGGATAGAATAATATTATTGCCCACTGCTATAACCAAGGACCAGGTTACTAACATAAGAAGCTGCAGAGGAGAAGGCATCCTGAATAGATAACAATACCAATTACTACTCCATGTTGAATTGAAACAAATTCTCCTACCTGCACCTTCACTACTGGGTTTTGATTTACCTCTTGTATCATATATATATATACTTGTTATATAAACCAAGTTTATACATACTTGTTATATAAAACAAGTTTAATTTCTTTCCCAAAAGAAAACCTTCAAATGTGTTAACAGTGCATGTGTTCTCCCCATGTCTTTCCTTTTCCAGACAGTGACCTCACTGCTGGTTTCCTCTTGAGTGTCTGGCCATTCCTTCTTTTTCTCCTTTTCTGGCCCATCTTCTTTGGCCCTTACCCCACCTCAGGATGTTGGCCCTCTCTAGATTTTTCTGTAGCCTTTCTCTTCTTCACTACGCACTTTCTCCCTCGGTCAATTAAACATTACCACTAGTTCACCATACCAGCATTTTGGATTCTTTAATGTTCCATGATTTTTTTTTCAAATACCAGCAAAAGGTTATTTAGAGAGTCACAAAGGTAGAAGAAATGAGCCATGGAAGAAGTGAGTCACCTGGGCTGCATGGGCTCAGAAAATAAGTTACAGGGGCAAAAGAAGGGCCTTCGGAGCTCAGAAAAAAGGAAGCAAAGAGACACACCTAAAGGAAGAAGGTGTCAGTAGCTCTATATATAGAAAGAGTCTCCTCATGCTTTTTCTGACAGGGTTTACCTTGTCACAGTTATATTAAATATTGCAACACCCCTGCCCCTTAAAAATTTTATGAATTAGGTGGACCGAGACAAAAAAATATGGCCCAAATGAAAGACTAGATCAAAGCTCCAAAAATAGAACTAAGTGATGAAGAGATAGCCAACCTAACAGATGCAGAGCTCAAAACACTGGCAATATGGATGCTCACAGATTTGGTGGAGTATGGTTGCAAAAGGGAGGAAAAAGTGAAGGCTATGCAAAGTGAAATAAAGAAAAATATACACGGAATGGAAACCGGGACTCAAATCAACGGTTTGGAGCAGAAAGAAGAAATAAACATTCAACCAGAACAGAATGAAGAAACAAGAATTCAAAAAAAATGAGAGGCTGAGGAGCCTCTGGGGCAACTTTAAATGTTCCAACATCCGAATCATAGAGGCGCCACAAAGGGAAAAGGGAGAGCAAGACATTGCAAGCTTATTTGGAAAAATAATGAAGGAGAACTTCCCCAATCTGGCAAAGGAAATAGACTTCCAGGAAGTCCAGGAAGCTCAGAGAGTCCCAAACAAGTTGGACCAAGGAAGCACACACCAAGGTACACCATAATTACATTACCCAAGATTAAAGATATGGAGAGAATCTTAAAAGCAGCAAGACAAAAGGTGAGTGTTACCTACAAAGGAGTTCCCATCAGATTATCAGCTGATTTCTCAAAAGAAACCTTACAGGCAAGAAGGGGCTGGAAAGAAGTATTCACAGTCATGAAAGGCAAGGACCTACATCCAAGAATACTCTATCTGACAAAGCTGTCATTTAGAATGGAAGGGCAGATAAAGTGCTTCCCCAGTAAGGTCAAGGTAAAGGAGTTCATCATCACCAAGCCCTTATTAAAGGAAATATTAAAGGGACTAACCTAAGAAAAAGAAGATCAAAACTATGAACAGTAAAATGACAACAAACTTACAACTATCAACAACTGAACCTAAAAAACAAAAACAAATAAGCAAACAACTAGAGCAGGAGCAGAATCACAGAAATGGAGATTACATGGAGGGTTATCAGCAGGGTCCAAGAGTGGGGAGGATGGGGGAAAAGGTACAGGGAATAAGAAGCATAACTGGTAGGTACAAAATAGACAGGGGGAGGTTAAGAATAGTACAGCAAATGGAGAAACCAAAGAACTTATATGTATGACCTACAGACATGAACTAAGTGGGGGAATGCTGGTGGTGGGGGGTGCAGGGCAGAGGGGAAATATAAAATTAAAAAAAAATTTTTAAAGTATAAATTATTTCATCATTTGTAAAACATAGAATTGCACTTATCACATAAAAGATAGACAGTGTCTTAGTCTGTTCCAGCTGCTATAACAAAAATATCATTGACTGGGTGGCATAAAAAATAAGCATTTATTTCTCACAGTTCTGGAGGTTGGGAAGTCCAAGATCAAAGCACAGACAGATTTGGTGTTTGGGGGATTCCTGGTTCACAGATGGCAGTCACAACAGAAAGGGCCCTAATCCCATTCATGAGGGCTCCATCCTTATGACCTAATCACCTCTCAAAAGGCCAACCTCCAGATACCATCACAGTCGGGATTAGGTTCAACATATGAACTTTGGGGGAACACAAACATTCACTCTACAGCAGCTGTCTGCTGTCGTTGAAAAAATAAGTGGTTTCAATACCTCAGGTCACAAGAAGTTAGGAGTTGGTCAGTGCAGTGCTAGTGTAGAAGCTCCCCAGCACCATCCATGATCATGGTCCTACTACAACAGATATTGTACTATTTCCCTGCACTTTATTAAAAGTACAGTCATACCTCAGTGCTTGTTGGTTTTAGAACTCAACAAATTCTGTACTCATCTCATTTTGATGAGAAAAAAATGTTTTAGCACTCAGCACTTGCTTGGGGCTCGTCACACTTGCTGGGACTTGTATGAGTCACAACACTGCCCTGCAAGAGAAAATGCTTCATCGCTTATCGTTCGCTTGGTACTTGTCAGTTTTGGCATTTGTCATGAGCTCTGGAGTGAATTAACAAGTGCCGAATAACCACTGCATTTTGTAAGCTATAAAGTGTTGTATGAGCATGAATTGCTAAAAATTAATCCTTAGATTTTTCTATCTGGACTTTCTAAGATCCTCTCTTCCAACTGGCTTCTGAGCCTGCAAGCCCCTTCCTGGCTCCTGTGCCCTCCAGCCTTGAAATAAGCTCCCTGAAGTCCCTTTGTTCTTTCATAAAACATATATTGATAAAAAGCAATTTTACAAGATAAGCAAAAATACACTATTGCTTCACCTTTCCTTTAGCAGGCTTTTCCTTTCTTCTGTTTCAAGCTCCCACCTCTGGAGAAATCCATGTGCCTAGCCCTGATTACCTTGAGCTACCTGCCCTTATCCCACTTTACATGTAGAAAGCAATTCCATTTGCACTGTATTTAACTCACAGATGAAAAGGGACATACATGAGTTTATAACAATCCTCTATTATGGAGCTTGTCTGCAAATAACACTATGTACACTGAAAGTGGGAGTGATAAATCAGTACAACTTCTTTGAAGGGCAATTTGAAAAATACATCAAAATATCTTTTAAATGTTCCCATCCCTTGACAAGGCAATTCCTCTTTTAGAGAATTTCTCCTAAGGAAATTACCAGTGATAATAATATGTACGATCACGTGATAGAATCAAAGATGGTCAAAAAAGCCTTCTTTGGAATCTCAAAATTAGGTGATTGATTAAACTGATGATTATATATCTAATATTACTGATGTTGCAGAAATGCATCAACTAAAATGAAAAAATTTTCAGAATATATTGCCAAGAAGGCAATTTATTTAAAAAGTATATATTGTCCTATTATTCTATTTTTGTTTCTTTTAAAAATACATAGAAGGAGTTCTGGAAAGGTTTCCACTCAGGTTCTTATAGATAAATGAGATTACAAGGCTATGATTATTATAGTCTCTTCTTGCTTGGTCATGTTTTTCTATTTTTCTCTGAAGATCACCAATTATGGAAAAACCGGTCTTCTCATGTTACACCCTGACCATCTCTGCTCAAACAACTGCAGAACTATCAAGAATTTCAGGTTTCACAGCTTGATACTCTGATGCAAACAATTTGCCCTAATTTCAACAGGTTTACCTATTTGCTAAAGGAATGAAGACTGCAAACCTCACTGTCTCCAGAATTCAATAGTGTTTTATTAAAATTTGATATTGTTTCCTTTAAAAAAGAGCTCTCTACATTTACTTCTCTAAGATACATGGTGAAATATGGCAAAGTGTTCTGTGCATCCTAGATTTTCTCAGTTATAGCCTCTGTCTACTTAGTTTTTGAAATATCATTGGCACACAATAAAATCATTACTGGTGCCCTGGCTGGGTGGTTCAGTTAATTGGAGTATATTCCTGTACACCAAAAAATGTTGAGGGTTCGATCCCTGGTCAGGGCGCATGCCTAGTTTGTGGGTTTGGTCCCCAGTTAGGCACTAGTGGGAGGCTGCTGATTGATGTTTCTCTCTCTTTCTCTCTCCTTTCTGATCTCTCTAAAATCAATAAACATATCCGTGAGTAAAGATTATAAAAAACCATTATCATCAGCAATCCCATTATTGAGTACTTACAATATGCTAAGCATTATACTATGTACATTATATGAATTACTCAATTTGAACTTCTCGGCCCATTTTGAGCTTTGAGGCAGCTCAAACATGTACATATTTAAGTCAGGTTTTATTATTAGCCCCTGTGGTGGACAAGTGTAAGTGACCAACTCAGCACTTCACTTCCCCATTTTCTACCAATGCTCTGGAAAATGGGGATAATGACAGTATATGACTCATAGGATGTCTGTGAGTTTTAGCTAAGTAAATACAAGACTATCATAAATAAAGCTGCTACACACATTCATATACAAGTCTGTATAGATATATGCTTTCTTTTCTCTTGGGAAAATAGCTAAGAGTGGAATGGCTGGGTGAGTTTTAAATTTTAGCCATTCTAGTGAGTGTGTACTGGCATCTCATTGTGATTTTAATTTATCTTTTACTAATGGCTAATTATGTTGAGCACCTTTTCATATATTTATTTGTTGAACATATACTTTATTTAATTAATTGCCTATTTAAATCTTTTGCCAACTTTTGCCTGGGTGTTGGATTGCTTATAATTGAGTTTTGAGAATTTTATATATTCTGATTCAAGACTTCTACCAGATACATGACATGAAAATATTTTCTTTCGGTCTTGGCTATGCCTTTCATTCTCTTTACAGTGTCATTGGAAAAATAGAAGTGTTAGGACTTCGGGCCAGGATGGAGGCATAGGTAGATAAACCTTGTCTCCTCACACAACCAAAAGAAGGACAGCACAAATTTAAAAACAAAAAATAACCATAACTGCCAGAAAATCGAACTGTATGGAAGTCTGACAAGCAAGGAGTTAAAGAAGAAACATTCATCCAGACGAGTAGGAGGGGTGGAGGCGGGCAGCTAGGGCAGAGAGGACACATGGTAAGGCTGTGACTGGTGGACCAGGCAGTCCCACACTTGTATGCAGATAAACCAGGAAGAACAACTGGCGAGTGAGAGAGATCATGCAACCCAGGGTTCCAGCACAGGAAAAGAAAGCCTCAAAACCTCCACTGGTAAAAACCTGTGGGGGTTGTGGCAGCTGAGAAACGTCCAGTCTCACAGGAGAGTTCGTTTGAGAGACCCACAGGGTCCTAGAAGGTACACAAAACCACCTACCGGGGAATCAACACCAGGAAGGCCCAGTTTGCTTGTGAGTAGTAGGGGAAGTAACTGAAAGCCAGCCAAGAGCTAAGCAAGCAGCATTATTCCCTCCCAGACCCCTCTCCCACATACAGCGCCACAGGGTAGTGACGTGGTAGCCCCGCCCTGGTGAATACCTAAGGCTCTTCTCACAATGTAATAGGTGCTCTGAGACAAAAAAAAAATACCGCCCAATCAAAAGCACAGATCAAAGCTCCAAAAATAGAACTAAGTGATGATGAGATAGCCAACCTAACAGATGCAGAGTTGGAAACATTGGTAATCAGGATGCTCACAGAAATGGTTGAGAATGGGTGGAAAATAGAGGAAAACGTGAAGGCCATGCAAAGTGAAATAAAGAAAAATACACAGGGAACCAACAGTGAAGGGAGGGAAACCAGCAATCAAATCAATGATTTGGAGCAGAAGGAAGAAATAAACATTCGACCAGAACAGAATGAAGAAACAAGAATTCAGAAAAATGAGGAGAGGCTGAGGAACCTCTGGGACAACTTTAAACATTCCAACATCTGAATCACAGGGGTGCCAGAAGGGGAAGAGGAAGAGCAAGACATTGAAAGCTTATTTGAAAAAAATAATGAAGGAGAACTTCCCCAATCTGGCAAAGGAAATAGATTTCCAGGAAGTCCAGGAAAACAAGTTGGACCCAAGGAAGTACGCACCAAGGCACAACATAATTACATTACCCAAGATTAAAGATATGGAGAGAATCTTAAAAGCAGCAAGACAAAAGGTGAGTGTTACCTACAAAGGAGTTCCCATCAGATTATCAGCTGATTTCTCAAAAGAAACCTTACAGGCAAGAAGGGGCTGGCAAGAAGTATTCAGTCATGAAAGGCAAGGACCTACATCCAAGAATACTCTATCTGACAAAGCTGTCATTTAGAATGGAAGGGTAGATAAAGTGCTTCCCAGATAAGGTGAAGTTAAAGGAGTTCATCATCACCAAGCCCTTATTATATGAAATGTTAAAGGGACTTAACTAAGAAAAAGAAGAAGGTCAAAACTATGAACAGTAAAATGACAACAAACTTACAACTATCAACAACTGAACCTAAAAAACAAAAACAAACTAAGCAAACAACTGGAACAGGAACAGAATCACAGAAATGGAAATCACATAGAGGGGTATCAGCAGGGAGGGGGAGGCGGGAGAATGGGGGAAAAGATACAATAAGAAGCATAACTGGTAGGTACAAAATAGACAGGAGGAGGTTAAGAATAGTACAGCAAATGGAGAAACCAAAGAACTTATATGTATGACCCATGGACATGAACTAAGTGGGGGGGAATGCTAGTGGGAAGGAGGGTGCATGGTGGAGGGGAATAAAGGGGAGAAGAAAATGGGACAACTGCAATAGCATAATCAATAAAATATACTTAAAAAAAATTTAAAACTCAATAAAAATTTTTTAAAAACAAAAAGAAAAAGAATGCTAGAGATGAAAATTCCTCATGAACAAATTCTATACAAAATGTTAGCAAATTAAATTCAACAGCATATTAAAAGGATAAAACATCATATGACTAAATCAAATTTATCCCTGGAATGCAAGATTGGTTTAACACTTGAAAATCAATAAATATACATCAACATATGAGCTAAAATTAAAAATCATGTTCTCATCTATATAGATGTCAAAAAAGCATTTAACAAAATTCAAAATCTATTCTTTTCTTTAAAAGGCTTTATTTATTTACTGTTAGAGGGAGGGGAAGCAAGGGAGAAAGACAGGGAGAGAAACATCAATGCCACGGGACCTTGCCTACAACCCAGGCATGTCCCCTGACTGGGAATCAAACCAGCAACTTTTTGGTTTGCAGGCCAGTGCTCAATCCACTGAGCCACACCAGACAGAGCTCAACATCTATTCTTGATAAACACTCTCAGAAAACTAAAATTAGAAGGGAACTTCCTCAGTCTCATAAAGGTTGTCTAAAGAATCTATGGTTGCTGTCATACTTAATGGTGAAAACAAACATTAATACTTCTCACGTAAGAAGAAGAATCAGATAAGATGTGTCTTCTCTTATCACTTTAATTCAACACTGTACCAGTTTTCTAGCAGTGCAATTAGGCAATATAAGAAATAAAAGACACCCAGAATGAAAAGTAAGAATTCAAACTGTTTTTATTTATAGATTACATAATCATCTATGTAAAACAATATGATGGAATCTTTTTTTTAAAAAGTTAGACCTAATAATTAATACCAGTAAGGTTTCAGGATATAAGATCAATATACAAAAATCAATTGTATTTCTCTGTACTAGTATTTAAGTAACTAGAAATTTAAATATAAAAACATTACTATATACTATAACAAAAATATTAAATACTTAAGATATAAACTCAACAAAAGAAGTGAAATATGTGTACACGAAAACTATATAAAATATTGCTGAAAGAAATGAAAGAAGAGCTAAATAAATGGAAAGATATATCTTGTTCATGGATCAGAATATTCAATACCATAAAGATGTCAACTGCCCTCAAATTAATTTATAGATCTATAAAATGCCAATAACACTCCCAGGAGGACTTTTTGTAGAAACTGACAAGTTGATTCTAAAACTCCTATAGAAATGCAAAGAATCTAGAATATCCAAACCACTGTGAAAAAGACAAACAAACCTGGAGGCACAGCACTCTTGATTTCAAGAATTGTTATAAGGCTACACTAAACAAGGCATTATAAACATAAAGTTAGAAAAACAGATCAGTGGAATAAAACAGAAAGTCCAGAAATAAACCCAATCATATGTGTATGTCTAGGTAACTAATATTTTAACAAAGGTACAATGGTAATGAGGTGGAGAAAGGATAGTCTTTCAACAAATGGTGCTGGAACAGTTGCACGTACATACGCAAAAAAAAAGAACTTTGATCCATATCTCATACCATATGCAAAATTGAACTCAAAATGGGTCATAGACTTAAATGTAAAAACATGAATCTATAAAACTTTTGGAAAAAAATAGGAGTAAATCTTTCTGACTATGGGTTAGGCAAAGACTTCTTAGATATAACATCAAAAGTACTGGTGTGGCTCAGTTGGTTGGGTATCATCCCACAAAGCAAAAGGTCACCAGTTTGATTCAGGGCACATGTCTGAGTTGCAGGTTCTGTCCCCAGTGGAGACATGTACTAGAGGTAACTGATCAATGGTTTTCTCTCACATCAATGTTTCTCTTCCTCTCTCTCTCCCTCCATTCCCCTCTCTCTAAAAATAAATAAATAAAATGCTTCTTTCAACAAGTAAAATCCATAAAAGAACCAGTTGATTAATTGGGCTTGGTTAAAATTTAAAACTTCTACTCTTTAAATGACACTCTTAGGATAATAAAAAGACAAGACATGGACTGGGAAAAATATTTGTAAAACACATGTCTGTTAAAAGACTTGTATCCAGAGTATGTATTTTCAAAACTCAACAATGAGATAACAAACCAACCAATAAAGACCTGAGTAAAAGATTTGAACAGACTATTTAAGATATACAGATGGTAAATAAACACAAGAAAAGTTGCGCAGCATCATTAGTTATTAGGAAAATGTAAATTAAAACCACAATGAGATAACACTACATAGCTTTGGAATGGCTAAAATTAAAAAGATTTACCATACCAAGGATTGAGGAGGAAGGGAAGAAGTGAACCCCTTGTGAATTTCTGGTGACAATGTCAATATTACAACCATTTTGGAAAACACTTTGGCAGTTTCTTAGTCGAACATACAAGGAACATATGATCTACTCAGTCCACTCCTAGATATTTACTCAAAAGAAAAATAGTTATTGACCATATAAATACTTGTACACAAATGTTACAGAAGTTTTATTTATAATAGCCCCAAGCTGGAAACAGCTCAACTGTCCATCAACAGGTGAATGGATAAATAAACCAGCATATTCATAAAATGGAATGCCACTTGGTAATAAAAAATGAACTATTGCTACATATAACAACATGGATGAATTCTTAAAATTATCATGCTGAGTAAAAGAAGCCAGTCAAAAAAGAATACCTACTGTATGATTAAACTGTTGATATTCAAAACTAATCTATAATGACAGAAAGGAAATTGGTGACTGCTTGGAGATAGGGGACAGGTAGATGTGGGGGGTGGGGATTACAAAAGTACATGTGAAAACTTTTGGAGGTGAGAGAATTGCTCACTATTTTGATTTTAGTGATGATTTCATGGGTATATACTCATATAAAATTGTACATTTTAAACATATGCAGTTTATTATAAACTATATAAACTTCAGTAAAATTTATATGCATATAAACTTTGTATATAAAATTATACTTCTTCATTGAGGTGTAAATTACATATAATAAACTATATATAAAACTGTTGTTTTAAAACTTGGTCTCAGAAGTGAAAAATGTTACTTTCTCTCATGTTTCACTGGCCAGTGAAAGTCAAACGTTCACACCTCACTATAAGGGGTCAGGAAAGTGCATTCTTACCACATGCCTGGATAGAGTTGAATATTTGTGTTTGCGTATAGTTCTAATGAGTCCTAATGACTCAGAAGTAAGCACACTGTTTTTTTATAAATAGAACACTTGTCCCAGTTGTTATGCAACAGAATTCACATTTATCTGTAGAACCAACAAACAATAGTAGACTTAGCAACCCTCACTCAAAAGTCCTGCAAAGATTCAGTTGTTTTACTTATAATAGTGAGGAATACAAGTTAAATTATATTGGCCAAGTAACCCAGATTTTTACCTACTAATTCTGAAATTAATGTTTCTTAGAACCTAAGAAAATAAACAGAAGCAAGAGAAAACATGAATAACCATTTGGTTTAGTTCCTGTCTCCTAGATGATTAAGTTTAATGCCATAGAAGACGGATGGAGGGTCAGAAATTTTATAATGATAAATTCAGCCTCCTAAATTTATTCTCTTTATGATCAAGAAATTGTTTCTCATGTCTGACTAAAAAAATTTTTTTTAATTTAAACTAATTTATTTTTGTTGTGGTCTTACCAGTCACTTTGATGAGTTGGTCAGGACTATTGCAAAAGTTCTATGGCATAGAAAAAGATTAACATCCTTATTGTAGAAAAAACTCTTGCACATCAGTAAGGAAAAAATATAAACATTTTACTTCTTTTTCTAGCAACATGACAAACTGTATTACTACAGCCTCTACCTCACCCTTAGCAGGGCTTCTTTCTGAAAAACACATAGAAAGGCTGCATCTGCTCATTTTCTGTAGTTTTTATGTGTACTTTAAAATATTTCTAATTTTTTAAAAGAAAACAAAAATCTTAATTAAAAATGGTCTATGGACACAAGCAATTTAGAAAGGAAAATTTATGTGACAGTAAACATATAAGATGAGAAAAGAAGTAATTCATTATTCAAGCAGTAATTTAAATAAAAGTAGCAATGAGATGTCATTTCAGCTGTAAAATTAGCAAATATATGTTAAAAATGAAAATATTCAGTGTCCTTAAGGGTATCAAACCTCTATTTACAGTAGGATAATCAATTGGTACAAACTTCACTGTGTGAGAATGATGAGAGTGTGCATGTTCATAATTATTTCCTCTTGCTAATATGTATTTTCCAAGTTTCTGTAATAAACATGTACTATTTTGTAACAAAATATACAGTTTTAATTGAAAGCAACATTGCTGCTATTTTAAGGTTCTCTCTTTCCCTTCTCTTCTCCATGCTAACCAACTCTAATTTCTTTCATCTTTCCTTACAAGGTCTATTTTTGCTCTGAAAAACATTATTTTTCAGGGTTTTCAGAACTTTTTTCATTCTCTCCATGTTCTCAGTTCAGTTGAGCTTAACGTTCTGAATCAGTCTACCATAGCAGGTTTGAATTTTTGAAAAATGCTTTTCTGGTTTCTCTTTTAAATTGTAGTTATATCTGCATTGCATATCGCCTAAAGCATCCATTAGCTAGATTGACATTTAAAAACATGTTCATAGTAACTGTATTCTTTTGTCCAAAAATACTTATTAAGTACCTTTTATACACTCTGTGTCCCAGCAGAGATGTATGGGTATCTGTGTATATGTGGGTAAATACTCTACATGTGTATGTCCATTTGTATAAAACATGTGCCAGTTACTGGGTTTAGTACCTTATAAGCTTTACTTCGTTAAGTCATCACAACAATCTTATAAGATCATTATATTATTTCTAGTTCATGGATAATGTTTAAGGGGAGCTGTAATATGCCACAGAATAGTTGGTAAGAGTAGGAAGCTAAGCCTTGCAGATGGTATCCAGGAAGGGAAGAAGGTAGAGAAATCAAACTGTGGTTTCAATAATTTTATCCCACATGGCAGGCTTCAAGGGTGTGTGAACAGAAGCAGTGGCGTAAGACCCCATGTTCAGACAGACCCCACACTTGGTGTTTAATGCTCTGCAGTTTCCATCTTGAAATTCTAAGTACTTTTTCTTTAAATTTCTGTTTTGTAAATGAAGTCTGACAAACATTGGAAGCATGTGCCTTGGGGTCGTCAGCTCCCAGGCCATCTGCCTGCTCTCATCTCCCACTTGCTGGCAGCATCACCTGGTGCCTGGGGTCTTGCCCCACCTCACCCTCTCCACGTCTGCCATCCAGACTGTGGCCACTGCCTCCTTCCACCCAGGGTGGCAACCAGGTTGTGTTCTGCTGTGAGACCCATGTTATGAGGTCCATGTTCTGTTGTGACCCTCTGCCCCCAATGGGGCCCACGAAGGTTGGGGTGGGCCACATGCACCCCAGGAATGCTTTTTGGCAAGCTGTGGGTGACAGCAGTCATCCCTGCCAGCGCTGACAGCACTACAACTGTTGGGGGGAAAAGGGAGGACTCGCTAGGTAAGGGCCTCTTGCCCACCCCCAGTCTAGATACTGCGCATGTCTGGTGCTGAGGCTGCAATCTGCTTCGTGATTCACCGGCTGCTGCAGGGGTCTGCAGCTAGGAGGAGGGGACCATGGCTGGAGGGACGGGGTCCAGGTGCCTGACAGGACCTGCACTCACCCTACGAGTATCCCCTGTCCAAGAAAATTACGATAAATAGCAAATTTAAAAATGCCATGACAGGTCAAGAGAGCAAGTGAGAAAGAAAGGAAAAGCTTCACGTAGTACCACTAACATTGCATTTTTTTCTGTTTTCTAAACAATGGGATTGTCTTTTCATTTTGTACTGGGCAGGAAAATTATGTAGCCAGCCCTGCTGTCCTACGGTCAGACCACATGTCATTGTAGCTGCAGATGACAGAGGAGGAAACAGTTTACTCTAAGAGGAAAGGTGATTTATTTGATTACTCCACCCTTATTTACCTTTGTCTTCAAAGTGTTTATACACAGAGTCCTACTGCTTGCTGTTCCTGGCACTGGAAGATGACGCACTGGTGACTGCTATCTGGCTGGCTGGCCAGAGGAGAAGGCTGTTTATTATACGGACGGTAGTGTACAAAGTACAGCTGCCCCAGGGTGCATTCCTTTCAGCCTTATTGAAAGCCACTTTCTGTAGGGATCTCTCCAGTGAAAAAAGTTTCCTCCTTTAGAAGATGCCTGCTTGAGTGCCAAACAGTTTCTGACACTGCTTCCGCCACACTGCTTCTTCCTGCAGAAAACTGCCTTAATGCCCTGGAAAAAGCAACTTGGTACTGATGCTGTGGTGACAGTCAGTCAACAGGATCATCTCCATAGAAAGGACGGACAGTTCTCACAATCACAGCAAGGCATGTCCCTGGAGAAGGCACTCTTGGGTTTATCGGATTTTCTCACACAAACAAGGTAGTTAGGTAGCTACATACCTAAGGGTTAATCTGAACCCTTCTCTGTTAACGGCCATAAGTGCCATATTCAAATTAGCTATAAGTTATATAGTTGTATTCTGTCCAATAGTAAGATTTCAAAATGTAAATAATTCTGATAATAAGGAAATATGCCTTATAAGTTTTCAGTTAATTTCGTTTCACTGTTTATGAGATTCCTCCCGAAGGTTGCTTATGCATGGATGGGAAGTATGGGGAGAAGAGGGCCATAAAAGGGCGGAGGAGCTATGGGCAGGGAGGGGAGACTCGAGGGGACAGTAGGCTTTGGGGGATATGCACTGTGTGGCATCACCTCCTAACAGTGTGTACCTGGCAAAGAGCTCCCAGGAGAAATTGCTGAAGAGTGAGCTACTCTAGGTCAAGGGCTACCCTATTATATTTTTATTATTAGTTATTAATGAAACAAACATTTGTATCCTTGAAATGAGAAATATCAAATATGTTTTTATGCTAGAAACCAACTTAAAATCACTCGTTTATCTTCCTCAAACCTATGTTTAGCTGGGCATAACCAGGTATAAGGTGGTAAACACCTAACTTATCTACATAGGACTTAGATTTCTAGTCATTTTTTAAACCATTTCTAGCCATTTCAACCCACGCCTCCCTTTATTTATTTTTTTATCCAAATGTGTTCCTGATAATGAAGTAAGGGAGAAAAGTAAAGAAAATGGTGCTATTTCCTTTCCATTTATCTGCCACTCTCCTTGCCCCCACCAGAAGGCAAAGTATGAAATGTTGGGGCCTTTTCCTATGTTCCCTGCCTAACATTCTGAAGTTTCTGCAGGTCCTACCCTTCCTCCTCTAGCTCTGTGGAACTGATTGCATCTTAGATGCAGAGAGCTCTATAGTCAGAAAACACTAGAGGCAGAAAATCAGAATAAATCCCAGTGGCCTCAGGACCTGTTGTAGTACAAAGGTCTCAGGACACACTTCCTGGCCACCCAATCTGGAGAGGGCTGGTGGCTATTGATAAGGGTCAGACCTGAAGGGGTTACACATCACTACTTGCCTTCTATTGGCCACAATTCAGTCACTTACAGCACCTCACTGCAGGAAAGACTAAAAGCTGTGGTCTGTGGCACTTCTTCTGCCACACTAAACAGCTGATGCCACAAAACCCAGGAAAAGTTCAGAAATTGGAAGAATAACACTTTGGAAACCTAGAGAGGTGGGTAGGGCTGAAAACTGGGAGGCTTGCTGACAGTTTCATTAGGTACAGTTAGACCCTGTACAGCCAGGCACTTGCCCCTCTCCCACCCCAGAAGCAGATGGGAAGTTTATCCTTTGAAGTAGACATGCAGGATGTGGACTTGGAAACTCCAACACAGCTATGTGAAGGAGGTAAGGAACCCTACTGAAAACCATGATAGTAAAGTTCAAGCCTAATGTCTAAGACTTGATATTCCCAGCCTCTTTCTCCCACTCAGTTCCAGGATGCTTAAAGCCATACTTGAACTTTCCAAGCAAGATTCCTTTTCAACAAAAGCAAATAGCCTAGGAGAAGGGACTTATAGATCCTCCCGGTGAAATGGCTGGGCCCTGACCATTCACACTCCAATGAGCCCCATGCACTCTCAGAGAATCTTCCAGTGAGCTTTTCAGTGCCTCACATTTATGAACGTGTGAACAAAGAGAAAGCCAAAAATTATCAAGTAATTAAAGACAGCCTCTACAATGAAAGACAAAGTCTAAAATACACAAAAACAAAATGAATGCAGATCTAAGAGGCAACATAAAGAGCAAAAGAAACCTTACGGGAAAAAAACTTATTAGTTAATATCTTCAGAGAGATATGAGTATGTATTGCATACATAAAACAAAAGGAAAAACTAGGTTGCTATTAAAAAGCACATCCCTGTGACAAGAAAGAGCTTTCGAAAATTAAAAAATAGGATAGACAAAGTTATGAATTCAGTAGAAGGGGTGAAAGAAAAAGTTGAAAAAGTCTCCCAGACAGTAGAACAAAAGGCAGAGAAAACAGGAGAAATAAAAGTATAAAATTATAGGATCAATTTAAAAGTTTCAACATTTCACTGATGGGAATTCCAAAAAAGTGAAATAATGGACAGGAGATATTATCAAAGAATTTCCCAGAACTGAAGGTCATGAGTTATGGGCCCACTGGGTATTCAACACAATGAAATAAAGGAGACTTGCAATAATGCACATCATTGTAAAAGTTCAGAACATCAAGAATGAACAGAAGAGTTGAAAAGCTTACAGAAACCACAAAAGAAGTAACAGCAGAAACCAGAAGATAATGGCAATGCCAAAAACCAAACAATCCAATTAAAAAATGGGCAAATGACCCAAATAGACACCTCTCCAAAGAGGACATACGGATTGCCAATTGACATATGAAAAGATGCTCAAAGTCACTATTCATCAGAGAAATGCAAATTAAAACCATGAGATATTACCTACACCTGTCAGAATGGCTATCATCAAGAAATCAACAAACAGCAAGTGTTGGCGAGGACGTGGCAAAAAGGGAACCCTTGTGCACTGTTGGTGGGAATGCAGATTGGTGCAGGCGCTGTGGAAAACAATATGGACTTTCCTCAAAAAATTAAAAATGGAACTGTATAATGACCCAGCATTTCCACTTCTGGGTATATATCCAAAGAAACCCAAAACACTAACTCTAAAGAATGTACGTACCCTTATGTTCACTGCAGCATTATTTATAAGAGCCGAGATTTGGAAGCAGCCCATGTCCATCAGTGTATAAAAAATCTGTAGTAACATTTACATAATGGAATACTAGATGGCTGTAAAAAAGAAGGAAATCTTACCCTTTGCAACAGCATGGATGGACCTGGAAAGCATTATGCTAAGTGAAATAAACCAGTTGGAGAAAGATATCATATGATTTCACTTATATGTGGGATCTAATGAACAAAATAAACTAACAAACTAGAAACGCTCATAGGTAGAACAGACTGACAGCCGTGAGACGGAAGAGCGGTCACAGGATTAAGTGAAAAGGGTGAAGAGATTAAGCAAAAAACAAAAAACAAAAAACAAACAAAAAACAAACCCTCATAGACACGGACAATAGTATGGTGATTACCAGAGGGAAATGGAGTGTTGGGAGAGGTAGAAGTGGGTAAAGGGGGGAGAAATGGTGATGGAAGGAGAGCTGACTTGGGGTAGTGAAAACACAGTACAATGTGGTCACAATTCTAATATATACATGGTGTACTATAGAATTAGATACCTGAAACCTATATAATTTTATTAACCAATGTCACCCCAATAAAATTAAAAAGTAAAAAAACAAAAGAAGATAATGTATTGATGCCTTCAAAATTCTAAAAGGAAATGATTTCCAATTTAGAATTCTATACTTGGCCAAATTATCATTCAGATATGAAGGGTAACTGCAACCAACTCTTAAATGGTTCCAAAAAAAATATGTATATACAATAAAGAGAAAAGACATGATAAAGCAAATAGAGCAAAAATGTTCAAAAATGGTGAGTTGCTAAAGGTATTAAGGAGGTTTGGGTAATATTCTTGAATGTTTTTAAGTTTGAAAAAAAAGGATAAGAGTAAAATAAAGGAATTTTTAAATGTGTAAGGTCTCTAAAGTTTATCTCCAGGTCCACTCTTTCACTAAACCACTATAGAATGGGATGTGTTCCATGCAAACAAGGAAGTGAAAGAATAAAGTACCATGGGATTAAGAAAACACAATCCAGCTGTCTAGTTGGTCTTGGGAGTAACCAGTCTAGCCTGGAGCAGGAGGACCAAGGACAGAGGTTTATTTCCAATGAAATATGGAATTGATAGATTAGCCATTGGAGTAGTTTTACAGTTCAGACAGCAATGAATAAGTGGACAGGACCCTAGAAAATAGAATAAAGCAAAATTTGAGTTAATTATTAACTCCAGGGAAAATGAACAATTGCATAAGAATGGAAATATAAATGATGTGGTTTAGCCATGAACAAGATTTATATGGTCATATTAATATAAAAGTGAATATATAATATAATCACACTGGGAATGAGTGGAGGAAAATGGTATATGAATAGTGGTATAAAAGAGATCATTCCTTGCCCTGGCTGGTGTGGCTCAGTTGGTTGGAGCCTTGTCCCATAACAAAAAGGTTGTGGGTTCAGTTCCTGGTCAGGGTACATACATAGGCTGCAGGCAGAGGCAGATTAAGGTCAGTTGAGGCCCTGGGTGCAGAAGAAAATATTGGGACCCTTAAAAAAAAAGAGAGAGACAAGGAAAATAAAAATACATGCCTTCAGAAGTCGGGGTCCAGAGCACACATCCCGTACACCCTGAATACCCGCTGTTAAATCCGCCTCTGGCTGCAGGTTCAATTCCCAGTCCAGGCATACAGGAGACAACCAATCAATGCTTCTTTCTTGTGTTGATGTTTCTCTCTCCCCTTCTCTCTCTAAGAGCAACGAAAATATGTCCCTGGGTGAGGATTTAAAAAAGAGAGATCATTCCTCATATTCCACAGAAAGAAATCAATAAATAAATTATAAAATGGAAAAAATCAAGAAAAGAAGTAGAAACCTATTATTGGAAAAACAGGAGTAAACGTGAGAAAAATGCTTAAAGAATTGTTTCTGAGAAATGGGAAACATAGTGGATAGGGTTAAGAAGAGGATCTATTTTTTTTTTAATATTTTTTTTTTTTTTTTAGAGAGGGGAAGGGAGATTTTCAATCTCACCTGGAGATCGAAAATCACTGTTTTCTGGGTTTCATCCTCTACCACCTCAAACCAACTATGCCAAAAAAAGAGAGGGAGAGAAACATCAATGTGTGGTTGCCTCTTGTGCGCCCCCTGCTAGGGACCTGGCCCGCAACCTCAGCATGTGCCCTAGACTGGGAATCAATCCAGAAACCCTTTGGTTCGCAGGCAGGCATTCAATTCACTGAGCCACGCCAGCCAGAGCTATTTTTTACACTTAATCCTCGCCTGAGGACATGTTTTTATTAATTTTAGAGGGGGAGCGTAGGAGGGGGGCGGAGAGAGAGAGAGGGAGAGAAATCAATGAGAAACATAGATTGGTTGCCCTCCAATGTGCCCCAACCACAGGGATCAATCCCACAACCTAGGTATGTGCCCTGACCAGAATTGAACCTGCAACCTTTTGGTGTTTGAGACAACACTCCAACCAACCGAGCCACACAGGCTAGGGCAAGATTCTATATATATATTTTTATTAGTCGGATTTTTCTGGGACAGTTCTAGTTTATCCTTGTGAGTGTAGCATAATTTTATTATCATTGCCCGTTTTGCTCTCAAGATTGTCCCAATCTGGATGAAGCCTTGAAGTGTAATATGAGTTTTAAAACTATGTATGGGTAAAAATTTGATAAAAAAATAAGGTAAGAAGAGAGGGCTCTTTGGATCCTAAATAAAATAAATCTGTTTCATCCAGTTCAGCCAAAGACTTTAATTTCTTTTCCTCTAAAATTAACTCTTCATTTAAAATTAAATTTAAGCAGTATGCCTGTTTCAAAGCACTTTTTACATTTACTACCTCGTTTAATCCTTACAACAGCTTCATGGGGTAAACATCCTCTCCCATTTTATAGATGATAGAAATGTGTTTTAGAGATGTCTTGTGACTTCATAACAATGTGACACAGCTTGTAGATAATAGTCCACACTGGCTCAGGCCCACTAATGACGGTTCTCATGCTCTTGCCACAATATCAAATGACAAGGCATTTAAGCCATCCCACAAATGAACACAATTTGAGATGGAAAACCAAGAACTCAGATTAATAGCCTAGCTGTTAGAAAAACAGATTATGAAAAACAATGAAAAATTCAAACATCCTTTTGTCAGCCTGGTCTTTGAATAAAAATTCTAATTAGTTTACCCAAGTAGGTATAGTAGAAACTGAAATCACTGTCGTGGGAAGACAGTCACACTCCCTTGGAGTCCCAAAGGATGAATCTCTGTTACTAAACCTCCAGCCCAGGGAAGCAGTTCTAATGGTTGTCTTATTTTTAGAAATATATCTTAAGATTATAAAGATAATGCATAATTAGTTCAGAAAAATACTAAAACAGAGATAAAGCACAAAAGAAAAATTGAAATAATCTAAATCTCATCACCTAAAGTTAAATATGGTTAACATTTTAGTGTATTTATCTCTGCCTTTTCCTTACACAAATGCAAAAATAGGATCGTATCATGCAAACTTTCCCCTAAACACTGCATTTTCGACATGGTTTCGAGTCCATAATAATATGTCTTTATCTTTCTTTTTAGTAGCTGCCTAATAGTTCATCATTTGGATTATCGTATTTGGCCAATCCTCTGTTGCTTAGATACTTGGATTGTTTTGTTTTCTTTCTTTTTTTTCTGTTATTAGCTTTACTCAACAACAAAACTCTGCACAAACATTTCTGTGTATATGTCCAATTATTTCCTCAGGATAGCTTCCTCGAAATGAGATTATTGTGTCAAAGAGCAAGAATTTCAGGGGCCCTTCTAACTCACATTGCAAATTGCCCTTCTGAAAGGTTATACATTCCCATCAATAGAGTATGTAAATGTCCATATCACTGTATCCCACCAACCCCACAAACAAGAAATATCACAAGTTCTTTAATGCCTTCTTTCTCTAATATGTTTCCTACTTGACACCTGGCCTGACTGGTTCCATCTTCAGCTCACACCCCAACTTTCCCCATCTGCCTCTCTTCTATTATTTGAGTTTGGGTTGCCTTTCCTCACTTGGGAGTACATTCCTTTGATGTGAAGAACTTCACCCTGTATACCCAGGTTTGGACAGCAACATCACCCAGTAACAGGGTTACTGTGACATGCCCAAGAATTCTGAAATTTAAGAACCAAGTTTGTTAGAATGAACTGTTTAATACAGTCTCCCACATTGATTTGCCAGTCATGGAAACAAAGCCACAGTGAAGCTAGTTAAGACACAGAGGCGGGGGCCAAAGAGCTGGTTGTACATTCCTTCACCTCCTACTCTGATTCTTTCTCCCTGCCCCAGGGGCATTCCCTCCTAAGCCTCCTTCACTAGCTGTGCACTGAAATGCTTTTGTGTGCTTTATTTTAAAGGGGTACCATTTGGAGACTACATTCCCACAGTCCAGTCTTTGTTTCTCATCGCTCATTCCTCCAAGAGTGAGGATCACACCCCCATGCTTCCTAAGCCTTCCATTTCTACTTCGAGATATTTGATAGCTTTGCACAACGTTTGGCTAACGTTTCTCTTGATTCTTTTCCTTCATGATCAAGAGGGCTGGTAGAACCCAGCCTTGTTCAGTTTATGTCTGCAACCCTCTTCTTCCTCAGGACTGGCACAGAGATTGTCACAGAGTACACCTCAATGAGGTTAAATAAACACAGAACCTGGTACTGCATGCTCACCCACACTACTCATTTTATATAAGTTGCTCTTTCTGGCAGCGTCCACACTGAGGGAGTATAATGAAAGAAAGCACAGGTAAACTTTGCACTGGAACATATTAACATTCAACAACCTTTGTCCTGGGAACTGAGCGCTTCAATCCCTGGCTTTTAACAACTCTCAGACTGAAGGGAGGAAGGGAAGAGATTGTAACAGGAATGGGACCGGTGGACCTATTTCTAACTGCCATTTCGGCCAAAACTTTTCTAACACATGGGCATAAACTACATTCTCACCTAGAGATTGAAAATCATTGTTTTCTGGGTTTCACCCTCTACCACCTCAAACCAACTATGCCAAAATTTAACCCATTCACCAGGACCCAACATAAACATACTCTTTTATTTTTACCGATTTTAAAAGGGTAATTAAGTGACCTATTTTTACAAAAAATACACAAAGCGACGCAGTCCAAAGTCCGACCCTCAGACAAAATCAACGACTAAACATCTGCAGAGCAAAAGGAAAGAGGGCGGAGAAGACTTTGGACAGACACCTCTGGGAGCTGTCTGGAAGCCCAGTGAGGGCTTCGGTTCTTCCGCGCCCCCAGCTAGTCAGCCGGTGCTAGGCCGCCCCGGTCCTCCGCCAGCCCGGAGACCGCTCCGGCTTGGCCCTGCCCAAGGCCCCGCCCCGCCGCCGACGTCACTTGTTATGTCTCGGCTGGGGCTGCGGCCGCAGCCGGTCCTCTGCTCTGGAGGCGACGGTCGCGGCCTCGCGAGGTAACCGGGGCGTTGGGTTCGGCGGCCCGGACCCGTGGCGCCCATCCGAGCGGGGCGGGCGCAGCGCGGCTAGGAGACAACCCAATAGCAGCCTGGGGAGCCATTTCGGGCCTGTTTTTCCTTTATTTCGCCAGGACCTTCGCCGCGCGCGCCCCATTGCCCTCTGCAGAGACCGCGACGCCCCCTCCCGGTCCGGGCCGCGGTGCCCGCCCGCCTGAAAGGCGCCGCCCGCCGGCCGGAGCGAACCTGGAACCGCTGTCGCTGCCGCCACCGCCGTGCCTGCCGCGCTTGTCGCGGAGCCTGGGTGGCCAGCGGGGCCTGGGCCCTGGGCACCAGGCGCGGCGCTGCGGCGTCCGCTCCTCTCCGCGCGGGCCCCTGGAGCTGGTCGGGGCGAGTGCCGCGCCTTCCTGACCCACCGCCGCGGGATCCCCGCCTGCCCCTCCGGCTCCGCCTGCAGCCCCGACCCAGCTTCCTTTGTGGATCGGAAATATTTTTTTGGTTTTCCCCTTCCCCTTGAGATTACGGTGCTGGAAGGACGACCCTGCCACCTCGACCAGTGTTCCCTGCCCGGGCAGGCTCTCCCCGCTCTCCGCTCCTTTCGGTGTTCAATTGATGGGGCTTTTAAAGTTTTCTCCTTTTATTTCTCTCACCTCTTGACTGAAAGGCCCAGAGTGAGGCTCTGCGCCTGAGCCCTTCGTCGTCTGGCCCTCCCCCCGCAAATACCTAAGTCCACCTGCCCCCGGGCCGGGGATGTTCCGACAGTGACCGGCGGCGAGGGCCGGGCCGCACTCGCAGATCGCGCCCTCGCCCAGGCTGGTGTGAACACACACTCCCCCACCCTCCCCTTTTTCATAGTCGGAGCTCTGCAAAGAGAGGATACGCCGGGAAAGATGTGGCTGAAGCTTTTTTTCTTGCTCCTCTATTTCCTGGTTCTCTTCGTCCTGGCCAGGTTTTTTGAGGCCATTGTGTGGTATGAAACTGGCATCTTTGCCACCCAGCTGGTGGATCCGGTGGCGCTGAGCTTCAAGAAGCTGAAGACCATTCTGGAGTGCCGAGGACTGGGGTACTCGGGGCTGCCCGAGAAGAAGGATGTGCGGGAACTGGTGGAAAAGTCAGGCGAGTATCGAGCTCCCCTGAGGTGTCCTCCACCCGGGGCGCGGGGGCGGGGGGTGGGCGGCGACCTATACTTCCTCGTACTGGTGGTACCCCAGAATGAGGCCTTACGTTGAAGAATTAAGCCGATTCCTCTGAGAGCTGCCCAGTTTTTCTTTGTCTAGGTTTTCTCCAAAAAATATGTGAATCCCCGTTTTTAGAAGGGGTCTGGAATTATTTGTAGGGGTATAACTGTTTTTTCAAGGTTATTTTAAAGTATAACAGTTTAAAGTGCAGCTTCTTAGCGCTGTTTACTAAGTTCAGTGATTTTCGGGAACGTTACAAACTGGAAAGCATTATTATTGGTCAGTTGAAATTCATAAGGATATAAGAAAAACCATCAAACGTTGTCTGTAGATAGCAATATTTGTCACGATAATGATAGCAAGTTACCTAGAGGGAAAAATATCATTGAAATACTTACTGTCAAAGAGGCATTTAGGCCTAAGATTTAAATTTAAAATAATGAGTTTAAATATAGAGAAAGCGTACATTGTGCAGTATTAGTTTTTCATATTTTAAGTGTGGTTTAAATGAGGTGAATATTTTTTGTGAATGCCTACCTTGTTTGTTTTACATTTCTGTCAGGGGGTTAAAAAAAAAACCTTGCATTTTCGATGTAAACTTTCCTTCCCTTCTGTGTCACAGGCACTGCTGCATCAACTTAAATGGGCTGAGAAATAGGATTGAAATAGTGCTAAAAGAATAACATATTAAAGAATTCATTTTCAATTACTGTTGGTTTTGGGGTAGGATTGGGCGAAAAATATGGTTAATTGTGTTTCACCCCTGGTTAAAGCATATCCTTGTTCAGATACACTTCCTTGAAGGGGAATGTACTATCATTTGAGAAAGGCATTCTGGGTTGCTGTAGATAACAGTTGAAACTGATGGTTATCTTTTTTTTGTTGTTTCAAGTATAGCTGTCAGCTGTGTCTTTTCCAAGAAAAATATTTTCCTTATTTAGTGCCCTATAGCTTTATAGTATGATAGACAAAAGTATTAACTCCAGAGGATTTAGCACTCATATATTTGCAAGTTAAAGGTTATCAAACTCATATATCCCTACTGGGATAGAAGAGGGAATGTAAAAATGATACATTTTTCTTTACAGGAGACTTAAAATTGTCTATTATTCTTGCCTCTTGTTTACTGACTGGTTTATGGTGACTTTTAAATTTGGGTGGGGGGAATGGAGTAAAGTAGAAGATCTCTAATAAATAAACCCTCTGTTTAGAAATGTGTCTTAACTGCCAAAGCCAAATCATTTTTCATGGTAAAAGAGTTTGATAATACATTTTTTTTTTCCTTTTGACTTTTCTTTAGTGTCACCTTCCTTTGGGCCTAAAAATATTTGTCACTTTTGACTATACAGGGATGTACATATCACTTAAAAAATACGGCCCACAAAAATATGACTCAGATCACACATTGTATAGCAGAGAAGCCTTGGTATAGCAATTTAATTTTATAATTTAAATATTGGTTTGTGTGGTTTTGCTGCTCTCATGATAAAGTACTTGTTTTCTCAAGTTTAAAATTTAAGGCAAAAGTTAAAATGATTTGACATTAGTGTTTTCTTTTACTTTTGATTTAATGATTTAAATTAAAATCATCAAAAGTTCTAAATTTATACTGTTAATTTGTGTGTGAATATGGAGTTTGTTCTTATAGGTGAGGCTTTGTATCTAACCTCCAAGTCGTTAAGTTCTATCACTATTTTATGCATGTGGTGATGGCAAATTCTATAAACTCATTTCTAAATGTTGTAAGACAGAGGTATATAAACCGTATATACTGTTTAAAAATTTGAACATGGATATGTTATTTGAAGCCTGGATATGTTATACACAAAACTAAATAATATTGTGATGGCTCTTGGACTAACAGAAATTTAGTGATTCCATAGTAAGTTATGTGATAGACCCCCCTTCCCACTCCAGAATATAAGCCCCAGGAGGAGATGGATTTTTGTCTTTGTCCATTTTTGCCTGGCACATAGTAGGTTCTTACTACATATTTACTGAATGTATGGACCTTAAATGGAAGTATTCAGGTTCTACTCATCTATAGAGTGCAATGAAAGTATAATATGATTTTTAACATTGTAAAATGAAGTTAATCATTGAAGTTGGGGAACAAGGGATTTTTGAAATCTTACTAATGTTATTTTTTTGGTCTTTAGGTGACTTGATGGAAGGTGAGCTCTATTCTGCACTCAAGGAGGAAGAAGCATCTGAATCTGTTTCTAGTACCAATTTCAGTGGTGAAATGCACTTCTATGAGCTTGTAGAAGACACAAAAGATGGCATCTGGCTGGTTCAGGTATCAGAAACAATGATAGAAGTGAATTTATTTTTACCAAAATAGCATTCACCAGTTGGTAACACTTCTGTACTTACGTCATGCTTCTTAGACATAACTCAGTTCTCTTAGGGATGATCCAGTGTCCTCTTAAAGAGGTTTCATAGACCATGGAAAATGAAAATTGAAGAATTGGTGATGGGAAGTGTTAGGGAAAAGGGTTAACTACTTTGTTTAGAATCAGCAGAAGCAAATTAATTATTAGTTGTTAGATCTTCATTAATGTAAAAAGCACATATCTGTATTCCTTTAATTTAGTGATTTGTACTATTTCTCTTAATTATTTTAAAATCCAGTATTTAACTCAGTAATCCAAATAATTTTTATATCTGAAGGAAGAACCTAAAGTAAAAAAAGTAAAGGAATCCTTCTACAGGGAGATAGCCAACTTTTGTGACTGTAGACGAGCTATTGTAGGGAATGGTGGGGTGATGCTCATTACTTTGCTTATGATATTGATGAGATTATAATTTTAAACTCTAGCTCTTATGAAAACTGTGAGATTTAATTAGCACATTAGACTTTTAGAGCTATGAAGGAATTTAAAAATCATCTTTTATGCTCCTAAAGTATAATTTATATACCATTTATGGTAACTGAGTGGGCACATATTATCTGTCATTTACATATTTTAATGTAAATTAGAAAAATCAATATGTCAAACATAATTTCACAAATATCACTTCAGGCAAGGCTAAAGTTATTTAAATTTTTAAAATGAAAGTTCCTTAAAAATATATTAAGTAAATTAACAGCATGAATTCAGCTAAAATTATAATTACTGAACCAGGATCAAATCCCAGGTCCCCTCACTTCTTGTCTAGTGCTCTTGTCATTTCACACTGGGGCTGGCAGTTTGATTCAGGGTATAAAAAACAAAATAGCCATGTTTTCATAAATCTTTCAATATGGGCATGTGACTGCAAACTGTGGTAGAAAAATCTGAGTTCAGAGACCTTCGTTGCAGACCTGGTTCTGCCACTGATTTCATTATAATGGTGAATCGACTTTCTGTTGCACATGACCTCAAATAAACACATATACATCTAAAGAGGATAGAATAATACTGTAGTTCACTAGGCTGAAGGGTTAAGGATTGGGAATTCTTCAGGTGATTATATTGGATATCCATGACCTTTTCTTTACTTGCAGTCTTCCTGTTGTGTTTGATTTGCTACCTTCCGATAATCTAATTCAGTAATTTAAAAAATGAATTTATTTTCTACTTATAGTTGATGTGCAGTATTAGTTTCAGGTATACAACATAGTGATTAGGCATTTACGTACTTGACAAACGATCACCTTGGTAAGTTTACTACCTATCTGACACCATATATGGCTAGTATTGACTATATTCCTTATGCTGTACTTTACGTCCCTGTAACTTTTTTAAAAAGATTTTATTTATTTATTTTTAGAGAGAGGGGAAGGGAGGAAGAAAGAGAGGGAGAGAAACATCAATGTGTGGTTGCGTCTCTCATGCCTCCAAATGGGGGACCTGGCCCGCAACCCAGGCATGTGCCTGACTGGGAATTGAGCTGACGACCCTTTGGTTCACAGGCCAGCACTTAATACAATGAGCAACACCAGCCAGGGCACATCCCTGTAACTGTTTTTATAACTGGCAATTTGTACTTTTTTATTTTTTTTCTTAATGCCTTTCAGCGTTTCCACCCACTCTCCCATCTGGTGACCATCAATTTTTTTCTCTGTATCTGTGAGTTTGTTTCTGTTTTGTTTGTTTATTTTGTTTTTTAGATTCTACATATAAGTGAAATCATAGGGTATTTATTTTACTCTCTCTCTGACTTATTTCATTTAGTATAATACCCTCCAGGTCCATCCCTATTGTTGCAAATGGTAATTTTTCATTCTTTTTTATGGCCAAGGAATACTCCGTTGTATATATGTACCCCATTTGTATCCAGTTTTCTATCGATGGACATTTAGGTTGCTTCCATCTTGGCTATTGTAAATAATACTGTGCGGACATAGGGATGAATATATCTTGTCGAATAAGTGTTTTGAATTTCTTTAGATAAATACCCAGAAGTGGAATTGCTGGGTCACGTGGTAGTTCTATATTTAATTTTTTGAAGAAACCCCATACTTTTTTTTCAAATTGGCTGCACTAATTTGCAGTCTCACCAACAGTGCATACAGGTTCCCTTATTTCTACGTTCTCGCCAACACTTGTTGTTTATTGATTTTTTGATGATAGCCATTCTGACAGGTGTGAGGTAATACCTCATTGTGGCTTTGATTTGCATTTCCCTGACAAATACTTACATTGAGTATTTTTTCATAAGTCTTTTGGCCAACTCTATGCCCTTTTTGGAGAAATGTGTAGTCAGGTTGTCTGCCCATTTTTAAATCAGATTGTTTGTTTTCTTCGGTGTTAAGTTGTATGAGTTCCTTATAGTTTGGATATTAACCCCTTATCAGATGTACCATTTGTAAATATCTTCTTCCATTCAGTAGGTTCTCTTTAGTCTTGTTTTATTGATGGTTTTCTTCACTATGCAAAAACTTTTTAGTTTGATGTAGTCCCATTTGTTTATTTTTTCTTTTGTTTCTCTTGCCCAAGGAGATATGTCAAAAAAATATTGAGAGTATTGTCAAAGAGTTTACTGCTTATGCTTTTTTCTAGGAGTTTTATGGTTTCAGGTCTTACATTTAACTCTCTAGTTCATTTTGAATTTATTGTTGTATATGGTATAAGAAAGTGGCTAGTTTCAGTTTTGGCATGTATCTGTCCAGTTTTCCCAACACCATTTATTGAAGAGGATGCCTTTACCCCATTGCATATTCTTGCCCCCTTTGTCATAGAGTAATTGACCATATTGGCGTGGGTTTATTTCTAGGCTCTCTCTTTTGTTCCATTGATCTATGCGTGTCTGTTTTTATGCCAGTACCAAACTGTTTTGATTACTCTCGCTTTGTAGTATAGTTTTCTGTCAGGTAGTATGATACCTCCAACTTTATTCTTTGTCAAGATACTTTGGCTATTCAAGGTCTTGTGATTCCATATGTATTTTAGGATTATTTATTTTAGTTCTGTGAAAAATATCATTTGTATTTTGATAGGGATTGCATCGAATTTGTAGATATCTTTGTAATCAGTAATTTTTAAGTTCAGCAGAGGGAGAACCTGGGAGGGTATAGTTCATATCTTATCTATCAGATTCTAGTTTATTTCTGTGTTAATTAGTTGGTTTTGAAAAATAAACTGTAGCACCTTTAAAATTTTAATAAGCAATAATCGTGCCTCTGATAAACCTCATTGGCTACGATACTGTCTCTGCACAAAGCTGCACCTTTAAAATTTTATAAGTAAATTGTTATTACATTTGTTTCCCAGAAGTTTATTTCTGATAGTCTGATTAAGGAGGACTTAGACTGATTTTGATAATTTCAGTTTTATTTCCAAGGTTGAGTAATAGGCAGTCCTACCACACTGTGTTCTGTCTTTAAGTATTTGTCTACACATTGAATGGTCCCATAGAGATGAATGGTGTAAACGCTGAGCACTTTCCAAACCTGGGAAAACCATATCAAAAGTCTGCAAATCTTTTGGTACATGTACAGGGTGTTGTTACCTACAGACAACAAACATTTTGGTTCACTAATTAGCAATTTATTCTTGGCTTATAAATGATGTAATATTTTTTGATGTCCTATTAAAGGTAACGATGGATTTAACTCTCTTATTATGGAACAAAATTCCCAAAATATGTGTATGCAAGACCCTGGAGATATATCAGGAACATACACCAGGCTAAGTCCTTGCTCTCTCAGGCAGCTCGAATTCCATTTGGGAGAGGTAGGCACTAAATAAATAAATGTTTAATAGAACATCAGTTTGTGGAAAATGCTAAGAAGAAAAATAAGCTAGGTAAATTAGGTTAAGAAGACGGAGAGTGACAAGGAATTCTCTGATAAGGTGACACTTGAATGAAGTGAAGACGAAATAATGAATGATGGTGAATGTTAGCGTGATAAGTCCTAATCAGTAAATTATTATTTTCTGAAATTATTTTTTAAACCTCATAGATATTAATAGTTTAGAAATGATTTCTAAGAAAAATGGAATGCGTTAATTTGTTGTTCTGTGTGTTAATGATGCAGTAGGAGACACACCTACACACACTTAATTTTTCCAGTGAACCAACGTGGATACCCCAGGAGGTCACTCTCACTGGGCTCTGTCCAGGTGGCCTAGGGGAGCATAGGGCTCTGCCCTGTGATGTATAGTCCCTTTCCACAATGTTAGAGGGAACGCTGGGCTTGAGTCTGTGCCTACATATTCCTACAGCTTCCCAGAGTCCTTTGGACAATACCCGAGGAGACAGATCATGCAGGAAACATCTCTAGAGGAAAAAAAAAATTTTTTTCCAGTGACCTTCAAGATTTGAACTGATCAGCAGTGTCTGGCTTATATTCATTGGAACTAGTGGCTTGTATCTGTCAAATGGTTGAATTGGGTTGAAAGAACAGTTTCTGATAGGACACTGAGATGACTGAGATTGAATCCCTGTCCTTGGTACTCTGAACTCACCAGCTAACCTATCAGCACAGAAACTTTGGTGTAAGCTTTTAAAAAGAAAGCTTTTTTTTTTTTAAATTAAAAATATCTGGTAGAAATAGAAGAGAAATATTTTTTAAAATATTTTATTTGTTTATTTTTAGAGAGAAAGGAAGGGAGAGAAACATCAATGTGTGGCTGTCTCTCCCAACCGGGGACCCCCCAACGGGGGACCTGGCCTGCAACCCAGACATGTGCACTGACTGGGAATCAAACAAGCGACCCTCTGGTTCACAGGCCGGCACTCAATCCACTGAGCCACATCAGCCAGGGCGAGAAATATTTTCTTGGTTGCTTGTCATTCTTTCAGCTTAGATCATATTTATCTAATCTCTTATAAGAGATAACTTTGAAAAATTAGTGTTTAACAGTTGGAATTACTGTTCTTTTCTAATTATCGTTATTTTAGAAGAAGCTGACTAATTTATTCTCTTTTATTTTTAAGTATATGTTATTGATTATGCTATTACAGTTGTCTCATTCTTTTTTCTCCCCTCTATCCCCCTCCTCCCGGTACTCCCATTCCCTCCTGCATTCCCCCTCCCCCCCTTAGTTCATGTCCATGGGTCGTACATAAAAGTTCTTTGGTTTCTCCATTTCCTATACTGTTCTTATCCTCCCCCTATCTATTTTGTACCTACCATTTATGCTTCTTATTCCTTGTACCTTTTCCCCCATTGTCCCCCTCCTCGCTGATAACCCTCCATGTGATCTCCATTTCTGTGACTCTGTTTCTGTTCTGGTTGCTTGCTTAGTTTGTTTTTGTTTTTGTTTTTGTTTTTTTAGGTTCAGTCGTTGATAGTTGTTATGAGTTTGTTGTCATTTTACTGTTCATAGTTTTTGATCTTCTTCTTTTTCTTAGATAAGTCCCTTTTAACATTTCAGGTAATAAGGGCTTGGTGATGATGAACTCCTTTAACTTTACCTTATCTGGGAAGCACTTCATCTGCCCTTCCATTTTAAATAATAGCTTTACTGGATAAAGTAATCTTGGATGTAGGTCCTTGCTTTTCATGACTTGAATACTTCTTTCCAGCCCCTTCTTGCCTGCAAGGTTTCTTTTGAGAAATCAGCTGATAGTCTTATGGGAACACCTTTGTAGGTAACTGTCTCCTTTTCTCTTACTGCTTTTAAGATTCCCTCATCTTTAATCTTTGGCAGTTTAATTATGATGTGTCTTGGTGTGTAGCTCTTTGGGTCCAGCTTGTTTGGGACTCTTTGAGCTTCCTGGACTTGTATGTCTATTTCCTTTGCCAGATTGGGGAAGTTTTCCTTCATTATTTTTTCAAATAAGTTTTCAATTTCTTCCTCTTCCTTCTCCTCTTCTCCTTCTGGCACCCCTATGATTCGGATGTTGGAATGTTTAAAGTTGTCCTACAGGTTCCTAAGCCTCTCCTTATTTTTTTGAATTCATTTCTTCATTCTTTTCCAATTGAATGTTGATTTCTTCCTTTTGTTCCAAATTGTTGATTTGAGTCCCAGTTTCTTTCCCTTCACTGTTAGTACCCTGTATATTTTTCTTTATTTCACTTTGCATAGCCTTCACTTCTTCCTCTATTTTGTGACTATTCTCAACCATTTCTGTGAGCATCCTGATTACTAGTGTTTTGAACTCTGCATCTGATAGATTGGCTATCTCCTCATCACTTACTTCTTTTTCTGAAGTTTTGATCTGTTCTTTCATTTGGGCCATATTACTTTGTCTCCACACACCTGTTACATTGGAAGGGGCGTAGTCTTAGGTATTGCCAGGCGGGGCAACCCACTTTGCTGCATTGTGGTGCTATCTGTAGGGGAGGGATCAGAGAGGGAACAATGTTACTTGCTGGGCTCTCACCTTGCTTTCAAGAGACTGGCAGTTTCTACTGCCACCACAACCTCCACAGATTTTTACAGCCAGAGGTCCTGAAGCTTTATTTTCCCTGCACTGGCGCCCTAGGTTGCACAGTCTGTCTTGCTCTCCAGTTGTTCCTGCCGGTTTATCTGCACATGAATGTGGGCCACCAGGTCCATCAGCCACAGTCTGGTCCTCCAGATGCACTTTGCGGCCGAACCTCTCCACCCCAGCTTCCCATCTCTACCCCTGCTACCAGTGTAGGTGAATGTTTCTTCTTTTAACTCCTTGGTTGTTGGACTTAACATACAGTTTGATTTTCTGGCAGTTCTGGTTGTTTTTTGTTTTTAAATTCGTTGTTTCCTTCTTTTGCTTGTGTGAGGAGGTGAAGAGTATCTACCTACACCTCCCTCTTGGCCAGAACTCTTTTTCTTTTTTAATCTGTAAGGATACATAAACCCCAGCCAATTCAATCCTCATCAAACTACCTTTATTTTAGGTATCTTGTGTAAGAAATAGTTAAGCACACCCTAGCTCGTTCTTCTTTTCCTCCCAGTTTTCTAATATTATTTTCTCACACAGGTGAATTATAGCTAGTTTCCTTTTGTATTTATTGAGAAAAAATGTAGTTAAGTGGCATATGACTGATAATTAGCACTTTAAACTTCATATTATTTTACTGAAAGGTTGTGTGGATTTACTTATTTAGAGAAAATGTGACTTTAATAAATGGGTATATGAGCCCTGGCTTGTGTGGCTCAGTTGGTTGGAGTGTAGTCTGGTAACTGAAAGATTATAGGTTCAATTTCTGGTCAGGACACATACCTAGGTTTCAGATTCAATCCCTGGTGGGTGCTTATGGGAGGCAACCAATCAAAGTTTCTCTCTCTCCCTTCATTTTTCTCTAAAAATCAGTGAAAAAATGTCCGCAGGAGAGGATAAAAATATAATAAATAAATAGGTATATGATTTAGCAATTCCATCACTTGGTCAGTTCATTATTTTTCTGAAATGGGTTGATTGATAATCTAGATCAATTATCCTTTTTGGCAACACCTCATATGGGATGACACTATGAAAGGAAAAATGAATTTCTATGATTTATTTAATTAATCTTATATTTCTTATGATATCTATCTTCTCTAGAATTCATGTGTTTATTTTCTGAATAATACATGTTAATGGTCTTTATATTTTTCTCCTCTTGATTGTTTGAAGATGTATTCATGCTCATGAACTATCCTTATGTTAAAATAGAGTATTAGCTTCAAGCTTTTAGAGTATAACCTCTTCAAGCTTTTTTATGTCTATTTTACATTCTCTGTCGTATGAGGTGAAAGGAACTAATAACCCATTTTTCTAACAATTCTTTCCAACATTCTGTCGGTTCCTGTTTTGTGTTTAAACTAAGCTTATTTCATTAGCTATATTTCAGTTTCGTGGATTCTTTGATTCTAATGCCATCTAATCTTCTTAGCATCACAAAACAGAAGACAGTTACTTTTCTTTCAAAGGATTCTTAAAGAGGCAGATGAACAGTGGATATGCTTCTGAAATGGAAAAGTTTGCATACTTTATGGGTTTTATGGATTTATCATTATCTTAACATTTCTATTTCTCTGTTTTGACTTTTGTTCAAAGAAGTTCAAAGAAGGATTATGATATTTGTTCCCTACTGGCTTTGTCACATTATAAGGAATTTAGCATCACTAGAATTGAGATACCAGTGAAAAGCATCACAGTAGTTGAAGTAAAGCTTTGAGTCAATGACTACTGAAGCATTAACACTAATATAGTTCCTGTTTGGCTGAAAAAAGTTAATAACTTTTTTAAAATTTGTTCATCCTTGCTCCCACATAATAGTTTTGTCTGGGGGGATTCTAACCTATTTATTCCTTTCTTCACATTACTCTAAATGCAAAATATAGTCAAACCTCAGTTCTTGAACATCTTGGTTCTTGAAAAATTTGGTCCTTGACCAAGTTGTTAACAAATACAAAAAAAGGTCTCAGGTGTCTTATCAAAACTTCGGGTCTCAATCCTCTACCAACAACCCATTTATGCTGATACCTGTATGATCAGTCATGAGTCTCTCAGGCTATAAACAAAGGAGATTTGGTTTTCAAAAAACTCACTTCTCAAACAGCTTCTGGAACAAATTAAGTTCTAGAACTGAGGTTCCACTGTATATGGCCAGCCATTTTATCCTTTATTTTGTATTAGTGAAAAAAACTTTTGTGTTAACTCAAAAAGAAAGCTTGTGAGAATCCCAAAGAAATAATTAAATGCTGTTGAGTTTTGTTTTTGTCAATCACTTGTCCCCACTTTTAATGTTTTTATACAATATGTGTATATATATATATTTAGGCTGGTCTATGATTTTTAAAGTAGGAACTCCCTGTTAAAATGAAATATTGAGAGATGCAGAAAATATCATTGCACAGCGCTCCTGTGCAGTTATGTTATTTAATTTAGCCTAGATGTTGTTGTATGGGGATTAATGATAATAAAAGGCATATATGCCAAATGTTCTGATTAGTAATAAAATCCACCTCTAAAATACAGGCAGAAGTGTATGGCTTTTTCTTATACCAATGTAACACCAATGGTACATGTGGAAGAGAGTAGGCAATAACCTGAGGTCCAGTTTTTCTTCGTAAGTTTAACTGGACTACACAGGTTGACATCAGAAAATGTGAGCACTTGGCATCACATGCTATCCAACCCAGTTCCATCCAGTGATGTGCTGGAGCCTGCGCACACTGTTTCATGAAGAGCGACTGTTAACATCTCTTCCCAACTCCATATTTAGAGATGTCATGTTGCTAACTTGAAGTTGGCCATCTGGGAATATTTACACTAAGGAAGCCAGCAAATCAGAGCTTCCTGCTTCTGGAGAGCTAGTTGTTAAACATTTACCAGCAAACCACTGGTTCCATGCATTCATCCAGCCCTCCAACAAATATTCAAATCTAATGTGTAGCAGTTGAACCTTGAGATAAGCACTGAGGGCTCAAAGACAAATAATGATAGTCTGTGCCATAAAACAGCTTATAGTTGGGTTAACTAAAATATGTGGTCCAGTAAAAATCTTAGTGTTTATTGATTATTTTTCCCAGCTGAGTTAGATGGTCCGTGATGGTGCTAGCATCTTAAGGAATCCTAAAGAAGTCTATTAGATGATGAAGTGGAACCTGGGCAAATTGCAGTAGTTTTTTAATGGAGAAAGTATATTTTTAAATATACCGGATCGTAAGTCTTTATGTTTGGGATTAAACTCATTGATGAGCAATTGCATAGCAAGGTATTATTTATGATAATGTTTGTCCAAAAACCATTCCAGATGACAGGTTGTTGGGAAAGGGACTTTCATTATAACAGTAATTAAAAACTTGGACACTTTAGAAAATCTGTATAATCCCAAGTAGAAGAATGAATTACTAAACCATGAAAAGTTAAAATTGTTTGGTTCCACATAAATATTTGAGTACTCAAATGAGTTAGCCTAGCTGCACCATCCTAGTTTCAGGAAATACAATGGCGAGCAAGTGTCAGGATGCCAGTTAGAGAGGCAGATACCTTGGGGGCAGGGGGTGGAGTAAAAGATTGCTTCACTTCTAGCCTTTTGCCAAGTCGTCTCAGACTTGGAACTTAGGCTATACTTTTATGTAGTATTTTTCTAGTCTCTGATAATATTCCCATAGAGAAATCAACTGCCAAGAAATATGCCTCCTTTCTTAGTAAGACCAGAGTGTGAATGCCTCTCAGAATAATTGTGCGTTCTGCTGGGTATGAGCTATATTTGGGAACTCTTAATGGTGAAACACAGTAGTAATAGGCTTAAAGTATTTTGTTGTTCCATGTGACTCAGCCAGATGAGTTATTTTGTGAAAATATTAAGATTTTTAGTGGTTGTTTAATTCAGCCTCCACCAGATTTAATTTATGCTAAACCTTTAGTTGAATGATACGACTATTTAGGGCATTGGACAAAATAATTTCTAATTGTGTAAACATAACTGTAGAGTCAAATAAAATGCTTTCATGCAATGCCTAGTAGATCTTTCATTTTTGTGTGGCCTTCTCAGTCAGAGATTATTAAACTCTTCAAAAGCATGTGTTGGAACAGCTTGGTGAATAAATAATAGGCTCTGGGATTAAACATTGCCATGTACTTGCCACAAGGATGTTCCCACCTCTCAACACATTTCTGTTGTCTGTGCTGCAATCTGAGTGCCTGGGAACAAACCCCTCTCGTTCCTACTTCCTTTCCTAGCACTGGAGCTCTTGTAAGTCTGAAAGATACCTGTGCAGTGGTCAGGATCTTCACTGAAAGATATCCTTAGACTTAGGGCCATATCTCATATTGATTAAAGCAACCTCTTGATGCAATATCATTTTAATCACAGACCTGAAATATTGGGGTTTTTGCAGCCTCGATTGGGAAATGGGAGTGAAAAAAGTTCCTTTTTGTTGTCGTTATTGACACTGTTATAGGTGTGCCCTAGTCCCCTACCCCGCTTAGGAAGGCAGAACAGGAAATCTAGTAATATGATTGCACAGGCTTCTTAACCCTGAGTAATCTGAAAAATAAGCTCAAGATTTCTTTGATTACTGACAGAAAGAAGAACTACTATACTGACTCTTGAATGGTATGAAAAAAAGAAAAGAAATGCCTGTCTTGCTTAATCTCCCTTATTCTTCAAGTAAAATTTATACAGCACTTTTGGACTGTGGAAAAAATGCAAAAGCCAGGGACTTAAATGTAACCAATGTGAACCTCCTCAGAAAGAGCTTTCATCTACTAAGACCATGTCCTCAGATTGCCTTCTTTCTGGTTACCTCAGCCATCTGAGCATTTCAATAGTAACTTATGTCTCCCACCATAAGATCATTTATTGTCACTAAAACATACTAACAAAACCAATTGTTTATGCCCTAAGTCATGTGCATGTATTTATTAAGCATCAAAGTTATGTTACAAAATGTTACATTTGCATATATGTCTGTAGGTTTGAGGATGATGATATCAATGGTATATGGCAGTGTTTATTGGACTGTTGGCACATAAAGTGTCATTTTTCACTACCATGTGCTCTCTCACCTCCTGTTGCCCTTGAAAATCTGTTAGACTTCCAGCAGAGGGGCCACAGATGAGGTTGCTCTGCCATCTCCTGCTTCTCCCTGGGAGTTGACTATTGGCACTCATTTCACACGCACCCCTGCTATTTCACCTCCTGGAGGCTTTGTGAATAATACCTTGCTATGGGAGAAGCAAAATAACCCTTCCTTCCAGAAAGATTAGAGGTCCTCACGGTATTGTGTTATAATTTTGAATTAAATTCAAAATTATAGTACTAGTAATATAGCATTCATTAAAAAAAAAAAACGTAGAGTCTATACACCCTGGGCTTAAAAGAAATCAAATGGGTGTTTTCATGAAGGTGTTTTTGGCTTTCCTTTAAGTTCCTATGTAGTTATTTTTGTTTGTGTTTTTGTTTTTAATAAATATATATATTTTTAACTGGTATCTCTATTGAAATTCTGCCTTCATTTAAAGCAGAAAGATTAAAGAATAAAGGGAAAAGGTATTAACTATTAGAAAGGCTGAGAAAAAAGTCATTATGTATTTTGAAGGTTAATTTACTTAGGTTGATTTAGGGTTTTTATTTTAAGAAATACTGTTCTTATCCCAATCCTAATTGTGTTTGAAAGCTATTTGCAAATTTGAAGTAGCAGTTCAAAATGTAGAATTCATTATGGTAATTCTTTTTATATGTTAGACCCTTTTATGATTGTTATGAAAGGATCATAGAAGTAGTAGTATTGATTTTAGTCAAAGCATTGTTTAATAGAAAACATGTGTTTGAGTGACTTCATAATTATACTTATAAAATGAAATTTTAACTCATCAAATCCACATGTGATCATTTTAAGTAAGCTTTATTTGGATTATTGTTCAAAATTTTCAGAGCAAAGAAATGACTGCAAGGGCCGTTTTCTTAAACCATATGGTGGAGAAGGGATGTGGCTAGCTTTTTAATATGGCTTTGACTTTCCTTCTTTGTAACTGCCCAGAGCGTGGGAGTTTAATGAACTATATGCAGTATTTTAAGTCCTTTCCAGTTGGACAGTTACACCTTCTACAAGATTGCAATGATAATGTGATATAATAAAAAAGAACTGGGAACAGAGTATCTTTTTCAAAAAAGTAAAGTTATGTTATAAATGGTTGGTTTGACTCTTTTAGGTAATTGAAGTTTCTCTTTTTCTTTTGGGGGGAATAGGTCATAGCAAATGACAGAAGTCCCTTGGTGGGTAAAATCCACTGGGAGAAAATGGTGAAAAAGGTGTCAAGATTTGGAATACGGACAGGCACTTTTAACTGTTCCAGTGACCCCAGGTAAGTTGATAGGCAATTCTTACCTTGAGTTCTGACCAGAATTTTTTTTTTAAATAAAGACAATGACATTAGAACCTTCTTTAAAATGAAAGCTGTTTACAACATTTAGCATGCTGTTAGTTACACAGGTGCTTCATTAATAGTTTTTGATAAACTAGTAGTTTTTTATCTCTGAAATCTCTTTTTTTTTTTTTTCTATCAGATACTTCTGTGTTTTTTCTAGGGGGGGATGACTCTTAAGAGTATGCCTTCAGTCACTGATTTGTTGTTCCACTTACTTATGCATGCATTGATTAATTCTTACATGTGCCCTGACCGGAATGCTGAGCACGCAGCCTTGGCATATCAGGATGATGCTCTAACCAACTGAGCTGCCCAGCCAGGTCTTCTTCTTTTTCTTTAATAAACCATGTGCCCTTTTACCTTTCCTTTTCTGTCTTTTATTGTTTGTTTGTTTTTTCCATTTTCTCAGACAGGAATCCTTGTAGACATTTTTGTTTTTCTTTTTGTCATCATCTCCAATATTTAGTCTGTGAAATGATTTCTTGTTTTATTATTCCATTATTTGTTCTTTATAATGCATTTTATTTCAATTTCTGGTGCCACCAAGTTATAACTTCAACTTATCTGTTTAATTATCCATTTAATAAATATTTAATAAAAAATATCATGAGTAGCATGTTTTATTTAGTGCTGAGACAGGAGTATATGATATGTATGTATAAAACCCCACAACATTAGGTAAATTATAATGGAGGTAGATACACCTAACTTACTTATATGTTCCTTCTTGGTGGCCACAATGGGAAACCTGTTAGCTAGAGAAAACCCTCCTTGTACCACTGCTACACCTCAGACTTTCCTGCCTTTCTCCGTTAGACCCATGTTTACTTTCATTCTTTTTACTCTTTCCTTGATTTGCTCCCTAGTAAGGTGAGACCTGTTGTAGCAGGATGCCCAAAGAGTTGGCGATGAGAAGGGAAGTTCTTGTATCTCCTACCTCACATTTAATCTCCTCGTCTACCTACAAAGCTCCATTCTTATCCTCACCACAGAAACTTGATCATAGTCCAATGCCTTTTATTGAAACGTCCAAGACAGCCTAAGTACTAATGTTCTTACAAAAAGGAAATCATTGTTTCTGTTCTTTGTTTACCAAAAACAATTGCATTTTGTATGGTTCCATCATTTCCAGAGTCTAAGTGAAAGATCTTTTATCCCACTAGTGATTGCAATATCAGAACAAATGATAATGCTAGTTATTTTGATACTTTTCCAGATTATGCCAAAAGTCAGTAATTTATTGAGAAATACTCAGAATTGATTTTTTTTTTAAATCAGTGAATTAAACAATACATTTCAGCCCTGACAGGCATGGCTCAGTTGATTGAACATCATCCCGCAAAGCCAAAGATTACTGGTTTGATCCCCAGTCAGGACACGTGACCTGGGTTGCAGGCCTTGTCCCCAGCTGGAGCACATGGGAGAAGCAATTGATCAATGTTTTTCCTTCTGTCTTTCTCCCTCTCTTCCCCTCTCTCTAAAAATAAATAAATAAAATCGTTTTAAAAAATAAAAATTGATACATTTCAGATGCACCAACTTATAAATTTTGGGTTGGCCAAAAAGTACATATGGTTTTTTCCATAAAATAAAAACACACTTTTCATTTTCACCAATAACTTTATTGACTGGGATATTTTGAGTGTGTCGGCTATCTTGCTCATGGTATAACGCTGATTGTTATCAGTGTCTTGATTCGATTGCTATCAACTTCAACTGCTCTCTCAGACCATGGAGCATCTTCCAGCAAGGAATCTCTAGCATGAAACTTTGCAAACTGCTTTTGACATGTTCAATCAGTCACAGCTCCTTCTCCATAAACTGCACACATCATTTTTTGCATTTCAACTTTGTTTTTACCTTTCTTGAAATAATGAAGTATAATATGCCAAGAACATTGCATATTTTCTTCCATCTTCAGTATTAAAATGGCTACACAAAAATTCACAAATTTTGACGATTTTTTTAAGCACACACTGATATGACAGCTGTCATAATACAATCTAATAAAATTGTTTTGAGTGAAGTTAAAGACAGCACTACTAGAACCATCTTTCGGAAAAAAACAAACGAACTTTTTGACCAACCCAATATATTGGAAAATATCAAGTAAAAACAAAATTACAAAAATATGAAGGTTAAACACATACTAGAATCATATACTATAAATTAGATAACATTAATAAAGAGTTTAAAAATAAAGTAAGGACAACATAAAATGAGGATAATCTATTAAGCATGAGAAACTGAAGGAAATAGTAATACTTGATTTTTTTAGTGTAATCTTATAAAGCAAAATATATCAGAAGCATCATAATTGAGACCAGTGGATTTTAGTGCAGATTTTTCTAGATGCTTTTGGAAAAGCTCTTTTTGATTCTATAACAGCTGAAGAATGGTGAAGATAGGTATAAACTACCTCCGTACACTTTCCTCTAAATTCTTCATCTTCAAATAATCCCACCTTATTTATGATGAAGAGATATATTTTTGAGCAACATTTTGCTTTTTTATTGATTGCTGCTATACTTTTTTGTTATTAAAAAAGTACTTTATCTTAATTTTCATCACAAAGATGAAGATTTTGATGCACAGTTACTTGTATCAGTTCTAATATTGTCATGTTCATGTTTCCTTTTATTGAGAAAGTCTTCCAAGATAAGAACTGTTCTTGCTATGGAAGCTGTGTTTGGTCAGGGTTTTCTGGTTTTCTGGTTTTTTTTTTTTTGAGGATTCTGGAAAAATAGAAGAACAAAAACAGAAGAATTGGACAGGGAATAGTGTAACTCAATAAGTGTTTTAATCATATTATGAATAATTGAGTCATCATTTTGATCTCCAAAACACCAAATCTCTCTACTCCACTGTCGTGTTGCTTTCTTTACTGTAGTTCCTTCTCTGGGTGGCATCCCAGATATCCTCCTCTATCTAGTGTGCCAGTCCCATTGCACAGCAGTACTTCCTTGACCTGTTTCACCATAACAAGACCATTCAGGACCACCACCTCTGGGCAGTATCTGACTTCATCCATGGCAGGAGTTTTAATTTCTTTACCTGCAAATCCAGCTTGCTTGGCAATAATCCTGTCATTCCCCAAACAAGTGATCTAGCTCAGATGGCTGTACCTTTCAGGTTTATTCTCTACTCTTTTTTTGGAGAAAGTACATAATGAAGTGGGTGTATATCTTGTGGGGGTTGGAGAGATCAGGGTTAACGGGTCAGGGGTGCTTATGGTGAGAGCGTCGGGGGCGGGGGCCCATGGAATAAGCTGGAAAGGAGAGATTGGAGGAAGGGCCAGGAAGGCCAAGGAGGCTAGTGACTTCATCTGAAGAAATAGTATTATATAAACAGAATACCAGGGTTTCTTTTTAAATATAGCATGCCACAACGGAAACTGGAGTATGAAAACTTACAAGCCATCTTTTCTATCACTTTTAGTCTTCACAGTCTCTAGGAGATCTCAAAAGATTTACTTTAAAAACTAGAGGACATTTTCATGGTATTGTTACTGATTTATTTAGACCTTTAGCCTTTTAAAAATTGACAGTAAAAGTTTTTATATGGATAAAGGTAATACAAGATTCTTTAAAAATAATATGTACATTAGCATTTATTTCTGTTTAGCAGTAATGTTTAAATTAATATAATATACTTTATTTGTGTATTGGATTTCTTTAGAAGAGTGTTTAGATAAATATACATTAGTGGCCTGGTGTTTTATAAGTATTAGAGTTTTTTTCAAGTCTGGGAAACATGATTTAAGTTGAAAGATACATGATAACATACAGAATTATCTTTTCCTGACTCTTAAATTCTGTCTGGAATGATACACTTTAATAAAACTATCACTCAGCTCTGAACTGAAAAAAAAGCACATGATACATTTGTTTTCTTACAAGAAGAAATAATATTCGCTAAAATGCCCGTTTTGTAGAGTAAGGTTTTCTAGCAGAAAGACTGTTGTTCAATTTATAACACAAATCAGAAGCCAGATATTCTCTGGAATGGTTTCAAAGATAAAAAGAATGACCAAGAGTAGGACTGTGTCATCATAACTGTCATATGCAATTAAAAAAATTAAAGCTATTTAAAGATATTTAAAATGTAAATAAAGCAATTATATGTGCATTTGTTGATTTGGGGGGAGGGTAAAAATAGAAATAATGTCAATGAATTATTATCTTGCATTAGACAAATACATTGTTAAGGGATAGAAGATATTTTTTAGCATATATAATTCTCAAATCATTTTAGTTGAAGTAATATTGATATTAAAAGAATCTTATCTTGTTAAGGAAGTGAATCAACTCATCAAGAAGCTGAGTTGTGGTCTGTAATTCTGAGCTACCCAGATAGTTTCCCAGAGTCATCACTAACCTTGACTTTATGACATGACATGTTGTCTTCACTTTATTTATTTATTTACTTGTTGCCATCCATTTACACATCTGTAACAAACAAAATGTATCAACGGACTGTTGTTTGGACTCCAGAAAAGAAAATGTATCCACAGGGTAGATTCTTCCCAACTTTACTGAGGTAAATTTACATAGCATAATATTACACAGGGTATGATTTTGAAAAAAAATACCTTTTAAAAAAAATTAAAAAGAAGTATTTCATTTATAATCTCACCACTGTAATACAATAGCCATTTTTATTTTTTAGTATTTCCTCACTTGTCAATTAGGTTTTTTTAAAGGGAGAGTAATGTCACAAATATTATAGAAAGAATCAGTCCATTCCCGAAAGGACTGGAGTGGTGACCCTAATGGGTAAATCTAAACAAGTGATTTAATTTTAGATAGTTCTGTACTTACTTTATTATAAAATGGGGTCATCGTTGGGCTGAATCTCTTCTTAATCTGAAATCTTACTATTTTTGTTTCTTCTGTGTTAAATACTCCTATTCATGGTCTTTATTAAAGAGATGAGAGAATGCAAAACAATATAGGACCTGCTCTTTTCTAGATGAGCTTTTGTGCACATTACTTTTTAACAGTGCCTGTGTGCATCAGGCATTGTAGTGGGTGTTTAGGTTAATGAATAGGTATAGCATGGCTCCTCTCATCACAGAACTTTCATTCAAGTCAGGAAACTAGGGAGTAGGATGATCTATTTCCTTCTGTCTTTGCTCATCTGAATCTAACCATCCTTAAGACCTAGTTCCGGCCCTAGACCTTTCACAAAATTTTCACCAGTTCAAACTTAACAATGATATTCCCTTTTTTGAACTTTTTCTTAACATTATTTAGATATAGAATATATATGGTTTTATACTTCCTGTGTTTCCTTAATAGGATTTTAAATTCCTGGTGACGGGGAATTATTTTCCTATTATCTTTTGGATCTTATCAACACTGATGCTGAAGTATTTGCTGATTCCCTTGATTTTTCAAGCTACATTTTTCTTTTTAAAAAAGACAGAGATATAAAACAAACTACAAAAAGAGAGCTTGCTTTTCTGCATGTGCAAGCTACCAGATATTGGTACTGTCTTTGATTTTGTGGAGGTTATTTGGTTTGGGGGAGAGGGTGTTTTTCAAGTACTAAAGAAATTTATCAGGGGAGGAGAGATTTGCACAACAGTGAGGATGAGCAAGCTAGCTTATCTAGCAGCCTAGCCGTTTACTTACAGTTTACTCTCTTATAGATACTGCAAGAGAAGAGGCTGGGTACGATCCACACTCATTATGTCTGTTCCACAAACAAGTACTTCAAAAGGGAAAGTCATGCTTAAAGAATACAATGGACGCAAGATTGAAGTAGAGCACATTTTTAAGTGGATAACTACTCATGCAGCTTCTCGGATCAAAACTATTTATAATGCTGAACATTTAAAAGAAGAATGGAATAAAAGTGATCAATATTGGGTAAAAATATACCTGTTTGCAAATCTTGACCAACCCCCAGCTTTCTTCTCTGCACTGAGTATAAAGTTTACCGGAAGAGTTGAATTTATTTTTGTTAATGTGGAAAATTGGGACAACAGGAGTTACATGACAGATATTGGTGTATATAACATGCCATCTTACATACTTAGAACTCCTGAAGGAATTTACAGATACGGAAATCACACCGGTGAATTTATATCCCTTCAGGCCATGGATTCGTTTTTGCGCTCATTACAACCTGAAGTAAATGATTTGTTTGTTTTGAGCTTGGTCCTAGTTAATCTTATGGCTTGGATGGACTTATTTATCACACAAGGAGCTACCATAAAGCGATTTGTGGTTCTCATAAGCACTTTAGGGACATATAATTCTCTATTAATTATTTCCTGGCTACCGGTGTTGGGCTTTCTACAGCTCCCTTACTTAGATAGCTTTTATGAATATAGCTTAAAATTGCTGAGATACTCTAATACAACCACACTGGCTTCCTGGGTGAGGGCAGACTGGATGTTTTATTCTTCACACCCGGCCCTATTTCTTAGTACATACCTTGGACATGGTTTACTAATTGATTACTTTCAGAAGAAGAGACGGCGCAACAACAACACTGATGAAGTCAATGCCAATAACTTAGAGTGGTTATCAAGTCTGTGGGACTGGTACACCAGCTACCTCTTCCACCCAATTGCTTCTTTTCAGAACTTCCCTGTAGAATCTGATTGGGATGAAGACCCTGACTTATACTTGGAACGATTAGCTTTTCCTGACCTTTGGCTTCACCCGTTGATACCAACTGATTATATAAAAAACCTGCCAATGTGGCAATTCAAGTGTCTGGGAATCCAGTCTGAAGAGGAAATGTCGGAGGGTTCTCATGATACTGAAAATGAGTCAGACATCGAGAGCACAGACACTTTTAGCAGTGAGAAGGAAGTATTTGAAGATAAACAAAGCATAGTTCACAATTCTCTAGGAAGAGCAAGTCACTGTGGTGCCGAGGCTTGTTCATGTGCCAATAAATACTGTCAGACCAGCCTATATGAAAGGAAGGGGAGGTCATATGGATCATATAACACTAATGAAGATATGGAACCTGATTGGTTAACTTGGCCTGCTGATATGCTGCACTGTACTGAATGTGTTGTTTGTCTAGAGAATTTTGAAAATGGATGTTTGCTAATGGGGTTGCCTTGTGGTCATGTGTTCCATCAGAATTGCATTGTGATGTGGTTGGCTGGGGGCCGACATTGTTGCCCTGTTTGCCGGTGGCCTTCTTATAAAAAAAAGCAGCCATATGCACAACATCAGCCCTTGTCAAATGATGTCCCATCTTAACCATGTGCAATTTGTCCTTTATAAGCTTTGAGTATCTTACAGCTTGCCTTTTTAATGTTAGTCACAATGTTTTTGTGGTTTGAAGTTTAGTTTAATGTTAGTGCAGTGACAGGAAATACATATTATGCTAATGTTGATGAAATTACTTGGTTGTGTGTCAATTGAATGCATACTTAATTGTAAAGATTTTTATTTACAACATTGGCAATTGAGAAGTTAATGTTTTTTTGTAAGCACAAAAGTATGATAGGAATTTATCCTAGCAAGACTTTATAAAATAGGATCAAATTCTAATGGAATTGAGGCAGTTTCTTATCCTAAATGTTTCCCTTTTTAAAATCTCTGTCCAGCACCTCTTGGTTAAATAATGTATGCTCTGAGACATGAAATTAAAACAGATCTATGAAATAAATTATTTTAAAACCAGAAGATTACAGCTTTTCTAGTGTTAAATGGTTTTTGATAAGGTGTCTGAATTCTGTTGGCATTTTATTGATTTATTAGTTTCACAGATAAGTCAAACATGATTCATGACTAATATGGAAAAAAAAAGACAAGTTTTGTTGCTAACACTGGTCAGAGGTGATGTTAGTCTATCTTTTAGGTTGGCTAGCTTTAATGGGAAGGAATTTAATGTGTTTTTTTTTAAGTATTAAATTATTTGTGAGTATTTAGCATATTCATTTAAATAAAACCGACTATAGCAATTAGCCCCCTGTAGATTACTTTATATCTTTTTCCTGACGTTTTATTTTGAAAAATTTCAAAACTACAGAGATGTCGAAAGCACAGTATAAAACACATTTCTTTATCTAATTCACCAAGCATTTACATTCTGTTACATGTGCTTTCTGTCCTCAGTGTATATTGATCTTCTTTCTTTTCTCTAGTCGTTTTTCTTTTTCCTGATCTCTTTGAAAATATTAATAAATTTCAGTATTCATGATTCTTTACCGCTAAATATATCACCACATATCTCCCAAGAATAAGGGCTTCGTTTGTTTGTTTTTTTGACATAATCACTGTACCATTATCATACCCAACAATTTTAACATTGATTCAATAATATCTAATATATGACTTACATTCCCCAATTGCTTCCAAAGTATTTTGGTGTATTTTTATGTGTATTTGTTTTGTTTTCATAAACTCAGGTAATGTTTATGCATTGATTGTGGTCTCTTTCCATTTCATTCTTTAGAGCAGTTCCTGTGCCTTTTTTAAAATTTATTTTTGATTTTTTTTTAATGTCTTAACTAATACTAGCATTTTTGAAGGGTACAGATTAGTTGGCTTATAGAATGTTCCACATTCTGGATTTGTTTGAATGTTTCTTCATGATTAGATATAAATTAAAGATTTTGCCTAGACAGAATGTACTTTTCATTTGCTTGACATCAGAAGACACATGATGTGAGTTTGTCTCACTTTACAATTAAGAATGAACCTGAGTGAATATCCTGTTCCTCAATAGCCTTTAATCCAGTGGTTTCAATATCCATTGATGATTAACCTTAATCAGTTATTAAATAGTTGTAATATGGGGATTTTCTAATTTTGACCTGCATTTGTTAGCTGCATTTTTGTGTGTGTGAAGAAGAGCTTTCCATTTTCCACTTTTCTCTCTCACACTTTTGAATATCACTATGGACTTACAGATTCTTTTTATATCCAATGTGCCAAAATCGATTATTCTTTTTGATGGTCAAATCATCCCAAATTTGGTGAGAGCCCCCCTAAGCCAGCTTTTATGTCCTAATGGCATGTCCCTTTCAATCTTGAAGCACTTCCTTGCTTTTCAATGTAAGGTATTTCGAATTCACTTTGCAGTTTTCCTAGCCCAGCCTTTTAATCAAATCATTTCTTCAAAAAGTCCAAGTTTCATGGTGGACTTTCATTGGCTGCCCCCCAAAACAGTAAGAAAAAATTTTCATTATGGATTGCTGCTAGGTCACTGCCAGAAATACTTATTTTCTTCATGGTGCATTCAGCCTTATTTTCATACACTGATGGAAATAGGACTAGCAGTTACTTTAATATTTGGGAGCTTTTAAAATTTTTCTAAAAAGCAAACACTTCTTGTGCTCCAATTTTCCTTTTGAAAAAAGAGTAATCATTATTGTAAATGTTGGTGTTGCCCCAAGTTCCACCATTGGCCCACTGCTCTTTTCTCTCATGGATTCAGTGGATATCCCAAATCTACATGTACAGGCGAAGGCCTATCCCCAGATCCTCACTTTTATATACAGCTGTCTGCTGCACAGCTCCTCCTGTATGTTTTTAAGTACTTAGTGAGTCTAAGACAGCTTTTCATTCTCTCTCTGTACCCACAGTCCTCTCATGGTCCGGATTTCAGTTAGTGGGTCATATACATGTAATATTGTCCATTATGAAACATACACAAAAGTATAGACATTTTAAAAGACAATTAAAATTTCTCCAACCCCTGGCACACCACACTTGGCCTAGCCTAGGAGATAAACCAATCTCCTTAACATTGGCTTTCCAGGCCCTTCATAATCTGTTAATAATCCACATTTTAGACTCATTGGGACACTTTGTACTGCTTGTCATTCCAGGGCCATTCTTTAGTTTTTCTCAGCTTGGTGCCTTGCTACATCCCCTCTGCCTGGTTTTTTCACCCCTTCCTCTCTGCCTTGTTGCCCAATAGGCTTATGGAGACAAAGTACCTTTACAGTGAAAATTCAAGTGGCTGTCACATCATTCATGTGATCAAATTTAGTATCACCAACAAGGGAGCAAACTGATGTGTGCCCTTCTTCCATACCGGAGATACCTCATCCTTTCTTGGTGTGTGTGCGCCCTTCTTCTTAGACCCTAGGTATACTTCGTACATCTCTGTCATACTTAGCTGCATTGTCTTAAAACTGCATGCATCTTTTTTGGGGGTGAACTCCTTTAAGATATGAACTGGGCTTTATTCATTTAACTATCCACAGTCATAGCATAAAGTAGAGATAATACCTTTTGGATGTTAGACATGCAATAAAAATGTTGCAGTGAGGTCACAGAGAAAATAATTGCCAAAGGTTCAGTTCTCCAGGGAAGTGTGATTCATCCCTTAATTGTTAAGCATAGCAAGTAATGCTTTTATCAGATTTTCCTAGAGGTGGAGAATTGGAAATATTCAAGGTTGACAGACTCTAAACTTTAACTGTTTAAAAGGAGAGTTCGAATTCTTAAAGCAACCTCTTAGATTAATGAACTACATAGTCCAGGGTGTGGGCTTTGAAGTTACTGAACTCCATGGTTAACTGCAATAATAGGATACATTATTGTTCGGCTTAGGAGTTTCTTTACTATCTAATTATTTCTTGTGTTAATCTTTTGTTTCTTTAAGGATGATAAGGAGTAATGCTATAATCTACTGTTACATCCTTCACATATTAGACTCAGTAGATATTCACTGGTGGCTTAAATTTTTAAAATCTATTTTAATTTTTCCCTTTACCAAACTTTTTACCACCCATCGAGTAATGTACATAAGTAGTGTAGTGTAGAAAGATAAAAGAGATTCTATTTTTAGTAGCCATTTGTAGTGATAAAGGTACCGATATTTTTGGTCTGCTCCAAGACAAAAATTTTAATTTTTTTTTGCCTGTAGTCACATAATTTTCATCTCTTCTTTAGATTATTTGAGGGCCTGGAATATTATTCATGTAATCTTTTTCCTTGCGCCCACATTTTCCCTCTTGGCTATTTTATTATTCCTTAAAATTCTACCAAAGGAACAAGGGTGGAGAGAGGTGAAGTGTTGGGCTGTTTTAGCTATTGGATCTGATGAAAATTTCAGAGTTAAAAAAATGGAAATTTGTTTAATTAAAATTATATTTTTAATCTGTACTTGAACCATTCTATTCTTGTTCTTTATAGTTGATAGTTTAAGTATATTGATTTATGATCAATTTAGGCAATTTCTTTGGTTACTTTTTAAATATTATTTTCTCACCAAGTTTTTATTGTCTCATGTATAGTAGATCATTTTACTTCCTAATATCCCTGTGCAACAAGTAGAACAGAAGGAATTCTGACTTAATAGATGATCAGAACTCAGGACAACCAAGATAGATAAAGATGTGACTAGGATACAGCTTTCAAGTTTGAATGTCTTCAGGGCCCAGGGAAACAGAGTTTAAGTAAGGAGTGGTGGGAGCAACCATATGTATGCTTCACCTAAAAAGCTATTCAAATATATTTTTAGAAGATTGTATAAGCAAAACCAAAGTTGGCGGGATCCTCTTTGTAGTCTCTGGATAAGATTCTGTCTGTCTTGCTCAAGATTCTTTCTACCATGTTTTTACTTAGAAGTGTGTTTTTGGAAAAGATAGCAATAGGAAACTGCCTTCTGTCAAAATTATGTTATCCTTTATGCTAGTGCTAAATTGCATACTTGTTATTGTCAAATTTTCTTAGTTTATGTGCATGATGGAATGATAGACTCTTTACATTAAACAACTGGTGCTTGAATATTCTTATTTACAGTCTGTTTTAAAATGCACTCTTAGTATTGACACAGAGGATAACTAATTAAATTTATAGAGTATTTAACAATGAAGAGCAAAAGTAAGCTTAAAAATAGACAAGATGTCAAAGTTCAGGCACTAGTGTGTTTTTTTGTTTGTTTATTTTTCAAGCTTTATTGAGATATGATTGAAATACAGCATTGTGGGGGTTGAAGGTTTACAAAGTGTTGATTTGATACATTTATATTGTACAATATGCTTGCCACTGTAGCATTGGCTAACACCTCCATCATGTCACATAATTACCATTTCTTTTCCAATGCCAAAAACATTTAAGATCTACTCTCTTAGCAACTTTCAAATATATAATACAACATTGTTAACTATAATCACAATGTTGTGCATTACACCCCCCAAATTTATTCATCTTCTAACTGGACGCTTGTACCCTTTGACTAGCTCTCCCTTTGGATTCCACATGGAAGTGATAAACAGTTTTGTCTTTCACTGTCTGGCCTATTTTACTTAGCATAATACTCTTAAGGTCCATGCATGTTATCACAAATGGCAAGATTTCCTTCTTACCGTTGAATAATAGTCCATTGTGTGTGTGTGTATATATATATATATAGAGAGAGAGAGAGAGAGAGATCATTTTATTTTTATCCATCACTTGATGGACACCTAATATCTTCCTATAAGCATCTTCTGAATGAATGAAGAGCAATGCAGATGCTCAGAGCAAATTTATTCTTACTTTCCATAGAATTTGAGTGAGTTTGGTGATCTAGCTTCCTAGTCTATAGAAGAAAAACTCCACATAAAGAGACTATGGAGTAGGTTGGAGCCTACTAAAAGCAGGCCAAGGAAAGAAGTTACCATTACAATAGTTTGATAGCAAGGAGTAGAAGGTATTAAGAGGGGGGAAAAAAAAGACCAAAACATAAAACAGTCATTTGTGGCCAGCGAATGCAATGGCAAATAATTTCCTGAGAGGGTATCACTCTTTTACCAACAATGACTGTCGTCACACACACAAAAAGCCATTCTATGAGTACTATTTGCACAAGAAGTCAGGAAAAGTCATTTATGATATTCGAAATTGTTAACTTTAAAACATTTTAACAATGTGAAAACTTTCTATTTCTTGGAACATTTAGGGGGATGGGGTGGGAAAGACAGAAATCTTGTTCTTTGTCTCCCTTATAAAAGGTTGATGCTTAACAGCCTTACTTGTTTTGCCATAAACCATGCCATCAGTTGTATAATGACTTTCATAGACAGTGTATATCTAGTCAGTGTCACAACTGTCAGTAAAATCTATGCTCTTTTAATTTGGTTAATGTACTTTGAGACCATTGTCTACTTGTTGATAAAGCAGAATCTGGTGACATTTCACATGGGTATCTCATTTGGAGTTTTGTGAAGTTCTTTCACAAAGACAAAGTAGGCTTTTAGACACAGAAAAAGTGAAATTAGAACTCTGATGTTTGCAGGCTGCTTCTGTTTTTATTGTTTAAATGCTCTCAATTTAGTTTTACTTAATTCCTGAGCCAAGTGGCTAAAACACCAGGTTTCTGGAACAAAGTACCTCAAGCTGATTCTTGGCTTTGTTGCCAGAGGCTTGGATAGGAGACATCTCTTAAAGTGCCAAACAGCAATATCTTGGGCTCTTAAAACAGTATTGTTCAAATTGTTAGTATTGAACATGGTGAACTGTGACCAATTTTGATGCATATCCCTTTACTTTGCTTTAAAACACCTCATTTTCCTTGATAAGAAAAGGAATGCAGTTTTTACAGTTTTCCTGTTAAATAATAGAATCTAAGTCAGAAGCGAAAGCTGTCTTCTCCAATCTTCTGCCTTAGATTGTTGATGTCCCTGTTGCGACTGAATTGGCACACTCATCACCTAACAAAAAGCATGCTACATTTGCAAAAATCTATAAACAGTCCACCTACCAGGATCCACAGAAAAGCATGTAGTTAACTGGCAAAGTAACAATAGCAGGTTCCAGAAGCCAAGATTTAGACACTTAGTTGGACATGTTCCCTATCACACCGTTTGCGAAAGAGAACAAATCAGGAGTTCATTTGTTGAAAAAGCTAGTCCTAATATAACCTACTTGATTTGAAATGTAAATAAATATTTACATTCATTCACCAAACAGATACATACTTAAGCAGGATTTTTGTTTAGTAACCTGTGAACTGTAAGGTATTAAAAACCATCCTCATGAGTTGAGGTCCAAACTCATTCCATTACCCTGAATATCTCCAAAGCAGGGAACAGAGACATGAGAGCAGTTTTCATCTGTGTTAGCCAAGCATATTCTCTGCTGTTACTGAATGAAAGCAGGTTTACATAGACTCTTGCTGTCTTTTCATGGCTATGGAAAGGATGAGAGGTAATGTGACCAAAGCAAAAGACAGTTTATAGCATAACATGCACAATACAGGGTAATACAGAAATTGGAGAAACAACCCTTTACATTTTCAAACTTTTCTAAGGGCTAAAAAAGACCGCAATAATTTATTTTGGTTACATTCCTTTAACGCTAAGGAAAAATGTATCTGACATTCATTTGGGGAAAATATATGTTTTATTTAGAGTCTGGTAATCAGACTGAGAGTTTGCTCAAATAGCTTAGAGTTTTTAGTCAAGGAGAATGCGGTGTTAACTACGTTGCTTGTTTATCTGGGAATTATTCCAATGTCTGAATGCAGAACTAGAGTTTTCTGAAATACTATTCCTGTAGGGTGAATTAAAGGTGGGAAGTGGGAAAGGCTTTTGATGCCTCATAACATGTACTACTCAATTAAAAAGGAGAGGAGCACTGCCCAGTGTGGCTCAAGTTGGTTGGAGCATAGTCCTGTAATCAAAAGGTTGAGAGTTCGATTCCCTGGTCAGGGCACAAATAAAGGTTGCTGGTTCGATCCATGGTCTGGGTGTATACAGTAGGCAACCAATGGGTGATTCTCTCTCACATTGTTGTTTCTTTCTCTTCCTTCTTCCCTCTCTAAAAGCAATGAAAAAATGTCCTTGAGTGAGGCTTTCAAAAAAAAAATAGGGAGAGAAATGGGGCAAATAAAAGATGGAACAAATGGGCAGTATCTGCATCAACTAGTTCTTTAATCACTTCTAGCCATTTAGGGAAAATATATTCTTTCTTCCCTTTAGTTAAAATTTTTACTAAAGGGCAATATATATCCATAAAAGTGCATAAATCTTAAATGTGCATATTATTATTACAAAGTCAAAACATCACCCAGATGAAGAAACAGGATCATGACATCCCAGAAACCTCCCATGATTCCTTTATAAGTCACTATTTCCACCATTCTCCCTAAATGTAATCTCTATGATAACTTCGAAAATTATAGATTAGCTTTGCCTCTTTTTGAATGGTTTTTTAGAATTATATAGCGTGTAGTATTTGGTATATAGTTTCATTTAAGATTATGTTTGCAAGGTTTATCTCTATTGTGTGTAGCAGTAGTTTGTTCATTTTCATTACTGTACACTGTTACATTGTATGAGCATACCACAATTTTCCAGCTTTTGGTAATTACAAATAATAATGCTATGAGTATTCTTATATATCTTGTATATGACTTTGACTTGCATGTGTTCACATTTCTGTTGAGGGTGGAATTTCAGTTGTGGTAGACACTGAGTTTTCTAAAGTGGTTGTACCAATTTACACCCTCTTCAACAGCATTGAGTCCTAGTTGCTCCACATTCTTGCTAAGGCTGATGCTATAATTTTTTTTTTTTAATTTTAACAGTTCTGGTGGGGGTATAGATATCTCTTTGTGGTTTAACTTGCATTTCTCCAATAATCAATGAGGCTAAGGCTTATATGTTTATTGACTATTTGGATTACTACTTTTTTGAAATTCTTGTTCAAATATTTTGCCCATTTTTCTACTGGGTTGCTGTCTGTCTCTCTCTTATTGAACTATAGGAGTTCTTTAGATATTCTAGACATAAATCCTTTGTCCAGTATATGTGTTGCAAACATTTTCTCCCAGTCTGTGGCTTTTCTTTTTTGGAGTAAGAAATTATTTTTTAAAAATATTTTTCTTGGAAAATTGCAATCATATACAAAAGTAAAGACATTAATATAATGAACCCCCACGTACCCAACTTCAGTAATTATCAACTCATGGCCAATCATGTTTTAGTTATAGCCCCACTAAAAATCACCCTCTTTCATCATCCTAATCTGTCTTTTTGTTTCCACTGTTAATCCTTTAGGCCTTTATTACTTCATTAAACATTCTTTTGTTTTCTCCATATATTAATTGAATTAAATCCTATTGAAATAATAATTAAATCCAATGAATGCCTTTTTGTACTTATATTACCTGAGCTCTCTTAATATGGTGATTCTGTAGACCACTTACTCCTTCTTGAAATTCCTTTCCCTTTGGCTTCTCTGGTACTGTTCTACCTGGTTTTTCCTGCTACTTCTCTTATCCTTCATAATTTCCTTCCTGGGGTCTTCCTATATTGCTTCTTCAGAATTATTTTTTCCACCACAGTTCTGTTCCAGTTCTCAATTCATGTGGGTGATTTTATCAGTGCTCATGTCCTTGACTCCCACTTACATGTCGATGGCTCCGGAGACCACATTTTCAGTCCAGAACACTATTCAATGCCAGATCCCTATATAGAGCTATCTGCTGGGCATTTCACTTGGATGACCCAAAAGCATCTATGGAAGACTTGCTGATTGTTGCCCCACTCCCCCAAGCCCCACCACCAATTTATTCTCCTAGTCTTCCATTAATAATGCAATTTTAGCTGAACAGATTCCCAACTATCACCTATATTTCTCAGCCCAAATTGTAGTTAGATGTGGACAATGCAATTCTTGACAATGCAATGTAAGCAAAAGTGATGCATCCCACTCCTGGATTTTGACTTAAAACATTGGATATGTGTATCGTCACTCTTCTCTTCTCTACTTCCAACCTGCAAGACACAGTGATAACTGATGCAAACTTCAAAGTTAGGTATGACCAATACACAAAGCTACCTCAGCAGCTTGGATCCCTGCATTACCTCATAGAGCAGAACTGCTCAACTATGGAGATCACTAGACTATTCCAAAAATAAAAATAAACTTCTATTTAAGTCATTGCATTTTTGGATCTCTCTGTTATAGCAGATTATCCTGTAACTATTACAGCATCTCAGTCATATCATATCCAAGCTTTACTAACCATCCATCCACCTAAATAACCTGCATCTATAGTTCCAGTGAGTAAAGACTCATGCAGTTATCTAATCATCTCTACTCTCAACTCCCACATCCAGTTTTTCTAAGTGTAGTTCATATGACTTCCTAAGAACAATTCAGGACTTCTACTTCTGGCCATGATTGGGTAACTGGTACTATACTCCTTCTCTTGTCATAAGTAACTGTAAAGCTAAACAAAAATATATGGGGAAATTGTTTTCAGGCAGTGGACAACAGGCAGTAGAAGACTGATCCCTGAAAGAAGGGACATTAACAGGGTTAGCCCCATGATTATCCGGCTTTCTGCATAGGGCAATTTTCTGATTATGGTACAGAAAGCTGAAGTCCAAGCAAAAACACCGTGGTCCCACTGAGATTCAGTCATGATGTGGCATGTACCTACAGTTTATTTTTTGTATTACTGTGTAATGTATCATTGTATGAATATATCACAACTTACCTATTCATCTGGTTGCTGATGGACATTTTTTATACTTCTTGGTATTATGAATAAGCTGCTTTGAATATCATTGTACATGTCTTTCAGTAGACATAAACACTTATTTTATACTTAGTATATAGCAATGGATGGACCTGCTGTATCATAAAGTCTATGTTTTATCTTTACTAGATACTGCTAAAGTATTTCTCAAATGAGTTGTACCAACATACACTCTAACCACGAGTATGTAAGAGTTTCAGTTGCTCTATATCATTTTCCAGCATGCGATATTGTCAGTGCTTTTAATATTAACCATTCTTGTAGAAATGTAGTGGTATTTCATTATGGTTTTAATTTCTCTCATGAATAATGATGTTGATTATCTTTATTTCTCTAAAATTTATTTTTAATGTCTCAAATACAGTTGACATTCAATAATATGTTAGTATTAGGTATACAACATAGTAGTTAGACATTTACATCATGAAGTGAATGCCCCAATAAATCTAGTATGCACCTGACACCATACATAGTTATTACAATATTACTGACTATATTCCCTATGCTGTACTTTACATCCTTGTAACTATTTTTTTAACTACCAATTTATACTTCTTAGTCCCTTTACCTTTTTCACCCAAACTTTCAATCTCCTCCTATCTGGCAACCATCAGTTTAATCTGTGTATCTGTTATGTTTTGTTTGTTCATTTGTTTTTTAAAATTCCATAAATAAGTGAAATTAAATGGTATTTGTCTTTTTCTGACTATTTTACTTAGCATAATACCCTCTAGATCCATCAGTGTTGTCCCAAATGGTAAGATTACATTCTTTTTTAATATTCCATTGTATATATGTACCACATCTTCATTATCCAATCATCAATCCATGGACACTTAGGTTGATTCTATATCTCGGCTATTGTAAATAATGCTGCATTGAACATAGGGATGCATATATTTTTTCAAATTAGTATTTTGGATTTATTCAAATACCCAGGAGTGGAATTTCTGGGTCATAAGGTAGTTCTATTTTTAATTTTTTGAGGAACCTCCATACTGTTTTCTGTAGTGGCCACACCAATTTGCAATCCCAACAGTGCAAACGGGATTACTTTTCTCTACATCCTCTCTAATGCTTGTTTGTTGATTTACTAATTATAGTCATTTTGACAGGTGTGAGGTGATATTGTGGTTTTAATTTGCATTTCTCTGACAATTAGTGACTTTAAGCATCTTCTCAATAAGTCTATTGGCAATCTGTATATTCACTTTGGAGAAATATCTATTTAGGTCCTCTGCTCATGTTTTAATTGGATTGGGTTTTGTTGTTTGTTTGTTTGGGGTTTTGGGGGGGTTTTTTTGGTGTTAAGCTATATGAGTTCCTTATATATTTTGAATATTAATCCCTTATTGGATGTATCATTGGTGAATATCTTCTCCCATTCAATAAATGGTCTTTTTGTTTTGTTGATAGTTTTCTTTGCTGTGCAAAAACTTTGTTGTTTGAAATAATCCTATTTGTTTTTTTCTTCTTTTGCTTCTCTTATCTCAGGAGATATATCCAAAAAATATTATTAAGAGCAATGTCAAAGTGTTTACTGCCAATAGTTTCTTCTAGGAGGTGTATAGTTTCAATCCCTACATTTAGGTCTTTAATCCATTTTGAGTTTATTGCTTTATATGATATAAGAAAGTGGTCTATTTTCATTTTTTGCATGTATCGGTCCAGTTTTCCCAACATTTATTGAAGAGGCTGTCTTTACCCCATTGTATATTCTTGCCTCCTTTGTCACAGATTAATTGACCATTTGCCATAGGTTTCTTTCTGGGCACTCTATTCTGTTCCATTGATCATGTCAGTCATCAATTGCTTTTTTTATCAAATGCTTTTTCTGCACTGATTGGTATTGCTAGTACCATGCATTTTTTATTTCTCTAGCCTTATAGTATACTTTAATATCAGGTAGCATGATCCCTCCACTTTGTTCTTCTTTCTCAAGATTGCTTTGGCTATTTCGGGTCTTTTGTGGTTCCATATAAATTTAAGGATTTGTTCTAGTTCTGTAAAAAATGCCACTGGTATTTTGATAGGGATTACATTGAATCTATAGATTGTTTTGGGTAGTAGGTACACTTAACATTGACTCTATCCATGAGCACAGTATATGCATCTATTTATTTGTATATTCATTAATTTCTTTCTTCAATGTCTGATAGTTTCCAAGTATAGGTCATTTACCTTCTTGGTTAAATTTGCCCCTAGGTATTTTGTGATGCAATTCTACATGAGATTGTTTTCTTTTCTTTCTGATAGTTTATTACTGTTGTATAAAAATACAAGAAATTTATGAATATTAACATCGTATCCTGCTGCTTTACTGAACTTAAAATTTATCAGTTCTAATAGCTTTTCGGTGGAATCTTTAAAATTCACTCTATAGAGTATCATGTCATCTGCAAATATTGAGTTTTACTTCTCCTTTCCACTTTGGATGCCTTTTATTTCCTTTTCTTATGTGATTGCTATGGCTATGATTTCCAATACTATGTTGAATAGAATTGGTGAAAGCAGACATCCTCATCTTGTTCCTGATCTTACAAAAAACACTTTTAGCTTTTCATCATTGAGTATGATGTTAGCTATGGGTTTGTCATATATGGTGTTCATTATGTTGAGGTATATTCCCTCTATTTCTACTTTGTTGTGATTTTTTATCATAAATGGGTGCTGGATTTTATCAAATGCTTTTTATGAATCTATTGATATGATTATATTATTTATATCCTTTATTTTGTTTATGTGCTGTATCATATTAATTGATTTGCAGTTATTGGACCAAACTTGAATTCTATGAATAAATCTCACTTGATTATGGTATATATTTTTTAATACATTGCTGAATCTGGTTTGCTGATACTTTGTTGAGGATTTTTGCATTCATGTTCATCAGGGATATTGGCCTATAATTTTTTAAAAATGTCTTTGTCTGGTTTTGGAATCAGGGTAATGCTGGCCTCATAAAATGAACTTGGGAGACTTCTCACATTTTTTGGAATAGTTTGAGAAGGATGAGTGTTAATTCTCCTTTGAATGTTTGGTAAAATTCTTCTTTTGCTTGTGGAGAGTTTTTTCATTACTGATTCTATTTAGTGGTTATCAGTCTGTTCAGATGTTCTGTTTCTTCTTGTCTCAGTCTTGAAAGATTGTTATGTTTCTAGCAATTATTTATTTCTTTTAGGTTATCCAACTTCTTGGCATATAATTTTTTATAGTATTTTCTTATACTTTGTATTTCCATGGTATCAGCTGTCCCTTCTCTTCTGTCATTTCTGATTTTACTTATTTGGGCCCTCTTGCTTTTTTTCTTGATGAGTCTGGTTAAAGGTCATCGATCTTTTTGTCTTTTCAAAGAACCAACTCTTAGTTTTATCAATCTTTTGTATTTTTTTAGATTATTTCATTTATTTCTGCTCTGATCTTTATTACTTCCTTCCTTCTACTCACTTTGGGCTATGTTCTTTTTCTTCTAGTTCCTTTGCAGATTTGAGTATTCTTTTCTTGTGGTAAGCCTGGATTGTTATGAATTTCCCTTTTAAAACTGCTTTGATCATGTCCCATAATTTTTGGGTCATTGTATTTTCATTATGATTTGTCTCAAGGTATCTTTTGATTTATTCCTTGATCTCATTGTTAACCCATTAATTGTTTAGTAACATGTTATTTAGCCTCCATGCGTTTATGTGTATTTCACTTTTCTTCTGATAATTCGTATCTAGTTTCATACCACTGTACTTAAAGAAGATGCTTGGTATGATTCCAATATTCTTAAATTTATTGAGACTGATTTTGTGGCCTAACATTTGCTCTGTCCTGGAAAATGTTCCATTTGGGTTTGAGAAGAATGTATTTTTCTGCTGCTTTGGAGTTAAATGTTGTGCAGAATGCCAGTTAAATCCAGCTGAGCTGATCTACTTACTATGTCACTTAAGGCTGTGGTATCCTTGTTGCTCTTCTGTCTGGATATTCTACCCATTCATGGATGTCAATGGGTGTTAAAAGTCCCCTGTAATCACTGTATTACTCTCAATCTCTCCCTTTATGTTTGTCAATATTTGCTTTATATATTGAGGTGTTCTTATGTTGGGTGCATAAATGTTTCCAAGGGTTATGTTCTCTTTTGGATTTATGCTTTCAGTCCCTGTGTGTGTGTTTTGGTCTGAAGTGGGTCTCTGGTAAAGAGCATATGTATGGACCTTGTTTTCTTCTTCATTCAGTCACCTTGCCTTTTGATTGGAGTATTTAATCCATTTACATTTAAAGTGGTTATTTAAGATATGTAGTTATAGCCAATTTATTTTTCATATTTATATTCTTAAGTAGAATAAAATTCCCTTTTCTTAAAGAAGTCCTTCTAATATTTCTTGTCATACTGGTTTGGTGGTAATGTACTCCTTTAGCTTTTTCTTATCTAGGAATTTATCATCTTTTCATACTCTCATTAACAATTTGAATATCTTCCATTGTGAAGTGTCTATGGTACTATTTTGCTCATTTAAAAAATTGGGATAAATCTTTTGTTATTAATTTGTAGAGGTCCTTAATATATACTCTGTTGAGTCCTTAGAAATATGGAACAGTTTATGGCTTCCCTTTTTACCCTCTTATCGGTACCTTTTCATGAATAGTTCTTAATGTTAAAGAATTTCAATATGTTATAGCTGCTTAAAATTTGTGTCATGTTTAAATCACCTAAATCATATTTGCCTCCCCCAAAGTCATGAACATATTTTCCTATACTTTGCTGTAAAAGCTTTAAAAAAAATTTTTTTTACCTATTATATTTTAGTCTGGGATACATCTGAATTGAATGTTTTTGTTGTGTAAGGTGGACCAAAGATCATTTTTTCCTTACTGATAGCTAAATTGACCTAGCAAAACTTAATGAAAAGACTATCATTTTCCTCACTGACCGTGATAGCATTTGTTGTAAATTATGTGACAACATTTATATATGGTTCTACTATTATGTTCTCTATTCTTTTCCATTAGTCTCTGTAATAATTGTATACCATCACCACACTTATTTTATTTTTTAAGGTTTTACTTATTTATTTTTTAGAGACAAGGGAAAGGAGGGAGAAAGGGAGAGAAACATCAATGTATGAGAGAAACATCAACTGGTTGCCTCTCATACATGCCCCAACTGGGAACCAAACCCACAACTCAAGCGTGCTCCCTGACTAGGAATTTAGCCAGCAAATGACCTTTTGCTTTGTGGAACAACGCCCAACCAACTGAATTACACTGTCAGGGCCACACTGTTTTAATTTTTAGAATTTTATGATACTATTGGTATCTGGTAGCATAAGTCCTCCAACTTTGATATTTTGTATTTCCACATTAAATCTGCAAATTAGCTTATCAAAATCCACCATAAAATCTTTTCTGGGGATTTTAATTAGGACTGAATTAAATCTATTGATCACTTTTAGGGTGAACTGACAGCATTACAATATTGAGTTCCATTTCATGAATACAGTCTAGCTCTCCATTTATTTAGATATTATTTAATTTTTATCAGCAGTGTTTTATAGTTGACTGTCAAAGGGCCTTATACATTTTTATATAATTTATTGTTAGAGATTGATTTTTTCATGCTATTGCAAAGGATAATGTTTTACTAATTTTATTTTTTCTACATAAAAACTGTTGATTTTATATAGAAACATAATATACTTTTGTATATCAGCCTTTTTTGGTAAGAATTTTGTTAAATCTTTATATTCATGTGGGGAGGACTGACTTATTTACTATGTTGTGTTTACAATCCATGAACATTGTATGTGTCTCCATTTTATTTAGATCTTCTTTGATTTCTTTCATTAGTGTTGAGAATTTTTTGCCTACAAGTACATATTTTCCTAGATTTATACCTAAATATTTTGTTTTTGATTATTTTAAAGTCTATTTTGATAATCCCTTTAATGTACTGTTAGATTTGGTGTACTTGTATTGTTTGAGAATTTTGGCATCTTATGTTCAACAAGAACATTGGCCTATAACTCTCTTTTGTTTTGTTTTGTTTTTTGTAGTGTATTTGTCTTGCTTTTGGTATCACGGTAATGCTGGCCCCACAGAATGGTTTGAAAGTGCTCCTTCCTCTTCAGTTTTTTTTTGGAATAGTTTGAGAAGGACAGTCACTAACTCGTTAAGTGTTTGGTAGAATTCACTTGTGTAGCCATCTGGTCCTAGGCTTTTGTTTGTTGGGAGCTTTTTGAGTTCTGCTTAAATTTCATTGCCAGTAATTGATCTGTTCAGATTCTCCTTCTTTGCCTGGTTTAGTCTTGCAAGGGTGTATGTTCCTAGAAATTTATCTGTTTTCTAGATTATCCAATTATTGGCATATAATTGTTCATAGTATTCTCTAATGATTCTTTGTATTTCTGTGGTATTTGGTTGCAGTTTCTCTTTCATTTCTGATTTTATTTGTGTTCCCTATCTTTTTTGCTTGATGAGTCTTGCTTGAGGCTTGTCAGTTTTATTTATCCTTTCAAAGAACCAGCTTTTAGTTTCAAGTAATTTTTTTTCTATATTCTATTTTATTTATTTCCTCTCTGATCTTCATCTTTTCCTTCTTCGTGCTTACTTTGGATTTTGTTTCTCCCTCTTTTTTTAGTTCCTATATGTGTAAATTTATTTTTTTACTTGTAGATTTTATCAAATACATAGTTTATTATTATTTCTAATGCCAATATAACATTACAGAACCCAAAATTTGAAACCACTTTAATAATTTTTAAATTTTTCCAAAAAAGTTGACATATTAGTTTCAGGTGTACAATACAGTGATTAGACACTATATCATTTAATAAGCGATCATCTTGATGAGTCTAGTACCCACCTGACACCATACATACTTATTATAATATTATTGACTATACTTGTATGTTCTTCTGAGTGTGGAGTCCAGATTTATAGTGCCCTTCTTGTCGGTGAGAAGCAACTACACTGATGTGTTTATAGGTTTCTGTATTTCAGTGACATGCCACAGATCAAATCAAACCTTCCTCCATCCTCTGTTTGACCTCTGCCCTTGATGACCAACTTTAGAAATTCTAGAGTTCACCTTTAGGAACTGAAATGCCTGTGGTCCAAAATTGCCACCTATAAACTGGGAAGGCTCTTTGATATGTCTCTTTATTTTGTGATACTCTTCATCTCTCTACTAGCTCATCATTCAGGTCCTACCTGCCCAGGAAGGATTCACTGATCATCATGTTCTTCTTAATTGTCAAAATTTTGCACATCTGTAGTAATTTACTCAATTTTGTCTATTACCATTGTTTTTATTTATTACCACTGTCCTCACCAGATTGTACGAAATTGTTTTTTTGTTCACTGTGGTTTTCCTAGAGTCTGTAGCATGCCTTACACATAGAAAACATTTTGATAAATATCATCAGTTAATTGGAAGTCTAGTGTCCTTCTACCTGAAAACTTGCTGCTTTAATAGTTCATTCTCAAAAAAATAAAGAAAGAGATGGTGAAGAAGTATTTAAAAATTCCACAGAACTCTCATTTCGAAAAGCTGCTTCCTGTTTAAAAAAGAAAAGGAAGGAAGGGTGAGAGGGTAGGAGGAAGGGAGGTAATTCAATGGAAAATGGGCAAAGAATACAAAGAAGCAATTCACAGAAGAAATTCAAAGAGGCAACACATATGCCAAAAGATGTTCATTTAGACTGTTAATCATAGAAATGAATATTAAAAATAATATTTTATACCATCAGAGTGGCAAAAATGTAAAAGGTTGATAGTCATTGTTAGGAAGGATTTAGGGAATAGGATGCTCTCATACACTGTTGGTAGTTCAAAACTGTGCAACCTGTATAAAGGACACTTGTAGGATATTTAAAATTTAAACTGTCTATATTTATTACTTAATAGGGAAAAATGAGAAACCACTTATCATCCAATAGAAAAATTGTTAAATAACTTTTAGTACATTCCTGCTATGGAACCCCTTAGCTATAGATAATTAACATCAATGAAAATCTATGTAAAACTTTTTAAAGAGGGATGATGCAGAACAGAATGTATAATAAGCCAATTAAGTAAAAGTATATTCTTCAGAGGAGAAGGTCTCAAGGGATTCACACTATTTATAATCATAACATTATAATATTGACACTAGTTGGTACGAATCATTTGAGACCTTTACCCCTGAACGAGTATAAATGGGGGGGGGTTACTTTTTACAATGAACATGTACTGCTACTTTAAAAAGAACTTTATTGAAGTATGATTGACATAAACTGCACATAGTTAGTGTCCAGTTTGCTTTGACATTGCACACATCTGTGAAATCATCACAATTAAGATAATTTTCATCATCCCTAAAAGCTTCCTTTGGTCTCTCTGCAATTCTTCCTTCTTTTCTGAGGCAACCTCTGCACCCTAGTAACCACTGATCTACTTTCTGTTACTATAGATTAGTTTCCATTTTCTAGAATACTATATAAATGAAGTCATACATTATGTGTTTTTTTTCTGACTTCTCTCACTTAGCATAATTATTTTGACGTTCATCCATGTTGTTGCACGTATCAATACTTTGGTTGTTTTATTGCTGAATAGCATTCCATTGTCTGGATCTATCACAATTAGTTTATCCATCCCCCTGTTGATAGGCATTTGAATTATTTTTAGTTCTTGTCTATCACAAATAAAGATGCCAAGAACATGTGTGTACAAGTCTTTGTAAGGCTATATGCTTTTTCTCCTCTTGGGTAAACAAGCTAGCAGTGGCATGACATAAGATGAGTGTACGTTTAGCATTTTAATAAGTTACCAAAATGTTTTCAAAGTGGTTGTGCCACATTACCGTACATTCCCACCAGAGATGGGAATATAGGGTTGAGGCACTAAATGTATGGTCTCTTTACTATCATGAGGCGAGTTAATGATAGCAACCATCAGCTCACGGGTGCAGTTCAGACCTTGGTGTAGTTCAGTCAGAGGCTGGCCAGCTATAGGGTGTAGAGTTCATTTTAGTCACGGATTCTTATGAGACTCTGATTAAGGTCATGGTCGATTTGGAGTACAGGAACACACACACACAAACACACAAATGTCATCCACGTTTGAAACGGCCATGGCCTGAATAAAAAAGCTGTGACACTAGAGATGGAAAGCAAAGGACTGGAGTTGGAACATACTGACAAGTTACAGTTGGAACCTGGTAAGCAGGGGAGAGAAGATGATGCCTAGGTTTTATGTACTAGGTGATGGTGGTGACAACAGAGGGGAGGAGTAGCTCTCTTGGTAGCTGCCTGTTAAGTTACCTAACACAAGGTGAAGCTGTCCAGAAAGTGGTTGTAATTGTACCTTGTCTAGGTGGAGATAGACTACCCGTGCAACAACATATACGTGTAGTTGAAGTACCAGGAGCAGCTGTAATCACCATGTGTAATCAATAAATTCCTGTTCCAGATGAATCACCTCACGCAAAAACACCTAATTCACCACCTCCCTCTACAAATCCCCGCCCAGAATATGCGCAATTGCATCAATGTTTCTGACAAAACTCCGCCTGACCCAATTCTGCGCATGCGTATTATCCTATCTGCGGCCGCTCCCTTCTCTGGGCGTGTGGCCTCCTTTCCTCTCACCGGCCCCGCCCAGGCGGCTGCCCGTGACCTGCCTGGGCGCAGGGAACGAAAAGCCGGAAGGGGCAAGACAAGTACAATAAGCAATGGGGCTGTTTGGAAAAACCCAGGAGAAGCCGCCCAAAGAGCTGGTAAGGGCTACGGTGGCGGCAAAGGAATGGGTGGACGTGCTTGGGGCGTAGCAGAGTTTGTAAAGCCACCGGACACTCTCCCACCGCGACTTGCCAGGTACCACTCGGCCGCCATTTCCGGGGCTTCCCACTCGACTGAGGTGCCGGAGGGAGAGTCTCTAAGGACAGGGCTCTGGCGAAAGAGAGCCCCGGTATCTCAGCCCTCGGTCCCCAAGGGAGCCGAGGGCTGGAGTAGGAATTCCTCAACTTCGGCATAGGGCCCGGAGGCAGCAACGTAGTCTTAATCCTGGAAACCCCTTCCCTGCGCGCGTTGGTACGTCCCGCCCGGAACTTTTTCCCTGGTGCAGGCCCCGCCCCTTGCGCTCGCTTACCGGTAACTGACGGACCTTTCTCGGCCCCAAGCGTTGTTCCCAGTTTCTCGCGGGAAGACTCAGGCAACTGCCAACCCATCCCCACCTCTCCCGCTGTACTGAGAGTGAGGCTCTGTATTCTCCTTCCCGTGTCCTGCTGCATTATGTTGACCCGACACATTATAGCACCACTGGATTCGGAAGAATGGTACCGAAGATAACTGACCCTGGCTTTAAATTCTGATCTACCTGTTAACTGAGATAATGTGTAGTGGCTAAAAGTGCCTGCAGAGTCAGTCTACTTAAGTTTGAATCCTGGTTCCCCATATATGAGCCTTGTGATCTATTAAAAGTTCATCTCTCTCTGCCTTAGTCTTGTCTGTCTAGTGGGAATGATAATAGTATCATTTTAGAGTTATTGAAGGTGAAAGGATGTAGTTTTAGCTAGTAGTGCCTAGGGTTAATTTTTTTTTAAAAAAATTTTTAGAGAGAGAGAGGAAGGGGGAGAAAGAGAAACATAGATTTGTTGTTTACACTTATTTTTGCATTCATTGGTGGTTTGTATGTGCCCTGAGCTGGAGATGGATCCTGCAACCATGGTGGATCAGGCCTAAGCTCTGACCAACTGAGCTACCTGGCCAGGGCCTAGGGTTAATTCTTTATAAATTTTGCAGCCTTGCTATCCAAGTGCAGACCAACAGCATCAGCATCACCTAGAAGCTTGTTAGAAAACTCGGGTTCTTTCCCAGACCTGATGAATGATAATTTGAATTCTGAAAGGATCTCTTAACATTCTTTATTTAGTAGATAAGCTCACGTATTTATCTGTGGCAAGCAAATTTTTAAAACCAGTGTCATGCATCATGAAGTTGCTGGCATATAATGTGTTAATTTTCATTATATTTGTTAATCATCGGTTCTGGAACAGTAGGTACTCAATAAATATTAGTTCCCTCAGGCAGTGAAGTATTGAAAAATCAAGATCCTAGAGAAGAGGGAAGCTTAATTACAGGAGCCCAACTATTTGGGACCCCTTTGCCCCTGAAGAGATCCTCTTAATTCCAAATGCAATGGTTGAGAAACTGAGAATTTGAGTAGAACTCAAATTTGAGAAATCCTGTGGTTAGGGGGTTCAAAAATTGGAGTTTACCAAGGACAAGGGACTCAGGTAAATCCGAGGGTTTTGGGTTGGACTCTGATACATTTTAGCAGTAGCAGTGAGCAGGGACTATCTCTATCCCTGTTTGGATTCATTAAGCTTAATTAAGAGCCCGTTCCCAGTGATCTTAGGTTAGATGTTTACCAGAAACAAATGTTAAGTCTATCTGGAAGAAGATAACATCACCCAGAGACTTAGATTATCAAACAGATTTTCATATACAATCTTCAGAATTCAATTTAAAAAAGAAAAAGAGACATTAATCCATAGGATATCTTTATATGTTCTGGATACAAGTCTTATAAATGCTTTTTATTTGTTACCATTCGTGTATGGTTACAAATATCTCCTCCAAATTTGTGGTCTTTTTCCTTTAAATTGTGTCTTATGCATAATGAATTAAAAATTAAATTTCAAAAAAAGAAAAATTAATTTCAACATAAATAAAATATATCAGTCTTTTCCTTTGTGCTTATTGATTTTTGGTCTAGTTTAAGAAATCCTTTCCTAATCTGAAATCATAAAGGTATTTTCCTGTACTGTCTTTTTAAAGACAGACAGTTTTGCCTTCCAGAGTTAAGTCTTCAGTACACCTGGAATTAATTCCAGTGAATGATGGTAACAGCTAATCATTTTGTTTTCCATTTGGCTTACCATTTGTCTCCATGCTATTTATGGAAAATGCCTTCTTGTTTGTTTTAGTTTCTGTGCCTAGTTTGCTTGGCATGTAGTAGACTCTCTATGAATGAATTTGAATAAAGTATATTTCTTGATAGTGTGAAAGTCTCTGTGGATTCCTTATGGTCTTCACAGCATATTATTTAATTTACAAGTAGATATTTCTGTATTCTGTACTCCTTGTTTATGTTCTGTTTTACTTATCAATTATAAATGTCTCTAATTTATTACTAAAATTATTGGTTGTAAATAATTGTCCAATTTCCTTTTTTTAAAAAAGTAATTTTATTTATAGACAGAGGGGAAGGGAGGGGAGGAAGAGAGGGAGAGAAACATCATTGTGTGGTTGCTCTCACGCTGCCCCCCTTACTGGGGACCTAGGCCTGCAACCCAGGCACGTGCCCTGACTGGGGAATCGAACCGGCGACCCTTTGGTTTGCAGACCGACGTTCAATCCACTGAGCCACACCAGCCAGGGCCCAATTTCCTTTTTATCTTTTCAATTTCCTGTTGTTTATTGTGATCTTTACAGTTATGAGACTTGTTTGATACATTTTCTTGAGCTTTTTGTCTTAGGCTGTACAGTCAAACCATGGTTCTCAAACTTAATTCCTCCCTGAAGGAATTTGTTTTTTAGAGAGGGAAGGGGAGGAAGGAAGAGAGGAAGAGAAACATCCATCGATTGCCTCTCTTGCCCACTCCCAACTGGGGATCTGGCCCACAACCCAGGCATTGTGCCCTGACTTGGAATTGAAACTGTGACCTTTTGGTTTTCAGGATGATGCCCAACCCACCAAGCCACACCGGTCAGGGCCACCTAGAGATTCTAAGTACTAGCTATCATTTGGGCTTTACTCCTAGCCCAATTAAGTTGGTATTTTTTAAGTTTCCCACATGACTTTTATGTGCAGTCAGGGTAAGAATCACTGGTCTGGGAACTGGCTGGATAATTTTGGTTATTCCCATTTCTCTTAGGTTAAGTTTTTCTTTTCTAAAAATCTCTTTTGATTTCCTAAGTTAAAAAAACTACTTGACAGATTTTATGAAACTTTTTCTCTTTGACATTCAGAAACATATAAAGTCTCTGTACATTTTTGTTTATATTATTGATGGCTGAAATTTTATGTTCCTTCTTCACAACATATATTCCCTGCAGTTAAATTCAACAGATAGTTATTGAGCATCTGCCTTTTGCCAGACATTGTGCAAAGGCTTACTGAATAAAAAAAGGCCTTTTACTTTCTGGAGCATGGAGTCCATAATTATAAGTGCAATGTGGTTTATAGAAGAGAGGAGGTATAGGATTCTGTGTAATTATACTGCATGAGAATTTCACCTATCCAAGGGGTCAAGGAAACCCTCCCCAAAGTAACATTTAAGGCGAGACGATCAAGTTCAAAAAACATGCTCTTTATTTTCCTGACTATTGCTAACATTTGGGAAAAAAAATATTTTCGGTTGGTCATGTGAAATTGTTCTATCAATCAGTTGCCACCTTCTGCCTAGTTATTAAATTGCTCTAGTTCATGCCTCAGTGCTTCTGATTAGAGAAATACTTCACCAAGTATAAACATAAGGTAGAATTTATCATTTTCAGATGTTCAGAGATTGAGTTTAATTAGCATTATCCTAAAGATTTAAATTTAGGCAATTCAAAAACAACTAGTTTGCTTCAGTTAGCTGTGGAAAAATACCTGTTATATAATCAACAGTTGCATATATTTGTGTGGGTGTAATTCTAGGCTCTCTTGTTTCCTTGATTTGTCTACAAGGTGTGTGGCTAATACTTTTTTTTTTTTTAGAGAAAGGGTATGGGAGGGAGAAAGAGAGGCAGAGAAACAGATGTGAGAGACCAATATTGATCGGTTGCATCTCATAAGCCCACCAATGGGGAGCTGAACCCTCAACCTAGGCATGTGTCCCCACTGAGAATCAAACTGGCAACCTTCCACTTTGTGGGACAGCACCCAACCAAGTGGACTGCGCTGGTCAGGGCTCTTAAATACCATAGCTTTATATTAGATTTTAAAATGGGTATTTGGAAAATCATCTAGCTTTTTCTTCACTATTTTGTTGACTATTGTAGGTTATTTGCCTTTCTATATAAACTTTAGGATCAGTTTGTTGACATCTACAATATAGATTCTGGTGGTTTTGAATAGGATTGCATTGAATCTATAGATGAAGTTGGGAATAGTTGATATCTTAATGTTGAGTCTTACAGTCCATGAACATGGAACGTCTGTTCATTTTTGTATCTTTTTTGATTTCTTTCATCAATGTTTTGTAGTTTTCCACATGTAGATCCTATACATATTGTTAGATTTATACCCAAGTGTTTATTTTTTGTTTGGTGCTATTGTAAATATTTTTTACATTTCAGAATCCAGTTGTTTATTATTGTTATGTTGGGAAGCAGTTAACTTTTGTATATTAACTTTCTATCCTAAGACCTTGCTTTACTTGCTTATTAGTTCCAGGAGGCGTTTTTTAATTGATTCTTTGGGATATGTAGTTGTTCATTCAGCTTGCTAACGCTGCTGAGGATTTTTGCATCTGTGTTCATGAGAGATACTGGTCTGTAATTTTCCTTTGTTTTAATGTGTATCTAGTTTTGGTATTAGATATTACTGGTCTCACTGAATGAGTTTAGAAGTATGCTTTCATATATTTTTTCAAAGAGTTTGTAGGGAATTGTTATCATTTCTTCTTGAGTAGTAGAATTCACCAGTGAAACCAGATAGGCCAGATGCTTTCTTTGTTGGAAGGTTATTAATTACTGATTGAATTGCTTTATCGTAAGCCTGTTCATATAGTCTATTTCTCCTTGTGCGAGTTTTAATATTCTTTCAAGTAACTGGTCCATTTCATCTAAATTACCTAATTTTTGAACATACAGTTCATAGCATTCCTTTATTATTTTTTTACTCTATTTTGGATCAGTAGTGATGAGCCCTTTTGCATTTCTGATATTGGTAATTTTGTCTTGTCTCTTATTTTCTTGGTTAGGCTGGCTAGAGGCTTCACAATTGTATTGATCTTTTTAAAGAGCCAGATTCTGGCTTCATTGATTTTTCTCTATTTGCTGTTTTCAATTTCATCGATCTCTCCAATTTTTATTCTTTCTTTCCTTCTGCTTATATTTGGTTTAAATTGCACTTCTTTAATCTTCTAAGGTGGAGCTCTGACCAACGTGGCTCAGTTGGTTGGATGTCATCCTGTGAACAAAAGGGTCACTGGCTCAATTCCCTGTTGTGGCACATTCTTGGGTGGTGGGTTTGGTTCCCTGGGGCGTTAACAGAAGGCAGCAAATTGATGTTTCTCTCTCACATTGATGTTTCTCACCCTCTCTCCCTTCCCCCCTTCTTTCTAAAATCAAAAATAAAATAAAATGTTTAGTCCTGGCCTCAGTGCCTCAGTGGACTGAGTGCTGCCCTACAAACCAAAGGGTCACCAATTCAGCTCCCAGTCAGGGCACATACATGTGTTGCGGGCCAGGTCCCCAGTAGGGGGCACGCGAGAGGCAACCACGCACTGCTGTTTCTCTCCCTCCCCTCCCTTTCTCTCTCTCTAAAAATAAATAAATAAAATCTTTAAAAATAAAAAATAAATAAAATGTTTAATCTTCTAAGATGAAATCTTAGATTATTGATTTTAGATTTCTCTTTTAATGCATACATTTAATGCTATAAATAAATTTCCCTCTAAGCGATGCTTTTGCTGCACTCCAAACATTTTGATAAGTTGTATTTTTAAAAAAGATTTCATTTATTTTATTTATCTTGGGGAGTGTTCCATTTGAACTTGAGAAGTGTATGTATTCTGCTGTTGTTGGACAGAGTGAGTATTGTAAATGTCAGTTAGAGCTGGTTGATTGATAGTACTGTTCAAGTCAGCTTTGTCCTTATTGATTTTCTGCCTGTTTGCCAACTTTCTAAAGAGTTATTGAAGTCTCCAGTTGTAATGGTGTATTCATCCATTTCCCCTTTCAGTTCTATCAGTTTTTGCCTCAGATATTTTAGTGCTTTGTTATTTGGTACATGTACATTAAGGATTGTTATGAATTTTTGTTGTATTGTGTATCATTATATAATGTTCCTCTTTAGCTTTGATAAGTTTCCTTATTCTGAAGTCTGCATTGTCTTAATATAGCTGTCTCTCCCTCCTTGGTTTCTTTTTTATTGAGGTAAAATTCACTTAACATAAAATAAATCATTTTACCTTGAACAATTCAGTGGCATTTGGTACATACCCAACATTATGCAGCAACCCCCCCACCCCCACCCGGCCATCTAGTTCCAAAACACTTTCATCACTGCAAAATAAAACCCCATACCCTCTAAGCAGTTATGACCCATTCTCTTATCCCCCCAGCATCTGGCAACTACCAATCTATTTTCTTGTTCTAGATATGTCTTATAAATGTAATAATACAGTATATGACCTTTTATGTCTGACTTCTTTCACTTAATATAATGTTTTCAAGGTTCATCCATGATGTAGCTTGTAATTCTTCTTTCTTATGGCTGCATAATATTCTGTTGTGTGCATATACCACAACTCATTTATCCATTCATTCACTGATGGATGTATCAATTGTTTTGATCCTTTGGCTGTTGTGAATGGTGCTACTGTGAACATTGTTTACAGGTATTTGTTTGAGGACCTGTTGTCAGTTCTTTTGGGTATATACCTAGAAGCAGAATTGTTGGGTCATATGGTAATTTAAAAAAATTTTTTTATAAGACTTTATTTGAGCCAACTGATAACATATGCCAGGGAATAAGATCTCAAATGCTTCAGAGAATAACAGCAGAATACTCATGTTTAAAACCAAATTTCTCTTGAAAATTTTATTAACTTTTTTTTTAAAGATTTTATTAATTTACTTTTAGAGAGAGGGGAAGGGAGGGAGAAAGAGAGGGAGAGATACATCAGTGTGTGGTTGCCTGTCATATACCCCCTGCCAGGGCCCTGGCCTGCAACCCAGGCATGTGCCCTGACTGGGAATCGAACCTGTGACCTTTTGGTTCGCAGGCCAGCACTCAATCCACTAAGCCACACCAGCCAGGGCTTGAAAATTTTATTAACATTTAATAACAGTAAATTACTCAACTTTTTCACAGTTTCTATGAAGTTTTTGATTTAAGGACGAAATTCATTTTAAAAGTCCTCATATAAACCAATCAGATATAAATAAACTTACAATGAATAAAAAATCTTTTTTTAAAAAAAGATTTTATTTTTCTTAGAGGGGAAGGGAGAGAAATATCAATTGTGGTTGCCTCTTGTACGTGCCCCAACTAGGGACTGAACCCATAGCCCAGGCACGTGCCCTGACCAGGAATTAAACCTGACCTTTTCACTTTGTGGCAAAATGACCAACCAACTGTGAGCCAAACCGGTCAGGGCTCAAATAAATTTTTTTAATGTCTTTTTGTTGGGATGAAAACAGAATTACTATGATAGTATTGTTTTCTTTTATATTCAAATAAACTTTTTGATATTAATGGTTATTAGCAAATCTTGATTTTTATAACTGTTAAAGGAAGATTGAAATGTGATCATTTAAATATTCTTTTAAATTTCCTATGAACTATTTTATAGTAAAAAATTATTTGCTACTAAGTTTTTTTTAGTGTGTATGTGAAACAGCTTTTTTTAAAAAATTATATTTTATAGATTATGCTATTACAGTTGTCCTGATTTTTTTCCCCCTTTGCCCCCTTACACCCAGGACCCCCCACTCCCTCAGGCCATCCCCACGCCATTGTTCATGTCCACAGGTCATGCGTATACGTTCTTTGGCTACTCCATTTCCTATACTGTACTCTACATCCTCATAGATATTCTGTCACTACCTGTACTTCTTAATCCCGTCAGCTTTTCACTCATTCTCCCACATCCCCTTCCCATCTGGCAGCCATCGAAATGGTCTTTGTATCCATGATTCTCTCTCTGTTCTTGTTTGCCTAGTTTGTTTTTTAGATTCAATTTTTGATAGATTCGTATTTTTGCCATTTTATTATTCATAGTTTTGATCTTCTTTTTCTTAAATAAACATTTCACATAGTAATGGTTTGGTGATGATGAACTCCTTTAGTTTTTTCTTGTCTGGGAAGCTCTTTGTCTGCTCTTTGATTCTAAATGATATCTTTGCTGGGTAGAGCTACCTTGGCTGTAGGTCCCTGCTTTTCATGACTTTGAAAAATCAGCTGATAGTCTTGGACTACAATCCAAGGTTACTCTATCTGGCAAAGCTATCAGTTAGAATGGAAGGGCAGATCAAGTAAAGTTAAAGGAGTTCATCATCACCAAACCCTTATTACATGAAATGTTAAAGGGACTTATCTAAGAAAAAGAAGATCAAAAGTATGAACAGTAAAATGACAACAGACTCACAACTATGAACAACTGAACCTAAAAAAAATAAAAACAAAAACCAGCTTAGCAAACAACTAGAACAGGAACAGAATCACAGAAATGGAGATCACATAGAGGCTTATCAGCGGAGAGTGGGAGGCTGGAGAATGGCGGAAAAGGTACAGGGAATGATTTTGAATATTTCTTCTTGCCAATCCCTTCTAACCTGCAAAGTTTCTTTTGAGAAATCAGCTGACATTCTTATGAGAACTCTCCTATAAGGTAACTAACTTCTTTTCTCTTGCTGCTTTTAAGAATCTTTCTTTGTCTTTAACCTTTGGTATTTTAATTATGATGTGTCTTGGAGAGGGCTTCTTTGCATCCATCTTGTTTGGGACCCTCTGTGCTTCCTGAACTTGCATGTCTATTTCCTTCATCAAATTAGGGAAGTTTTTTTTTCATTATTTTTTTCAGATAGATTTCCAGTTTTTTGCTCTTCTCCTTCTGGCCCCTCTATGGTGTGAAGGTTGGAATGCCTGAAGTCCCAGAGGCTTCTGATACTATCCTCATTTTCATGGATTCTTTTTTCTTCATGTTGTTCTGATTGGTTGTTTTTTGCTTCCTTATGTTCCAAGTCATTGATAGGATTTTTGGCTGTATCCACTCTACTGTTGTTTCCCTGTAAATTGTTCTTTATTTCAATTAGTGTATCCTTTGTTTGTGACTGGACCTTTTTTATACTGTTGAGGTCCTCACCAAGTTTCTCGAGCATTCTTATAACCAGTGTTTTGAACACTGCATCTGATAGATTACTTATCTCCATTTTGTTTGGCTCTTTTTCTGGAGTTTTTATCTGTTCTTTCATTTGGGCCACGTTTCTTTGTCTCCTTATTTTGGCAGCCTCTCTGTGTTTGTTTCTTTGTATTAGATAGAGCTGCTTTGACTGTCGTCGTAGTGTGGCCTAATGTTGTAGGTGTCTTGTAGGGCCTAGTGGTACAGCCTCCCCTATTACCCAGGCTCAGTACTCTAGGTGCACCCTTTCTGAGCTGAGTATACCCTCCTCTTGTAGTTGAGCCTTGGTTACTGTTGGCAGGTCAATGGAAACCTATTACCTAGGCCAGTCAGCTACAAGGATTGGCTGTGACCACTGACCATGAATCTCCACCGTGGATGGAGGATCAGCTGTCCAGGGGCAGTGTGGTGGTGCTCTTATGTGGTCTGTAGCTGTCCACTGGATGCACTGGCCTTGGGGTTTCCTCCATCTTGGAACCCTGGGCTAGGGGGCCGGGTGTGAGACTTGGACTCCTCGCTCCAGAGATACTCCTTCTGAATTTTTATCCACCACATGTAAGTGAGGTACCAGCCTGTTCCATATTTGCATTCCTCCTACGAGCCTGGATGGATTTGGTTTCTTTCCATAGTTATGATACTTCCTTCCATGTGCAGGCCCTGTGTTTTGCCCGGAGTGCTCTGCCTGAGGACAAAGCAACCTGAGATGGCTGCTACTCATGCTGGTTTTGGAGATTCCCAGGTGAAGGCAAGCTGTGAATCTAGGCTGGCCACTGCTAGTGTGGGGCCTGGAGCTCATTGAGGCCAGCTGTTACTTGCGTGATAGGATTTAGAAAGTTGTGAAGCATGAGCCAAGACCAGCTATTCATATGGAAGAACAGCTTGGGTGGACTCGTAAGTTGGGTGGGTTGGAGTCCCTGAGGACCTCCAAGGTTAGTTAAAGAGTGTTAGCCAGGTTGATAGAGTTTCAGATATGACACCAGCATACGGGCTCTTTAGGGAAGAGGTTAGTAAAGGGACAATGGCTTCTGCTTGCCTTGATGCCAGACATTTCAGTTTCTCTCTGTATACCACTGGTGCCTCTCAAGCTGTGACCCTGGTGCTGGAGCTCAGAGGAGTAAGTCTGAGTAGGTGAGTACATGTGTGGGTTCTTTAAGAGGAACTGCTTGGGACTCTAGAAGTTTCTTCCACCAATTCAATCCCTACTGGTTTTTGCAGCCAGAAATTGTGGGGATGTATTTTCCTGGCACTGGAACCCTGGGCTAGGGGGCCGGGGGTGAGACTCGGACTCCTTGCTCCAGAGATATTCCTTCTGAATTTTTATACACCACATGTGAGTGAGGTACCAGCCTGTTCCGCATTTGCATTCCTCCTATCAGTCTGGATGGATTTGGTTTCTTTCCATAGTTGTGATACTTCCTTCCATTCAGCTTGATTTCTTATGGCTCTGAGTGACAGTTCTTCTGTATTTTAGTTGTAATTTTGATGTGTTTGTGCTAAGAGGCTGGCCATATCTGCCTATATACCATCTTGACTGGTAGTCCCTAAGTGTTTTTATGATCAAATTCTAAAAGTAATCTTTTGTCCCAAGTAAACTTGCTACTCCAATACTTAAAAAAATTTTTTCTATTGATATTTACACATAAATATAATTTTAATCACTAATTTATTTCTTATCACTGAAAGGTGTGCTTTTCTTTATCCTTGGGCATCTTAAATCATCTCATGTTGATGGAGCCCCCTGAACTGCGTTTCCTTTTTTTTGTTCTTCAATTTTGGCTTGCTAGAAAGCTGTGTCCTGACTGGGGCTGTAAAGAGCAGTATCTTCCTCTTCATGTCCACTTTCTTCTACTTCTTCAACTTCTAGTTCAGGAATTTTCTTTCTCTTTTTTCCTTTCTCTCTTCTTTGGAGGTTCATGTTCTTCAAGCATATTTTTAGGACAGGCATAATTTAAGTGTCTTCTTTTCCCACAATCATAACACATAGATTTATCAAAAATAGTTTTGTCTTCAGATGAACACAGCTGTTCTTCCATTGTTAATAGCAATGCTTGCTTTTATCACTCTACCATATAAATATTTGTTTATTGCCCTGGTACAGTTCTGTGCAGTCTTTGTCCAAAAATAAAATAAATGCAATCCCTTTACTCTTCCTGGTATTTTTATGTTTCATAGTAACCTTTACAACTTTGCCATACTTGAAAAATATCTGGTATAAGACATTGCTGGTCAGGGAGATGTCAAGTTAGATATATGCACTGTGGTTTTACTTGGGGCCAGCCCACCACTCATTTCCTCAGGTGGGGCTGGCCAAGAGATCAAAAGAGCTGGAGCCCTCGGCTCAGCTGGGACTCAACACTGACTGTTCCTTGCCCCTGCAGCGGCCTTGGCATCACAAGTGCTGGAAGGGGTCAGGCACTGCGGATGAGAAGGTAGCAGCAACAACGCCTCTTCCTGGCTCTCCCGGTAATTTTTAATGTACCTTTTTGGAGAATTCCAAAACTGTTTTTCACAGTAGTTTCACCATTTTTATAGTCCTACCAGCAATGTCCAAGTGTTCAGTTATGAAACTGAATCAGGTTTGGGTTCACCATTTAACCACTTTGAAGTTTTGAGTGTCTAACAGAGGAGACAATGGCATCTAAAACAATTTTTGAAAACTATTGTCAATGAATGTTTTTGATATTACAAGATAGAATTTTAAGATATTTCTTCCAAACAAGGATGATTTAAAGCAGTTTATGAACCTGGTGTTTCCATAATTCTTTTAAAAATTTTATTGCAAATATTTCTTGAAATAGGTTATATTTGTACATATTGTAAAATTCAAAAAGCAGCAGAACATATCCTAATGTACAGTAAAAAGCAAACCCCCCTTTCACACCTGTGAATTATTTAATTTCCATCCTTGAAAGTAGCCTCATTTCTTGTGTATTGTCCCACTGATGTTCTATAATGCATGAACATATAAATATCTTTCTGTCTCTCCCTTATTCCACCTCCTTCTCTTCCCCTTCTCTTTTTTTCTTTCACCTCTTCCTCTTTTTCTCTAGTTTTCTCCTTTAACATATGTAACATCATTCTTTACATGTTTGCTACCTTGCTATTTTCACTTATATTTTGAGAATTAATTCATTGGTAATCTTTATTGTATTGCCTTTTTCTCTTTAGTTTGAACATATTGTCCATTTATAGAAATTTTCTAATATGTTTAATAGTCCCTTATTGATATATATTTCGGTCGTTCCTATTTTTGCTACTGGAAGTAGTGCAATACCGCATTTTTACAGAAGTCATTTTTGCTTTGTCATCTGTTGTCTCATATTGAATACTCACCCCTTAAGGTGTATGAGCAGTTAAATACTATAATGATTAACTTTAAAACAACCATTTCTTAATTTTCTTTCAAGCTTCTAGAGTCATTTAATCTCATAACCTCAAGTTAAAAGTAGCTATAATCATAAATAGATATAGTAAGGTAGTTTCTTATTTCTTTGAATTAGACTTTTCTCAATACTGATAAACATGTAAAACCAAATTATGGAAGGAAATGCATTGGATGCTGAGGTTGATATAACACTATAGCAACTAATTTAAAGTTATATCTTTCATGAGAACAGATAGATTTTACTCTCATTTATTAATATGAATTAAAGTTTTAATCCAAGCCTACATGATAAATGTATATTATCATAATATTTCTTATATCTGAGGAGTACCATATTATAATTATTTGAAGGATTCTGCTACTAAAAACATGCTTAAAGGTATTGGTTCATCCTGCTTCATTATAAGGTTTAAATTTGAATTGTGAAACTTATCCTAGGCATTGTTTCGGGAATTCTAGTAACTGCTACCATTTGGTGCTCCTCATAAGTACGTTGCTTCCAGTAGATTGGCTATCCTCAGCAACTGAAAGTAGAAATAATAGGAGCTGATCAGTATTTTTCCATGATTATAAAAATCAAAATTAAACATATTTAGCTTTATAGAAACAGGATTAGAAGTAACTCACTGCCTTATAATTCACTCCTATATATAATAGATGATATATAATTTTTATAATCCTGAATTAAAGTAGCTTTACCCATCAAAGTTACTACTTCAAACAAAAATTATTTAACTAAATCCATTTTTGTACCCCGACCCTTAGTTTGTTATGAAGGACATTTTCTTTGCTTAGTCCCCTACTGGCTTCTGTGTTTACTCAACATAAAATGCCACAGCCCTTACCCCACCTGGATAGTGTATAGTCATACGTTGTTCCTTTGCAGATTTCTTCAGGTCTCTGCTCAAAAGTTACCTTAGCAGTTGAGCTTTCTTTTATCACCCTGTGTAAAATAGCAGTCTTGCCCCAGCTGCCCTCCTCCTATATTTCTTGCTTTATTTTTCTCCCTAACACTCATTTTTTGACATATCATACATTTTGTTTATTTGTCGTCTTTTTTTCCCTCATTAGAATCTAAGTTCTTAAGGTGGAGTCTTTCTTTTCTCTCCTGCTATATCACTAGCATATTAAACAGTGTCTGGCACATAGCAGATGCTCAGTAAACATTTGAATGAATGTATGAGCCTTGGATTTCCTTTCCTACCATTTCTAAAAGTTCTAGTTAGATTATTATATTGTCTTTAAATTTCTTCATATATCACCTGAAAGAATTGTGAGTACTTACATATCATCTTGTATAGGTGTAAATCGATATTTTATTTTTTTAAAGATTTTATTTATTTTTAGAAAGAGGGGAAGGGAGAGAGGAAGAGAGGGGGAGAAACATCAATGTGTGGTTGCTTCTCGCACTCCTCCTACCGGGCAGCCTGGCCCACAACCCAGGCATGTGCCCTGACTGGGAATCGAATTGGCGACCCTTTGGTTCGCAGGCTGGTGCTAAATCTACTGAGCCATACCTTCCAGGGCCAATATTTTATATTTTTTATCCTAAGTTTAAATACTGGTATAGGATGTAATTTTTGACATACAGTAAATATTGTTGTGTTTAAATAAAATTGCTGTGTCACTCTTTTAAAAGTATCACAGCCATTCAGTTCCCATTGATATTTATTTAAAATATACATGCACAAGTTCTTATTAATAGTTGGATATTTTTCTCTCTCTTATTTTTTCAAAGATTTTATTTACTTTTAGAAGAGAGAGGTTGGGGTGGGAGAGAGAGAGAGAAACATCAAAGAGATACATTGATTGGCTACCTCTCACACACTCCCAGCCGGGAACTTGGCCCACAACCCAGGCGTGCACCCTGACTGGGAATTGAACATGCAACTTTTTGGTTCTCAGACCAGTGCTCAATCCACTGAACCACGCCAACCAAGGCTATAGTTGGATATTTTTCATTATTCTTTTTCTCCTTGAAGGGAGGATTTCCATGGATTTCTTCTAATGTAGTACTTTTATGCTTGAAATAATTTAGTAATCATCTTAATTATTCTTGAAATAAAAATATGTACTATCTTTTATGATAAAAGTACTCAGAAAACTAGGAATAGAAGGGAACTTTCCTAACGTGATAAAGGGCATTTGTGAAGAACTACAGCTCACATTATACTAAATTGTAAAAGACTAAAAACTCTTTCAGTAAGATGAGGAACAAGACAGAGATACCTGTTTTTGCCACTGCTATTCAACATTCTACTAGAAGTCCTGGGCAACTGGGCAAGAAAAAGAAATAGAAGGCATCCACTTTGAAAAGGAAGAAGTAAAACTGTTTATTTGCAGATGACATGACTCCATATACAGAAAACTCCAAAGACTCCTCAAACACACAGAAATCTCATTATGCCCTAACCAGTGTGGCTTAGTTGGTTGGGCATTGTCCTGCAAAGCAAAAGGTTGCCAGTTCAGTTCCCAGTTAGGGCACATGCCTGGGTTGCAGATTCAGTCCTCAGATGGAGCACATATGGGAGTCAGCGGATCGATGTTTCTCTCTCATATCAATGTTTTTCTCCCTCTCTTTTTCCATCCCTTCCCCTCTCTCAATAAATAAAAATAAAATCTTTTTAAAAAAAATACCTAGTTATAAGTGAGGTAAATGAAGTTGCAGGGTTTCATGATAAACATTAAGAAATCAGTTTTTTTACACTAGCAATGAAAAGTTTAAAAAGGAAATAAGGAATAAATTTAACCAAGGAAACAAAACATTTGTACACTAAAAACTGAAACAGTAGAAGAAATTTCAAGTTTATGGATTGCAAGACTTAGTATTGTTAAGATGGAAATACCACCTTGATATTTAAATTCAGTGCCATGGCTATCAAAATTCCAAATATTTTTCTTGCAGAAATAGAAAAGTTTGGCCCTCAAGTTTATATGAAATACAGTAATCTCTAAATAGCCAAAACAGTACTGAAAATGAAAAACAGATTTGGAGAACTCCCAGTCTTATAGGCCCATAGAATAGAATTGAGAGTCCAGAAGTAAACCTATACGTGCATGGCCATTTGATTTTTTATGGAGGTGCAAGACCATCCAGTGAGGGTAGGATAGTCTCTTCAGTAAATGGTATTGAGACAAGTGGATATCCACATGCAAAGGATTGAAGCTAGATTTCTACCTTGCCCTATATACAAAAATTAACTCAAAATAGCTCAAAGACCTAAATTAAGTCTTTGACATAAAAATCATAAACTTTTAGGAAAAAAACATAGGGCTAAGTCTTCATGACCTCTTATCTGACTATGGATTCTTAGCTTTAACAGCAAAAGCAGAAGTCACAAAATTAAAAACACAAATTAGAATTAATCATACTTAAAAGATTTTGTGCATCAAATGGCATTATCAAGAAAGTGAAAAGGTAACTTACAGAGTGGGGAAAATATTTGCGTTATATATCTGATAAGATTCTAACATGAGAATATGTGAAGAACTCAGAAAACTCAACAACAAAAAGACAACTGAACTTAAAAGTATACAAGACATGGGTAGACATTTCTCCAAAGGAGATATGAAAATAGTCAACAAGCACATGAAAAGATATTCAACTTCATCAGTCATTAAGTAAATGAAAATTAAACCACAACTGCTTAACAGATCCAGCAGATTGACTATAATAAAAAATAATGAAAGATAACAAGTGTTGGCAAGGATGTCAAGAAAAAAGAACTTAGTATTATTAACGTGGAAATACCACTGTACATTGCTGGCGGGACTATAAATTGGTGCAGCCCCTTTGAAAAACAGTTTTGGAGTTCCTCAAAAAGATAAACATAGAATTACCATATGACCCAGAAATTTCACTCACAGATATACTCGTATAGCCAAAAGAATTGAAAATAGGTACTCAGATACTTGTGCACAAATGTTCATAGTGGCATTGTTCATAGTATTGAAAAGATGAAAATAACCCAAATGTCTATCAGCAGATGAATGGATAAACAAGTTGTGGTATATACATATTTCAGCCATAAAAATGACAAGTATTGATACATGTTACAACTTGGATGAGCCTCAAAAACATTATATTAAATGATAGAAGCCAGACACAAAAGGCTATATATGGTATGATTCCTTTTATATAAAATATTGAAAATAAGATCAAAAGAGAAAAAGTCACTTAGTGGTTGCAAAGGAATGGGGGAAGGGGACATAGTGAGAGATTATTTAAAGGGCATAGTGATTTCTTCTGACATGTTGAAAAAGTTTGGAGATTAGGGAGAGTTGATGATTGCACAACATTGTGAAGACCCTAAATGTTGCTGAATTGTACTTTTTTAAACAGTTAATTGTGTTATATGAATTTTCACTTAAAAGTGTATATATACTACCCTGGCTGCTGTGGCTTAGTTGGTTGGAGTGTCATCCTGTAACTGGTTGTGGGGTTTGGTTCCCAGTCAGGGCCCATACCTAGGTTGTGGGTTCGATCCCTGGTCTTGGTGGTGTACAATCCCCAACCTGGGTGCATGTGGAAGTCAACCAGTGCATTGAAGTTTCTCTCTTCCCCGTGCTCTTTGAAAGCAATGAAAAGATGTCCTCAGGCGAGGACTTTAAAAAATAAATTAAAAAATGTATATATACCTAACATTAAAATTTTTAAAAATTGTATAACCAAACAGCTTTAAGTGCTTTAATATTTCTTCTGGGTGGAGTTATTATAGTTGCATAATAAACGTTTTTACAGGTTTTGTTAAATAATGACTAATTAAATGATTAAAAGTCAAATTTATTGGAAATATATCTTTTCTTAATGGTATGGATTTTTTTTATGCCATTTACTTGACATATCCATGAATGAAGGCTATGGGGTTCAACATCAATTCTGTTCCTGTTTTATTTTATTATTATTTTTAACCTTAAATCTCACAAGGTGAGCCTGATTCTTATGATGGGCTTTTTGGTGGGATTTCTGGTAGTGATCATGGGCACCAGGGTCTCCACATTTTGGGGTTTGCAGCAAAAGAGGTCAGCTACCAAAATGGCCTGGTGATACTGAATGAGAATGTCTTTGATCTCCTTCTTGGAAGCCTTTCCACGTATTTTTGGTAATAGGCCACCAGGGCTTTGAAGGTGGACTAGCAGATTGCGTAAATCGGGGCCACGTAACAACTACCCTTCACATGGACACAACCAGCTAATCGTTCCTTACCCAGAAGCAGAATAGGTTCCTGTAGCTTGTATTGCTGTGTGTGGCTGGATTATGTCCTGGGAGCATCCATTCATCTAATGAGGCAGTTGCCCCATTTGCAGTGTGCTACAGCTCTGGCAGTTTTCTGGTGTCGTAAGACCTGCGCCAACTGCAGAGGAGCCTTGGATGGCATGGCTGCAGGTGTACATGACATACCCACGTAGTGAGGCACCGCAACCAGAAAAAAAGTCTTAGTTTATGTTTTCTTAGACTCAGGCTGAGAAACATTGTTAATATAAATAAGTCAATTGTAATGGACATTTTGTTACATCATTGTCACTCAGTTCTTTGAATTTCTGCGTCATATGCCAAAAAGCATGTAGTGAGTTAACGTAAAATTTAGTTTTAATGATTTATCAGTTGATAACTCTGATTTTCCTTCAATTTTTTGAAACTGAAGACTTGGAAAACACTTAATACTTGTGTAAGTATTTGATAATCATGAGTCAGTCATTCACTAGTTTCTCTACACCTATGCCAGTATTTCCAGTTGTCCTTATGTTTATTACTTTAGGGATTTTGCCTCTCAGGGAAATATATTAAGTAATAAGAGACATAGATAGAGGAATGCCTTTTGTGAAATGAAAAAGCGTTGTTAAAGGCTCGAAGGAAATGGTGAACTCTCATGACACAGGCAGAGCTGTTTTTGAAATAATCTGTAAGAGTTGAAAATCTTCTGATACCCTTAAAACCTGTCTGTCTATAACCATTCAGCTCTTGAAAAATCTCTCTGTACCTGCAGGGTTCTGAACTCTCTGGGATCTTGTATAAAATGCTTTTTACTGCTTGCCTTCAGATAAGAATTTTTGAATAACTTGAGACTTCTAGGTACTGCGATTAAATAGATTTAAAAAATGGAATTTGCCCCTAAAGCTCTTTTTTGAAAATGGCCTTATTTATTTTGTGCTTGGAATAAACGTAGAATTAATATAAAATTCTTTAAAATTTGGTGTATCAGGAAGTTGGCTTCTCTTATAATTCCTTTTCTAAAATCTTTCCCAGGTCAATGAGTGGTCATTGAAGATAAGAAAGGAAATGAGAGTTGTTGACAGGCAAATAAGAGGTAAGTTACCATTTTATGTCTTCTGTTCCTCACTCTCTTGGTGTATTCTGTATTAGTTCATAAAAATAAACTGCTTCTACATATTGCAAGACACAGTTGATTCTTATATTATTTATAAGTGTCCTAATTATTTTGCTTTCTAATCATTATGAGAAAAACTGAACAATAATGAACTCAAAGAAACTTTATATATTGTTAGAATGAAATCTTTCTCTGGCCTGGAATTCAGTTGTTCAAGGGAGAAGAGCCATCTTCATTCATTTGTGATTTTCTAGAGCCCAGGTTAACATTGGAAACAAAGCAGGTGCTTACATACTGTGGTGGACAGAATAATGGCTTCTCAAAGATGTCCACATCCTACTCCCCAGAACATGTGAATATGTTACCTTACATGGCAAAAGGGACTGTGCAGATGCGATTAAATTGAGGATCTTGAGGTGGAAAGATAATCCTGAGTTATCTGGCTGGGTCCAGTGTAATCACAAAGGTCTTTATAATAGGGAGGCGATATATTGAGGAAAAGTGAGAGAAAAGATGTGACCACAGTACCAGATACTGGAATAATGTGGTCTGAACATGGAGGAAGAGGGCCATGCTCCAAAGAATGTAGTTGTTCTGGAGAAGCTAGAAAATACAGGGAAGTGTATTCTTCCCTGAAGTCTCCAGAAGAAACAGTCCTTCCAACACATTGATTTTTAGATTCTGACCACCAGAATAGTAAAAGAATATATGTGTTGTTTTAAGCTATTAAAAATGAAGAATTAAAGAAACCTTTTCTACTTATAAAGAAAAGATTTTATGGAATTCAAATTAAATAAACTGTACATAAGCAAGGAATGCAATTCCGTTTTTACTGTCTACTTTAGCCTGGCTGTAAATTGAGAAAAATATATTTATAAGTAAAGTTAATTGTTTTAGATTACCACTTAAAATTAAAGCGATGTGGCCATGGCCAGGTAGCACAGTTGGTTAGAGTGTTGTCCCAGTATGCTAAGGTTGCAGGTTTGCTCCTTGGTCAGGACACATACAAGAACCAATCAATGAATGCATAAATAAGTAGAACAACAAATCAATCTCTATCTCTCTTTCAAATCAATTAAAAAATTAAGATGACTTGCGAAGAGATAATGTTTAAAACTTTTATGATTTTTGGCACTTTTATGCTTGGAGAAAAATTAATACTGTAAAGATATCCCAATATCACTTCCTCTAAAAAAGAATTGGAGAGGGGAATTCCATTCCCAGTCATGATGGAGTAAGGGTTTCAGACTTCACTCCCATTGTAAATAAAGTACAACACAAAGTCTATGAAACATCTGTTTGCAAACATTGAAAAACTGGCAATGCAGATTTTTGATTACTGAGAGAAGGGAAACAAAGGGAGAGAGCCCTAATATATTCTTCATTTTCTACCTGGAGAAACTTTCTGGATCATACATAGTACATGGAAGGGGATTCCAGGCAGAACATGGTGGTCTCACTGAGCTGAGGAAACAGATCAGGGATTAGGGAGGCTGCTGTGGCCGGAATTTGTGGGGCAGAGTATCAGAGAGAAGGGCATTGTCCAGAGAAAAAGCTCCAGATATCTGCATGGGGTCCCATTGAATCTTTAGCTGAATACTAAGCTCTGCATACTTAGAATGAGATTATAAGGAGTTGGACAAAGACAATTACTGAGGACAGAACAACTGTTAGGGAACTATAAGCTAAACAATTGTCAGTTCTAACAATTGAAAGATGGTAGAGTTCTGATCCTACCTAGTTATGAGACTTTGTTGAACATCAGGGACATTCAGAAAGAGACCCCAGAAGGGTCATGCCTTAATGTTAAGGCTAAAGTAGCCCTAGATTAAAGGCCACCGTAAGTCCATCAGCAGAGCTCAAAATCAAGTCTTGAAAGCTGATCTGCAGACAATTTACCTGTCTTCCAAAATAAAGCGGAATGCTCTTTAAAAGAAGAACAAAAAATTTAGACATTCAAGAATTAATGGAGAAGCAGAAAAATGTGACCCAAAATCAGAAAAATTAGGAAATATAAATAGACCCAGAAAAAACAGATAATCAAAAACACACAAGGATTTAAGACAGCTGTTACAAATATATGTTGAGGAACTCAAAGGAAAGCATGAACATAACAGATAAAAAGAAGATATAGAAAAGAGCAAAATGGAACTTCTAGAGATGAAAGGTCTGACATAGAGTAAAATAAAATAAAAACTTCACTGAATGGGTTTAACAAGCAGAATTAGATGCTACAGAAAACAAGATCAATGAAATTGAAGATAGCAAAACTAGAGAGAGAAAAAGAGTTTAAAAAAATAAACAACATCAGTGACCTGTGGAACAATATCAAGTGGTCCAACATGTAACTTGAGTCCCAGGACAGGAGTCAGGAAAGGATCAGATAAAATGATAGCTAATGAAAACTGCAAACCACAGATACAAGAATTCTTCAAACCGGATCAACACAAAACCATACGAGACATGTCACAATTAAATTACTGAAAGTTAATAAAGAGATAAAACAGTCTGAGCAAAAAGACATTAAATAAGAGAACAATAAGAATAATTAAAATTTGCTTATCAGAAACAATGCAACATCTTTAATATGATGAAAGAAAAAAAAACCCACATTATTCTAGAATTTTATATCCAATGAAAATAGCATTCAAAGGTGAAGGTAAAGATATTTTCACATAAAAGCCAAGAGAATTTGTTGCCAGTAGATCTACAGTACAAGAAATTTTAAAGAAAGCTGTAAACTGAAGGAAAGTTATACGAGATACAAGTTTGGGTCTACCCAGAGGAATGAAGCATGCTGGAAATAGTAAGTATATAAATAAATATAAATAGTTTTCTTCTCTTTTTAAAATTTCTTTTAAAAAGTATTAACTGTTTAAAGTAGAAATAATAATGCGGGGCTTATAACATGTGAAGAGTAAACTTTATGACAATTATAGCACAAACAGATGATTAGTGTTATCTTAGAAACCTCAGAGGTAGTTACTGTCTCAAAAGCCTTGTTTTATTCCTGCTCACTGTATGCCTTCTCTCATCTATACCTCACTTACCTTGTTAAATGATCTTCAAAACCCTTTCTCTTTATGGTAGTTCCTGTTATTTCTCATACGTAGTAGTTTATTAGTTAACTAACTTTAAAATGGTATCAGAAAAAGAATATGAGTTTTGGAGTTTTAATACTACCAGGTTTAAACACTGTCTTTGCTATCAGTTAGTCATCTATCCATATTAAAATTCTTTAAATTTCATAGAATTGTTGTGACAATTAAATCTACAAATGTGTATAAAGTGTTTAGGACAATGCCTGTCATACGGTAAGAGAGTTTACTATGTTGATGCTGATACCAAAAAAAAAGTACTTTAGAAAAAGTAGAGGACTATGAGGTAATGTGATTGCTTTAAAATGTTACTTACATATGAGTATTTATCATAGAAACACTTTTAGCCTCTTTCAGTTGGGTTTTTAAAAAATTTTATTGATGTTAGAGAGAGGACAAAGGATGGTGGGAGGGAGGGTGGGGGATAGAAAGGGAGAGAGAAAGAGAAAGAAACATCGATCTGTTGTTCCACTTATTTATGCATTCTTTGGTAGCTTCTTGTATATGCCCTGACCAGAGGTTGAATCCACAACCTTGGCATATCGGAATGATACTCTAACCAACTGAGCTACTTGGCCAGGGCTGTTCGCTTTTATATTAGCAGTCTCAGTGACTGGATTTAAATATATATATTTGTGCAAAAACAAGTACCTGTAATACCATGATCTTAGAAATCAGGATATTGGTTACTCTTGTTGGGAGCATGGCAAATTAAGGGGGACATAAAGAGAGATTATGGCACATTGATAATGTTCTCTTAATCTGGCTCCTACTTACATGGATGTGTTTAATTTTTGAAAATTTATATAGCTCTACAGTTTTATGTACTTTTCTGTAAGTATGGTATATTTCTAAGAAGTTCAAAGAGTAAAACAGTAGTAACTTCAATAAAGCAAAGTATAACGATAGGTCCTTCTCATATCATGGAGGACTCATGGTAGCTTTCAGTCAAATGTAAGATATTCAAAGCACTCATGATAATTTATATTGGAATAAATTTAGGTCATTTTGTACATCTCAAAGGAACATAGTTAGCCTCCTCCCCTGCCCCAACTATAAAGGTAATAAAACACATATTGATGCAGAGAAGTATAAATAAGACAGCTAAAATCACTCTGAAATCGTACCATCCAGAAAGAACATTTCGGTGATCATCCGTCAAGATATATTTCTGTCTCTAGTTGTACGTAAATCACACAAACACTTGTTTATTAATGGATTATAATATTGTTGCTGCTTTATTTATTTATTATAGTATAATATATAAAACGTAAAGTTGACTCTCTTAACCATTTTTAAGTATACAGTTAAGTAACATTAACTCTATTCACATTGCTGTGTAACCATCATCACTATTCATCTCCGGAACTAATCCTTCATTCCACACTGAAACTCTGTACCATTAAACAATAACTCTTCATTCCTCCCTCTCCCACTTTCTCTGGTAATCACTGTTCTACCTTCTGTCTCTATGTATAATTTGACTACTCTAGGAACCTTGTATAAGTGGAATCAGACAATATTTTTTTCTTCTCACCTGTATTATTTTACTGATCATATGGTTTTAAGATTCACCCATGTTATAAAATAAATCAGAATTTCATTTTTAAGACTGAGTAATATTCTGTTGTATGTATAAACCTCATTTTGTCTATTCTTCTGTCAATGGACATTTGGGTTGTTTTACCTTTGGTCTGTTGTGATTATGCTGTTACGAACATGAGTGCACAAGTACTCAAACAAGTACTGTTTGAGTACTTGCTTTAAATTCTTTTGTATGTATACCCAGAAGTGTAACTTATGGGTCAAATGGTAATTCTGTTTTAAAATTTTGAGGAACCACCATAGTGTCTTCCACAGAACTACATTATTTCATGTTTCTAACGTCAAGGACTAAGATTCAGAGCAACCACATGTAAAGGAGAATATAGAGGGTCACTTTGCATGCCCAGGGAAAGATGCAGACTCTGAAAAGACCTGAGAAGTCTTTAAGTTTACACCCCAACCTGATTTTCAGCAGAGACACCATACAACAATAAAAATAAAAATGAAAAAACAGCAAATCTTGGGGAAGTGGGAGAATCTGATTTAGAGAGTTATTATGTGATGATTCAAATGTCCATTTTCAGCAACAACAAAAGAATCACAGTCCATTCAAAGAAATAGAAGGTATTGCCCATTTAACGGAAAATACATCAATAGAAAATGTTCCTGAGAAAGACCAGATGACAGATATACTAAACAAAGACTTTATACAACTGTCTTAAAGATGTGTAAAGTAAGATGTGGACACAGTCAAGGAAATGATGTATGAACAAAATGAGAATATCAATAAAGAGATAGAAAGGGACAATAATTGAAATGAAAAATTTGATAGAGTTATTTAAAAACAGATTTGAGCAGACAGAAGAATCTTAAACTTGAAATATAGTACAATTGAAACAATCAACTCTGATGAACAGAAGGAAAAAAATTTGAAGTAAATAGAGCCAAAGGGACATGTGGGACACCACTAAACACCAAACATACATATTCTGGGAGTTCCAGAAGGAAAATAGAAAGGGGCAGAGAGATTATTTTAAGAAATAATGACAAAAACTTCCCAGGTTTTTATGAAAGACATGAATATAATCATCCAAGAAGCTCCACGCACTCCCAAGAAGGATAAATTCAGAGACCCATACCGAGGCATATTCTAATCAAACTGTAGAAAGACAAAGAGAAGATTTAAGAAGCAATAAACAACTTGTCACATACAAGGGATCTGTCATAAGATTTTTAGCAGATTTCTCATCAGAAATATTTAGGGCTAGAAGACAGTGGGTTGATATATTCAAAAGCTGAAAGAAGCAGTCTTATCAACTAAGAGTCCAATCTCCATCAAAATAAGGGACAAATTACGACATTCCCACATGAATAAAAGCTGAAGGAGCTTGTTACTACTAGACTGCCTGGCAAGAAATGCTGAAGTGTATTTTTTAGGATGAAATGAGAGGACAGTAGACAGTAACTTGAAGCCACATGAAAAAACAAATATATCTGTTAAGGGTAAATACATGGGCAATTATAAAAACTAGTGTTGTTGTAACTTTGGTTTGTAACTCCATTTTTTTATTTTCTACATGATTTAGGAGACTTGTGCATTAAAAATTATGAGTCTGTTTTTTACCACACAGTGCATAAAGATACACTTTTATGATATGAATACCTGAATGGGGCTGAGGACAGTTTTATAGAAGCAAACTTTCTATATGCTGTTGAAGTTAAAGCTCATATAAATTCAAATTAGGGTTATACCTTTAGGATATTAAGTGTAATCCCCATGGTAACCACAAAGAAAATAGCTATAGATTATACACAAAAGCAAATGAGAAAGGACTTAAACAGTTTCACTATAAAAAGGAAACAAGTAAACACAAAAGAAGACATTAATACAGAAAATTAAAGCCAAAAAAACATAGAAAGGCCTACAGAAAAAATGACAGGATATTAGAAGTAAGCCCCTTCTTATCAGTAATGACATTAAATGTAAAGGAATTAAACTGTTCAATTAAAAGAGCTTGGCAGAATGGATTTTTTTAAAAAAATTGTATGCTATTGTATGCTATTTAGAAGAGACTCACTTTATTTTCTTCTAATTTATTTTACTTGTTGTTTTTTAAATCCTCACCTGAGGATATGTTTATTGATTTTGGGGTTGGGGAGAAACATCAATGTAGGAGAGAAACACTGATTGCTTGTCTTCCATACACACCCCAACCAGTGATTGAACCTGCAGCCTAGGTATGTGCCCTGACCAAAGATTGAACCCACAATCTTTTGGTGTACAGGAGGATACTCCAACCAACTGAGCCACTGGGCCAGGGCTAGAGAAGAGTCACTTTAGATCCAAAGATACAAATAAGTTGAAAGTGGAAGGACAGGAAAAAAGATACTCCATGGAAATAGTAACCAAAAGAGTGGAGCTTGCTGTACTAATATAAGACAAATCCTTAAATCAAAAAGGATTACAAGAGTAAAAGAAGGATATTATGTATTAATAATTTTAATATGATGGGAAGATAACATTTATACACATGTATTCATCTAATAACAGGCCATCAAAATATATGAAGCAAAAATTTACAGAATTAAAGGGAGAAGTAGTTTTACAATAATAGTTGAAGACTTTAATAACCCACTCTCAAAAGTAGATAATAACAACCAAAGTAAATAAGGAAATAGAGGACTTGAACAACACAATAAATCAACTAGATCTAATAGACATACGGAGAATTTCTATCCCCAAACAACAAAATACACATTCTTCTCAAGTGCACATGGGACATTTTCCAGGATAGGCCAAAAATCAAGTCTCAAGCATTTTTAAGCAATAGATATCATATAAGATGCCTTCTCTGACCATGCGATGGTTGGTTAGAAATCAATAACAGAACACTGGAAATTTCACAAGTACATAGATATTAAATACTGTTAAACAACAAATAAAAGGGAAATTAGAACATACTTAGAGATGGGTGAAACCCACAACACAATATCCCAATCAAAATTTATGAGATGCAGCAAAAGCAGTGCTCAAAGTGAAATTATAGCTGTAGCTGTAAAAAACACATTGAAAAAGAAGATCTCAAATCAACAACTTAAACTTTACAATTTACAGATTAGAAAAGGAAGAACTTACTCAATCTAAAGCTAGCAGTAGGAAGGAAATAATATTGAAGATTAGAACAGAGATAAACAAAATAGAGAATAGAAAAGTCAAAGGTGAGTTCTTCAAAAAGATCAACAAAAAATTGATGAACCTTTAGCTAGATTAAGACTCAAATTCCTAAAATCAAATGAAAAAGGGATCATTACTAATGATTCTACAGAAATAAAAACTATAAGAGAATACTGTGAACAATAGTATTACACACCAGCAAATTGGATAACTAGATGAAATAAACAAATTCCTAGAAACACAAAATCTATGAAGGCTGAAAGATGGAGGGAAAAAAAAAACCTGAATAGATCAGTCATCAAAAATCTCCTGACGAAGAAAAACTCTAGACCTGATTTATTCACTGGTGATTTCTACCAAGCATGTAAAGAACTAACAGCAATTCTTTTCAAACTTTTACCAAAAAAAAAATTGAAGAGAAGGGGCTGTTGGAACGGAGTGAATGCATTTTGTATATGAGAAGGACATAAACTTGGGAAGGCCAGAGATAGAATGATACGGACTGATTGTATGTGTTTCTCCCAAATTTTATATGTTGAAACCCTAATCTCAATGTGTTAAGTAGTATTTGGAGGTGAGATCTTTAGGAGGTAATTAGGTCATATGGGTATAGCCCTCATTAATGGGATTAGTTCCCTGATAAGAAGAGACATAAGAGATGATCTCTCTGTGGCCATGTGAGCATCCAGGAAGAAGTCTTCCATTTGCAAGCCAAGTTGGTTTTCACCAGGAAACAGATTGGTTTTGTGCACCTTGATCTTGGACTTCCCAACCTCCAGAACTATGAGAAATAAATTTACGTTGTTTAAGCCACCTAACCTATGGTGAAATAAGCATATACACAGAGATTTGAAAGCAAGGTCTTGAAGAGATATTTGTGCACTCAAGTTCATAACAGTATTATTCACATTAACCAAGGCGCTAGCTTTGGCAGCACATATACACAGTAGCTAAGGGTTGAAAACGACCCAGGTATCCATTGATAGATGAATGGATAAATAAAATTTGGCATATACTTGCAAAAGAATATTATTGAGCCTTAATAAGGAAATTCTGATGTGTGCTGCAATATGGATGAACATTAATAAGCCAGGTACACAGGCGCGCACACACAAAATATGATTCCACTTATATAAGGTATCTAGAATAGTCAAATTCAGAATGACAGAAAGTAGAATAGTGGTTGCCAGGGGCTGGTGGAAGGAAAGAATGGGGAGTTATTTATTGTTAAATGGGTTTGAGTTTCAGTTTGAAACGAGATGGATGATGGTGGTGGGTCACAAAAGTACTAATATACTTAATACCAGTGAACTGTGTGCTTAAAATGGTTAAGATGGTATAAAAATAACCATGACTGTTCATAAAGCACATAATATACACATATCTTAACATTAGTTGATGCTGTTATGATACTTTTACTATGTTCACGTATTCCTTATGTTGCAGATTTTTATAAGTCATTAATGACTACAGAGATTGTGCCCCCACAGTTGTGGTAACACTAGTCACTGATTATTAGAGCAAGCTCTGGAATGCATTTGCAGAATTAAAGTGTCTTAGTGTAATAGGATTTATTATTACTGTTAAATTAATGTTGTATCTGTAAATAACAAATACCCATCACATAAATTGTGTATGGCCACCTACCTGTTTTCTTATTTAACGGGGATATTTAGATCACAATAAGAACATATTGGAGTACCAGTTACATGTCCTTGTTTGCCCTTAATTTTTTGGTGTTTTATGTTGTGCTTTAAATTAGATATTCAAAGAGAAGAAGAAAAAGTGAAACGGTCTGTGAAAGATGCTGCCAAGAAGGGCCAGAAAGACGTCTGTGTGGTGTTGGCCAAGGAGATGATCAGGTCAAGGAAGGCTGTAAGCAAGCTCTATGCATCCAAAGCTCACATGAACTCTGTGCTCATGGGCATGAAGAATCAGCTGGGTAAGATGGCCATTACCTTATAGCCACCTAATTGATTCTGTTGCTCTTGCTATCATCAGTACTGGTTTCCATGAATAGGAAGAGCAGTCTTAGCTCTGATTTTTATTTTTTAACTGTCTTAGTTTGGGTGTTATACAAACTGCAAAATATTACTGTCATTATTTCATTGCTGTTTTTTTCTGCCAGTGTTGTTGAAGTAATGGCAAAATCTACACATAATACTTCTTGCTTTAAAAATTAGAATGTATTCCTAATATGAACAGTGTTATAGAGTGACGTGAGAGTTGAGTCATAGGTTAAATTTTACATCTAATTGCTTTCTGTTCATCTGGTTGGTTTCTTTTCTTACCTAATTTCTGTTAAATGAAGATGTCCTAATTCAGAATTACAATTGCTCAGAATGGCAGCAAGTGACTGTTAGAAATTCAGTCTGAGTATGGACTGCGAAATTATGGAGACATTTTTTCACTAAAGAGTACTTTCAACTCTATCAGATACTACATTCGGTTAGAAGACCAAATGTTTCAATTTAAAGACTGGTGCCAAATTAGTACCTAATCCATTATTTGGTTGTGAAGGTATTGCTTTACATTCAATTTTAATTTAACACTTGGATGTGGTTTTTAAACATGTGTAATAATGAGTATATTATCAGTTTCTTTCACTAGATACTGAAGAAAATAATCATGGGTTGGGAAAGAGTAAAAATATAACACACTGTTTGTATCACATCTGAATTTTTGAAAACTGTTATTTCAACCCTAGAGTAATGTATTTAGGCCCTTTAAGTACTGGATATATCACTTAGCTATAAGCCTTTTGAACAAGCCAAGTTTCAGTGAATACTTGGAGCCATGAAAAATAGTTTAATCTTACTGTCATTTCGAAAGCTCAGGTTAGTACTCTGGCCTTTTACAGCCAGCTTTGAGAGTTTCTTATTTATTCCCTATTTTTTATACCCTATTTTTATGCAACAGTGCTGAAAAGATACATGTTCAGTTGACCATGAGAAACTTATTTTAAAATTTTTCACTCTTTACCAAGTCAACATCAGAAAACATAGCTTATTTTGCTTTTTTCCCCCTAGATGAATAAATCACTGAATGCACGGTTTCTTTTTGCCTCCAATTGCAGAGATAAAAGTGCACAGGATAATACAGTACATACTTTTGTACCTATCACCCAGAACCAATACAATTTGATATTTTGTTATATTTACCTCTGTTTTTATATTATAAAAGAAATAAAACATTATTACTAAACTTGAAGCTTCTTTAATATGTTTTCCCAGTGCTACCCCCTTGTCTCTCAATCTCCCCAGAGGAAATCAATATCATGAATCTTAAAATTTGTGTAAATGGTATTATACTATACATACTGTTCTGTGCCTTTTTCCCATTAATCATTATATTTTTGAAATACAGTCATAATGATAATATATTTTAATTAGCTGATGGTATTCTATCACATTAGTCTGTTTTCAGTTTTTGCTATTACTAACAGTGCTGCTGTGAATGTGCGTTCACTCTCGCACATGTGTAATGGTTTTTTCAGGACAGTTAACATTCTCAGAAGTGGAATAGCTGGATTTAAATTATTCTAAAATTGTAAAATTGCTCTCCAAAGAGGTTTTACTAATTTACATTCCCACCAGCAGCCAATGAGAGTTCTTTTTTCCTTATCTTTTGATATCATCAGACTTCTTAAGTTTTGGGAAGTGTTAATCTTGTTTTAACATTTCTCTGGGAGCTAGTGAACTTATCACTCTCTTCTGTCCCCCTTTTCTTCCTGTGTACTGGTTCCAAAAAAACCTTTTCAAGCAATTATAGCTCACAAATAATCATTAATTTACAAGAAAAAATATCGTTTTTCCCATAGCAAGTACTTTCAGTAGGAAATAACAAAAGCTCTCTGTACGGCACATAAGTCAAGAGCCTGTTATCCTTTAAATATACCTTTGTAACAATATATAATGTTGTTTCAAATATATATTATTTTGTGGTTTTATCACAACTAAAAAGTAAAGTATCTACTCTTTGATCTTTAAATGTTATGAAAGAAGGGGAAGGACCTAATTAAAGAACAAGTGTAAATGACCCATGGACATGAACAACAGGGTGGGGATTGGCTGTGGGAGCGGAGGGGTGGAGGAGAGCAATGTGGAAGATTGGGACAACTGCAATAGAACTAGAAGAAACAAAGCGAAGTAAGGCTCTCTGTTCCAGATCCTCTGCTCTTTTCCATCTTCACCCTAACCTTGTGGTCTCACCTACCTTCATGCCTTTAAATGCCATTGATTTTTGAATTTTTACCTGAAGGCCTGACTTTATCACTACATATACATTTGGCATCTCCACTCATATCTTAATGGGTATATCAAAATTAATATGCCCGCAGTAAAATCTTGACTGGTTTTACTTCATATGCATCCCCAACTGCCCCCTGTATTTTCCTCTGGGAAGCCAAGGCCGCATATAATTTCAGTAAATGTTCTACATGGATTTCTAAAAACAAGGGTTCTAGCCCTTCTGTTCCTTGGTCTTTCAGTTTGATCATTTAACTTGTTAGCTTTCCTATTTTCTGTTTTGGAGACTAATAATAGTACCTTCCTGATAGGGTAGTTAGGAGGCTCGATTCAGTGCCTGACACATGGTAATTGCTATATATTGTAGGTTCTAAATATTATCATCATTGTCATCATCAATTTAGTCTTTGTTTTCTACTTTCTGAGAAATTTCCTCAACTTTATATCCATTTGTTCTCTTAAATTATTTTGGCTATCTTAATTTTTATTTCCAGGAAAGAGTTCTCTGATAGTTCCTTTAAAAAAAATCCTATTCTTATTTCATGAATGCAGTATTGTCCCTTATTGATAGTTGTCTTTTTGAAATTCTTTTGTTCCTTGCATCGGTTCTCAGAGCCCTGTCTCTCCACCATCTCCTTCTTCCCTTCCTTACCTCTCTTCTTTTTTAAGAAAGAAAGAGAGGAAGGAAGGGGAGAGAGGGGGGATAATGGGGGAGGCTGGGTTAAGTGTAGGCTTCACAAGAATCTTCCACAGTCTCCTCAGCAAATAGACTAAGCTACAAAGAGCAAAATGCTAATACATTTAATAAATAAGTTTCTTTTAGCCACTATTGTGTGCCATATACATTGCTGGGCACTGGAGATAAAATAGTGAACATTACAGGCATAGTCGTTGCTCGTTGCTCTCTAGGTATGGGATAAAAAGCAAATAATTGGGTAAATTTAATAAAAATAATAAATAAATGTATATTTATAATTGCAGGTTGTGATAAGCACTGGGAGATTGTAAAAGGGAAATGCAGTCAAAAGTGGCTCCTTATAGGCCAGGATGAAATCTGAAAGAGGATGAGCAATTAAGTGTATGTGTTGGGGGATGTTCCAGGTAGAGAGCCAGCATGTGTAATGGCGATGGGGAGAACAGTGCACACTCCAAACCCTGAAGGGAGAAGGTCTGGAATGTTGGGTACCCCAGCTCTCAGGTTGATGGCCAATGAGGATGAGCAGGGGAGTGAAGAACACAGTTTTTACAGCTGTTAAAAGCAAGGGTTCTTAGAAACAAGTTCAGATCGAGATGTGCTGTGGTGATGGTGCAGATACAATGCAGTGGGAATTTAGAGGAAAAGTATTTGACGGAGAACCAGGAAGGCACCTGAGTAGAGGAACTAGGGTGCACAAAACCCAGGTGAATATTTCAAGCTGTGTTCAGCGGACAGCACCTGATTCAGTTTGACAAAAGTGCATTAAAGGGAGCAGTGGGAGGTGAAGCTGGAAAGGTAATTTGGAGCCGGAGTTTTGAGAGTTAAGCTGAGGAGCTGTAATTTCATTTGGTAGGCGTTGGGGAGCCTTGGCATATGGTAAACACAGACTGCAGATGCAGGGATGGACTGATGCAGCAAGATGAGGGGCGGCGGGACCTGGGAGGTAAGAGGTAGAGTATGAATAGGTCATTCTAATGGGACAGAGTGGAAGAGAGGACAAGAGGGAAAACTGTTCTGGATGCAGAGTAACTGGGACTTGGTGAAGATATAAACAAGCTTGAGATGCTCCAAACCCTTGAATGTGGAAAGACTGTAGAGCCATTATAAGACACTGGAAACCTAGGGAGAGGAACGACCTGAGAGAGAAAGGAGATTCTGTTTGGGGCTGTCCAGATTCGCTGAATGAGGACCACCTGGTTTCCCCAGCACCAAAGACACTCTCTGGTGGGAGGAACAGCCAGGGAGGGTTGTTGAGAGGGTTTATAGTAGGATGTTGCTTGTTGGCAAGTTATATACAGCAAAGAAGGTAACCGAGGATAGAACCTGGCACAGGCAGGAAGGAGGAGTCTACATTTAGGGAATGAGAAAAGAGAAAACTGGAAATGGCGTAATGAGAGTTACTGAGAGGTCTTGCTTTGGATGTGCCTTATCCCACCCTCCACCCTCCACCCTCCACCCTCCACCCTCCACCCTCCACCTGTTGGTGCTTTGAAAAGCCGCCATTTAATGCAGTCATTCCTTTTCCTGAAGATGTTCCTCTAGTAAAATGGAGGTGTCTCTGGGCGGGGTAATATGTTAAGCCTTTCAGCTGTTAATTCATTATCATGATTAGATGCTTTTCAAGTGGTAGCTTTCTGACAGCAGCTTCTCACAGAATAAAAGAGATAATGAGTATGTTTTGATTGAGGGGAGAAAGTTAAGAGAAAGATTCAAAGGTGGGACAGGAAATAAAATCACCATATGACCCAGCAATTCCACTTCTGGGTATATCCTCAAAAGAATTGAAAGCAAGGATTCAAATAGATAATTGTGCACCCATGTTCCCTAGTAGCATTATTCACAATGGGCAAAAGGTAAAGGCAACGCCAAGTGTCCGCCAAAGGATGAATGGATAAACAAAATGTCATATATACACACAATGGAATATTCGCCTAAAAAGGAAGGAAAATCTGATGCATGTTACAAATGGATGAACCTTAAAGGCAATATGCTAAGCGAAATACACCTGTCACAAAAGGACAAATACTGTATGATTCCACTCCTATGAGGTACCTAAAATAGTCATTCTTAAAGACAGAAAGTGGAATGGTGGTATCAGGAGTTGGAAGAGGGGGAAAATAAGAAGTCAAGATTTAATGGTACAGAATTTCAGTTTGGAAAGTTTGAGAAAAGTTCTGGAGATAGTGTTGATGGATGTACAACAATGTGAACGTACTTAATGTCACTGAACTGTACATTTAAAACTGGTTAAAACATTAAATTTTATGTTATACATATTTTCCCACAATTAAAAAAAAAAGGTGGGGTAGGCCTGGGTGCTCAGCCATGGTGAGGTCCTGGCAGCAGGGACAGAATAGGGGCTCTGAGCCCTTGAGCAGTGGTGGCAGAGTGTCTAGGGGGACAAGAAAGGCAGTCAAGGGAGCGCCAGGCTAGGGCAGTCCCTCTCCCTAGGTACCTTGTTGGGGTTTCCTTCTTTGGCTTTGTTTCTTTGTTTCATTTTCTGCTTTGATTGGAATCTTGAAAGTGAGTTTACAAAGTAAGGATCTTTAAGGTGAAACATCACATTTGTGAAGCTTAAACTAATTTGTTGAATGAAAACACATTTTTTATAATTTTTTAGTATTTTTTTAACTTAAAAATTATATAGGCTTACTGTAATTTTCATTCTAGTTTCAGTAGCTCTTCCATCTTAGGTCAGTGATTCAACAATCAGTAGCAGTTTTGCCCTTCAGGGGACATTGGCAGATTTGGAGACATTTTTGGTTGTCTGAACTGGGGAAGGGGAAATGTTGCTATTAGCAACATTCTAAGTGGGGAGAAGCCATGGATGCTGCTAAACATCCTAGACTATATAAAAGTCACCTGCAACAAACAAGTATACAAAATAAAAAGTAAATGTTCACCAATTCCCCTATCTTGGCTTCAGCCCTCTTATCCACCAGCTGTTCTGCAGTTTGCTTTTTTTCAGCATAATTGTGTATGTGTGTATATATGTGTACACACACACACACACACACACAGTAGTTATTACCCAGGTCTACAACTCTGAGCCCTTAAATAAACAGAAAGGAACAGACTTTTCCCTTTATTTGGCATTCAACATTTAACTGTCATCAAGCATATGAAAGCTTAAAATTCAGTTTTTTAAGACTGGTTGAGCAATAATATTATAAAATATATATCTGCATTATGTATTATTCATAGTAGTGTTTATTCAGTGGTTTTAAATGTTTTCCTTCAAAACTTTTACAAATTCTAGTTTTATAGGGCATAATTGTCTTTTCCAAATGAAATGTTTTCTCTTGCACAAAATACAGCACTGAAATTTTTTAAAGGGTGAGAAACATCCACTTCCCTAATAAATTGATTGTTTGCATTTGTTCCATACTCAATTTTAGTTATTCATATGAATACTTCTTTTACTCAATTGTAAATATAAGGTAAGAACACACAATTGGCATTTAAGTGAGAGTGACACAAGAGGGTCATTCCTCTAGAATTTTAAAATCCTTTCTTGTAGCAAGCTAGATCATCAGAAAGCTACATTTTCACATCCCCCACCCACCTTTGCTTTGCTTCCCACAGAAATCCCTTTACTGAGCTGTTTTTATAGTATTTCTTTGCTTTTTTTAATGGATAAGGAATAGCCATAATTAAGAATATTTCTGTAACTTCTATGCAGTTACTGCTACAGTCATTAAAGATCGTGGTAAGATACTTAGTGCTGGAAAAAAATGATCTTTCCCAGTGAAACAGCATGATACCAGCAGCGAGTATCCTACGGCTCAAAACATGAATAACCTTTGTGTTACAGCTGTTGAGACGCTGAAAGCTAAATTTAATCCCAGTTGCAGTACCTCTTTCAGCATAGGTCAGTGCAGTTTTGCCTTTCAGAGGACATTTGGCAGTGTTTGGAGACATTTTTGATTGTCAAGACTGAGTAAGGGAGATGTTGCCATTGGCATCTCATGGGTAGAAGCCAAGGATGCCGCTAAACATCCTAGAATACATGAAACAGACACCTACAGCAAAGAGTTAACCGGCCCAAAACATCAGTATTGGCATTGTTGAGAAACTTGGGCCTGCACTGATGGCTTCAACTTTTGAACTTTTTGTAAATTGCTTCAAATTATCATTTTCAAGTTGTAGCATATAAATTATAGGTAAACTTGACTTCAGATTTTGAAAGTTTTCCAAATGTGTATGGTCAGTAATTCCATTTTATGGCCATTGGTTTGGGTTCCCTGTATTACAGAATGTTTATACACTCTTAATTTTTTGTCTTTCTTCTTTATTTATTATGTGTTGGATATTTCCTTGTATATCACTTATCGTTTAACTGTTTTTCTTTGTCATAAGGAAGAAGTATCTTATTCTCTCTAAAGATACTCACTTTTGAGGCTCAGATGTTTTCGATACCACTTTTCTTCGAGCTTTCACTTGTCATTATTGTGAAATGTCATTGTAAGATTCCATATTTTCTTGTAATTTTATTCATTCTATTTGTAATTGCCATGTTTAAGTCGGCTTTTAAAATCCAGTCAGTCTGGTTTGTGAGTGTGTTGCTCCCCTGACCCCTTGCTACCAAGGAACTTCATTTTTGCTGTCAGTGCCACTTTTAATATTTATTTTAATTTTCTTGTCTGATTTTAAAAATTTAACTGTAATTCCCAGAAGAGGCTGTTATAGGTAGAGAGAGCTTTGTGTTTTTGTTGCTTTCTTCATTATTGCTGTCACATTCTTTTCAAAATATTTCTACTTATCTTTGTATCAGTCAGTTATGAAGCCAAGTCTGTATTTATCGTTTCTTTTTTTAAATTTATTTTATAGATTTTATTTATTTATTTTTAGAGAGAGGGGAAGGGAGGGAGAAATAGGGGGAAACATCAATGTGTGGTTGCCTCTCATGCACCCCTATTGGGGACCTGGCCTGCAACCCAGGCATGTGCCCTGACTGGGAATAGAGCCAGTGACCATTTCATTTGCAGGCTGGCACTCAATCCACCGAGCCACATCAGCTAGGGCTAGCTTCTTTGTTTTCATCTTTGGTTATTGTTATTATAATATTCATAGAAGAAGCTGTATTTTTATGTGTATAATATATTTTTTTCTAGCAGGCATGTGAATATAATGTAGCTTTATTTTTATATTTTTTCTGAGACTTAAAATTAAGGTTTTTATTTTGAAATATTTATAGATTAACATACATATAGTTATAAGAAATAATACAGAGATCCTGTGTACCTTTTACACATTTTTCCCTAATTCAACATCTTGCAGAATTATAGTACAATATCACAATCAGGATATTGGCATTGAAAGTTAAGCTTCAAGGATCCCTCATGTTGCCCTTGTATAACCACACCTTTTCCCCACCCATCCCTTCATTTATCTCTGGCAACCACTAATATTTCCTTATTTCTATAATTTTGTCATTTCAAGAATTTTATATAAATGGAATCATATAGTATATAAATGCTTGGGATTACCTTTTTTCAGTTAGCATAATTCTCTGAAAATTAACCCACATTTTTTGCATGAACCAAGAGTTTATTCCTTTTTTATTGCTGAGTAGTATTCTGTGGTCTGACTATACCACAATTTGTTTAACCATTCATATGTTGCTTCTAGGTGGTTTTTAGTAACTAGCTATTATGAGTAAAGCTGATATAAAAGTGTACAGGTTTTTGCATGAACATAGATCTTCATTTTTCTGGGAGAAATGCCCAGTAGAACAATTACTGGGTTTTATGGTTGCATATAAGAAACTGTCAAACTGTTGCCCAGAGTGACAGTACCATTTTGAACTACCACCTGCCAGTGTATCTGTGATCCAGTTTTTCTGCATCATTGCAACATTTGGGGGTGTCACTGTTTTTTATTTTAGGCACTCTGATGGGTGTGAAAAGATATTTGATTGTGATTTTAATCTGCATTTCCCTAATGGCTAATAATAGGAACATTATTTGCTATCCGTATCTCCTCTTTGGTGAAATGATACTTCTTTGCTTTTATGTTCAAAATTCTCTACAGTGAAATACCAAAAGATTAATCCTTTTATATTTATTTCTGGGTTTTAGTTTCTGAGATCAGTAAGTCTGTTTTTGTCACCAGTAAGCAGTCATTCTGTATCTGTAATTGGAAATGTTGGGAGACCCAGTTTTCAGTTTGTTGAAATCTCTTCCCCCTCTTTTGCCATATGAAACTGGTTACAATTTTGTTTCTATAAAGAAACATTCTGGAATTTTTATGGTCAATACAAAAGAGGTAAAACATATTTCTGATCTAATACTAAACATATGTAGGAGCCCTTGAGTCTCTATAAAACCACCTCAGTGTTGTTTACCATTAAGACACTAATAAGTTGCGGGGGTAGGGAGGAGGTTTGTTTTTTGTTTTTTACTGATTTGGATATGATAGCTTTCCCTGTTGTCTTCTAAGTTCATTCCTGGGGTTATTCAACAAAAATTTGTGTGAGCTCTGTCAGGCACAGTGCTAGGCACCAAGAATAAAATTGTAAGTCTACCTTCAAATAAAAAACAAGAGATTTAATGCTCTCTTCAGCAGCATCTACACTAAAGTTGAAACTGTACCTAGAAGATTAGCATGACCTCTGCACAAGGATGACCTGCAAATTCATCAGTCATACCATATTTTTTTAAAGAAGTCTCTCCCTCAAGTCCCCACTGTCTCGAGCTATTAGTTGGGCCCCACACTGTACACTGAGGGAGGGCGGAGCATGTGGAGAAGCCCCGAAGTTGGAGAAAGCCTGAAACACTGGAATAGTGGAGTTTAGCAGAACTATAACTGAAAAGCTGCTTATTTTATATCATGATTCCCTCTGTGTAATTTTTAATTTTGTCAGCTGTTTTTATAATTAATTTATTGTTTTTTTATTTTGAATATTGTTTTTATTGTGAAATATAGATAGCATAAGATTTTCTTTTATCCCTTTTTTTGTCTATTTTATTGATTATGCTATTACAATTGTCTCGTTTTTTTCTCCCCTTTAACCCCTCCGCCCTGTATCCCATCCCATCACCCCCATGTCAACATTTTCCCTCCACCACTTTCCCCAGCCCCACCCCTCCCCACCTCCCACCCTCAATCCTTCCTCCATTTGGCTCTCTCGATGGGTCCTTTATGCATGTTCCTTGATGACCCTTCCCCTCCTTTTCCCCTGTTTATTGCTGTTCAAGTACTTTTGTCTCCATTTTCCGGCCACCACTCCTCCCCAACCCCC